>OY769905.1:10302259-10722259 GCA_963669185.1 Dyspetes luteomarginatus
GTCATCACGGCATGTATGATATATGGTAAACTTCTTTGAAATGAAAATTTGTGTATACGAATACATGTATATGCGAATTAGGCCGAATCGAAAAAAGGTTTTCATTTTAGATTTCATGGCTCACTGAGATTCTAGAAAAAGGTTTTGGGCCTCCCGAAATGTTTTATTCTACTTTATTCTCCCTTTAAGAGAAATTAAAAGAAAAGAAAAAGAAAACTTTTCGAGAATTTTGACATGCATTGTGAAAGCTGTCAGTTCGTTTTTCATTTTTAACCAAACAAAAGTATTTGCAGATTTTGAGGATAATGCGATTTTTTTACGTAAAATCTGAAAATAAATACCTGCTTTTTTAACGGTTTAAATATTAATGGTTTATTCATCCCTTAAAAAAAAATCTCAGGAGGGTAAATATTTGAAGGCTGGAGTATAAAATAAAATTCACGATGTGTTTTGTCTTGAGGCTGATACAGTACTACGTGGGTGCAAATGAATCATGAGGGAGTCTGGAATAATTCTGATGGATAATACAATCAATGATATCACGGGGCGATATAACAATATCAGACAAGCGACCCACGATACGCGTATGGCGTCATGTGCTTATATCGACCCAGTTATGCGAGAGTTTGCATGTTATCTCGTTGGGTCATCGGTATGGCTATTTGCCACATGAGAGAAGAGTGAGAGAGAAAGGGGGAATCTTGAGGCAGGATAAATTGCGTCGTCGCGTCGCCGGTTTATCTATAGGATTTATACCATATATATATATATCATGTCTAGTGTAATATAGGCTAAATGCGTACCAGCAATAACCATTGCCAGCCAAGCCCTCGCGAGTGCCTGAATAATCCTTAATTCGCATTTATGCACAGGGTGTCTCATTTTTATCTTTATCACTATCGGAAATTATCAAGCAAGTATAAAATTTTGTTTCATTGTCGTATACCATCGAAAAGCAATTTATTCAAAAAGAGAAATTTACAATAACAAAATGATTTTTTTTTAACTCAACTGCAATTTTTTCCATCCATTTAAGAAAAATGCTATTTTGTTAATTTTCGATTTGTCGTCACAATTTGTCAGTAGGAGAAAATAATTAATCAATTGCACCAATTTTGTTTCCACGTGGCTTTCAACAGTAGAAAAATGTTGGATATACCGAATTTTGCCACTTTGGTGAAATTACCAAAACTCATTTGTACAAATTTAGTAATAATTAGTAAAGTGTAAAAATGTTGTGGGCATGTTGAAAAAAGTGTTTGTAATATGCTTTATAAAGAATAGAAATTTAAAAATCGACAATAAGATTATTATCAAGCTCTTTGGGACGGTAAAACATTATGACGAATTTCACAGAATGCGACAAACAATTTTTTACTGTAAAGCTACAGTTCTCGGTCATTCTTGTTTTTTTCGAATAAAATTACATTTTTTTATCGATCTTGATTACCGCTGGTTATTCTGCACTTTGGTCACTTGTCAATCTACGACCATAATATTCAATTTTTATTTTTTTTAGGTACCTTGAAATCTCTCCAGGTCAAATCCTGAACCCTCAGAAGTGAACTGTCGCTCATATAATCTTCCGTACACAATTTTCTGTATGAACAAAAAGAGTCAGATGTAATCCGGGTATAAAGATTTTTAATTTATTTTTAATTATTTGGCGCCGAGTCGCTGCAGCGTCTCATGATTAAATGGGCCACCCTGTATATACAACTACATGCGATCCGTGTACAAAAGCATTCCATGTGTCTCGTATATTCCTCCACAAACACACTTTGCATATGTCCGCCATCCTAATTGTCACTTTCTCTGTCATCTTCTTCACGTGAAAGAGATACAATAATAAACAGTTAATAGAACGAAAAATAAATATGTAGGTACCCCAAGAGTCATGAAAATATATTGAAGTTTTCGCCAGATATGCTTCACGTGTACAGTCACAAACAAAAGTTCAAATTAAATAAGATTTTGAGGATCAATAATTTTGCAAATAAGAACGTAGAATTTAAGCAATGAGCACGCGATATAGATATGATTAAACAAAGGAGCTGACATTTTTTTACAAAATTTTCATTCTTTTATAATATAATCTCTAATTTCTTATAAATTAGTCTCGTAGTATACTAATTCTTTCAGTTAAACATTTTGACTTATCAAATTAGTAATTTTCTACTATAGTCACCAATCATCAGACTTTTCGTCAAATTAATTAGTACAATGTCACTACCAATTAGTAAAATTTGACTAATTCAGATTTAGATAGAATACCTACACAGATTTTTTTAAAAAAATTGTTAAATTTTTTAATCTCGAGAGTTTTTAGGGGGAAACTAGTGGATTAATGGCCTTGAAATTTCGCAATTGTGATATTTAGTCTCTCCATGAAAGCATATAAAAAAATCATGATCAAATCTATGACTTTTGCTTGAATCTGTACACGTTATAAAAGGATCGTTAAATCTCACAATCGTCATCTCGCGATAAAGAGTGGCACATCGCGGTGAATCTTGATATTTAGTGGCGTCTCAAACGCGGTCGACAGGTCGCGGTCAAGCTGCGCCGGAAAGTGGACGAATTCCCATTTTTTTCGCGGTCACACTGTCAGAAATTGAAAATACATTTAAATTTCTGACTATATATATGAGATGCCCCAAGTGTGCCATTGTGTTTGTCTTCTCGAGAGACATCTTTTCACAGGTCAAACGCGACAACATGTAGTACAATGGACAATAGATTTAAGACGGTGTTAATACACTTGGAAGAAAACGGGATCTTCTCAACGGGTATATTGATTGCGCAATATGAGGACTCTCGCGAGAATTTTTGGGAGTGAGAAAATAAACCATCCGACGATGAGTCGCCACGCGGGAGTCAAAAAATCGTCACGAGTAAACGGTATAACGGGTTACCGCTCGTGTGTCTCCGCCTTCGAGAGAATACAAAGTTTTCTCGACTATGTGCATTCATGTGTGTAAAGAATATATCCTGGTATATTCATACGTGAGAGAGGGCGAAGGTCCCGAAAGTGGGTCAGTTCCGTTTTTCTTGTGAATTATTATTATGAGTATCTGCGATTAAATTAAAATACTCCCACGTTAAATTCATTGAATTATTCTGACCAACTGTATTCAAAAGAATCGATTTTATTCATTTTTTTTCTATACACAGTCAAATGGAGATTTATTTTTATTTATTATCATTGTTAATTAATCATTTTGAATTCAATAATGTCGATCTCGAAAAACCTCAGGTACAATGTTTCATTCGTATCGATTTTTTTTTTTTTTTTTTTTTTTTTTTATTTGGATCAACATTTTTTTTTAATTTCAGATATTTCCCTTTAAATTTCGTTAAAAATAAACAAATAAATAAACCTTTAACATAGGGACGAAAAGTACATTGAAATTTGATTCTTTTTTTTTACTTGTTCGGTTGGCTCTATTTAGGCTGCACCATTTTCTATTTGTAGAGCCAAAATTATGGGGCTAACTGATACGAATATCTCAATTTTTAGCGCCAATGAAATTCATTTGGGTCAGTAATTGCGTAATTTGCAAATTGTCCCAAATGTTTTTTAAATCAACTACACTATATATTGAAATGAAGTTGATTTTAAACCACCGTTACATCACGTGATCAAAACTACCCTCGTCAAACGAGTAACCACCTAACTATTTTTCTGACCCCAGTATATGAACTCGGACGAAAATTCGTTAATCTGTTTGTCAAGAGCGTGCGAGACCTGTGAGTAAAACTTTCAATCAAGCGAGCAATCGCATAACTATTTATGACCCCAGTATGAACTCGTTAATTGGACGAAAATTCGTTGATCTACGTCACTCTTTTCCATTTGTTGTTAATCGTTCATTGTTCCTCGAGGTTATACACCGTTTTGTGCCATAATAATAGAACAATTCTTATTGTTTTTCAAAAATTGTTGCAGTTAATCATTCAGAGTGATCCTGTCTTGTATGATCGAAATAATGTTTGCATTAACAATATTTTTTTTGCATTAACAATTGAGTAATTCTTCATTGCTGACTATAAATTGTTATAAAATATGGAGAATTTCGTAACATTCGTTTGAGTATAATTCGTCTTTTATAGCACGTTGTTTTTGCTCAAAATATCGAGCTCGAAGGCTCCACAAACGCCAGATAAATGTGACGAAGCTCAGCATGAGGAAAATGCTCACACGCGAGCGCAATCGCGGATTACCTAAATAAATGTTTAGATAAATAAATTTAATTATTTTAGAATAATTGTTAATGACTAAATTATCAGCCAAAATATATTTTAAACGATCCTCTTATGCAGGGTGCGTTAAGAATTTTTTGTTTTCTATTTGTAACTGCGCAATATTTCTTCTATCGACATTTCGACACAATTCATTGGCAATTAATTGTTGAGTGTCGAAACATCCAAATAAATTGACCCTGAATAAAATTGAGCCTCTAGCGACACAAAGCAGTAAAACTTTTATTACACAAAAGTGGCGAGATTTATTCTTGTATATTGCCTCTATTTGAGAGCAATTGGTCGAGAAAAGTGGAGATAAACGCGTGTCAGAGAACTCATGAATATATCGTCCTTTCAAGAGCACACTATATAATACGGCAAAGGGAGACGGAAAGAAGGAGGGAGAGAGAAATAGAAAAATTGAGAAAAGGCTCGACTACGTAGTCTCTGGCAGATTTACGAAGAATCAGAAAATATTTCGAACTCTATGAAACGTTGAAAGTGGATGATACGCTAAGCGAGAGCGCCTAGCAGTCTCGTCAGTTTTCTCGATCGACTAGGTCCGCTAATTGGCCGCGTGCTCGGATAAAGTCTCAGGGAATACGAGACAAAGGAGCCTCTCCTTCCGCTTATTTCTCTCTCTCTCTCTCTGTTTATCTCTCTGTCTCTGTCTGCTCTCTGCCTCTGCCTTTGTCTCTGTCTGTCTGTCTGTCTCTCTATATCTATCTCTGTCTCTGTTTCTGTCTCTCTCTCTCTCTATTTTTATTTTTTATGTCTTACTTAAAAAAAATTATAATCTATTATATCATTTTCTCTGGCCTCAACGTGCAACCAAGGCCTAAATAAAACAATCAATTAATCTCTCTCACTCTCTCATTTATCAATTTTTCTGTCGAGCATCCGGATTCAGTGGACTCTCGAAGATGAATATCCTTCGGGAGTTAACGTACCGATTCTACTTACTCTTACTCTTTCTCTCTGTCTGTCTCTCGTCAGGAGAAAACTCTCCTCACATTTTGACATTTACTCATTTATTTGTAATTAATCACTGCAGATGCCGGACTGGCTCGCGTAGATCGCCCTCTTGAGCTGTGAAAATCTTCTCTCTACAATGACGTTAGTTAGAAATATTCCGACAAAGTAAATACAGCAAACAGTAAAGTGTTCTTGTGCATTAGGTTTGCTAATTACTGCGAAATTTTATTGTCCTTCATTTAGCCCAATTAAGGTTGAAACATTTTCAGTGAAAATTGAACTAGTTTGAAAAAAAAAAGTAAATAGTTTATACAAGAATTAAGAGAACTATCGATTTAAGTGGACATATGAAACTAAGTTGAATAATATGTCGTTGACATATGAAGTAACTAACTTGTACTTGGCAATATAAAGTCATTTATTATTGGACATCAGAGATTTGACCCCCCCCCCCATTCATAGCCGATTATATTAATTACACAGCCACTCATCCCTCTCTTGTCCGTAATTAATTAACCCCCTTAACTCATATATACACACTGTTATAAAAGAACTCTCGATATTCAAAGAAAAAAACAAAAGACAGCGATGCTTGTTCCGCCTCCCTTTCGAGGTCTGTAACTCCTCCTACTGACATCCCCTTTCTTTGAAACGACGGGAGATATATATTTCGCATCGAAGAAGATGACATGAACAATGTCAATATTGTATATATATGTATAAATTTATTTATATCTAAATTTATTTTTTCATGTACGGTTTCTTACGATGTTTCATGAATATTCAACGATCAAAATAATACGTTTCTCCTGTTCTCTAAGCCTATGCTACATTTTATATATATATATATGCTCTATTCGAGAGACAATCGGGGATAATTCCGTGTCTCCTCCGATGCCGGCATAAATAACATGGTATGTGTTCTCTCTATGAGTGGAAACAGAAAAAGAAACTATGCTAATAGTTACGGAAACAGAACGTTTAGCGATAATGGTTTATAAGTGCTAGGAGATCGAGAAAATATGTAGATGCTCTCGTGCGCAAGCTCAAGGATTGCTCTGTGTTGCATACATGTATATGTAGGGTATCTCATATTTAGTGAAATAGTAAAGTAGTAAAATATCTTCAAAACAATTATTCTAATGGAAAAATCTTTTGGATAATTTTTTTTTATTTTCAAGGTAGACGTAAGATAGAACCAGTAGTAAAACTTTTTTGGGTGGCGGGATCAAGGACAGGCGTAAACCGACTTAATTAATTTGTATGTAAAGTTAGCCTCTACATTGCACAGAATTTTAGTCGATTTCGCGACGAATCGATGAAGACACAAAATTATGTATGCAACTAATAGCGATACGAGGTCATCATTGTGCGGTATATTCACGGTAATTTGTCGGCCTTCATCATTCGTATCTGAGTAGCGGATCCTGATGGCGTAAGAAGGACTCAAATATTTCTTTTTTTTTTTTTTTTTCTATGCCATGTCTGGTTTTCTACTATTTATATTTCTCCTTTTCAATACAGCAGCAACAAAAAAAATGACACAAAAGTCACCAGAAACATATCATGACGATTTGAGGGAGTAAATGGAATTTGACGGATTATTGGCAGTAATGATAATTTGATAAATGCTCAAAATTATAGTCAATCTAGAGAAATTGTTTTAAAATGAACAAAAGTTAGTTCAACCATATTCAAAATTACCAGGAATTTTACATCTCTATTTACAAAATTTCGAAATTTTAAAGTGCCTTAACTCAATTTTTAAAGCAAGATGCATTTTTAGTTGAGTTTATCGAGAATCCCTACTACGATGCTCGGTTAGATAAAAAATCTGCGCTTTAAAAAATTAGAGACGGCCTTTTCAATTTCACAATATCAATAAAAATGGGGCCTTAACTTAATTTTTAAAGCACGATGCATTTTAAAGCACGATGCACAAAATTAGAGAGGCCCTTTTCAATTTCACATCATCAATAAAAATGGGGCCTTAACTTAATTTTTAAAGCACGATGCATCTTTAGTTGTGCTTACCGAGTATCCCTACTAGAATGCTCGGTAATATAAAAAATCGGTGCTTTAAAGAATTAGAGAGAGCCTCTTCAATTTCACAGTATCAATAAAAATAGGACACCCCTTATATAAACATTTTGCGTATATACAACATGAGCTCACATTCTATCTACGACTTCCGTATGAGACGCTCCATGCTTGGGCTGCGATTGCAACTCTAGGCATTTCTCTTCAACATTTTTCAACGTATTATTGTGGACCACCTGACGCCACTCATTGCGCGGGCAATTCGCGCACCGGGCGTGCATTAATGATAATGAAAGAACCGTCTTGGATTTCTCGACAAATTTTCTCACGGCCTAGGAAAAAGATGGAATGAATGAGAGAAAATGAGATAGAAAGAGAGAGAGAGAGAGAGAGAAACGGCAGAGTATGAGTTGGCACTCACGACCCGATTATTAAAGCTACACGATGATCTCTATACCGTTTGACGGCACAATTTCTCCATGCCAAGAGTGCGAAAAAGACACGCGTGGAATTTTCTTTTTTGTCCACTTGTAGGACGAGAGAAAGAGTTCACGAAAGCTCAAAATACACACACACACACATACATGTATACACGGAAGCATCTGCTTGCTGTATGAACACGTGACGAGGCTCGTTAATTAGCAATGAGAGACACGAAGAAACGATCCGGGGAGACAATGTGAGAGGGGTGGGGAGAGAGGGTGGGGACAAAAGCGAGACACAAGAACAAACCGTAAATTGTATGGAACCGCATTGTTCCGAAAGAGGAGGGAGTGCAAGGTCGAGAAGATGAGTTCTCTGTGTTGTCGTCATCACCATTGTTGCCGTCGTCGTTGTGATGATGATGCACCAAGCACATCATCACAAAATCGGCTGGGCAAGTACTTATATAAGATTGGGGAAAAAAGAAAAAGAAACATACAAAGAGGTGAGGAACATAGTCAATTATACACCTGTACGGAATATTAATTCGACCCTCACACATTTACGAGAATAACATTTGGCTCGATGAAATGAGGTTGATTGATTAATAAGTCGGTCGTCCACGGTTTGCCTCTAATGCGGGCTTACAATTGTCTAATGACCTCAATATCTTACGTCAAATCAATCGCACGTTAATCATCAAACATTGGTTATGTCTACGTGAAAAATCTACATTTATTGGTTTTTTTATTCATTTTTTTTTTACCATTATTATGTGGAAAATTTTCCAAACATAACAAACTTTATCTTTCGAAATGCACACTTTCGTAGCAAATCTTAAAGTGCACATAGAGTAAAATTTACGCTACAATGATTTTCGAGCCTCGAAATATCTTGAAAAATATGCACTTTTTTTAGAAAAAATGTTAAGATATTTTTTCTATCAAATTTAATCAATTTTAAAAACTCAGTTATATTTTTTTTATATAAAAAAAATAGTTATCGAAAAACATGCTTGAAATTGAAGGTGCGCAAAAAAAACTATTTTACACGAAGAGCGTAAAATTTTGAATTTTCAGTTTTGACAAAAATCGCTTAAGAATTTTATAGGTAAGTGTCTTCACTTGAAGGAAAAAAAAGTCCGCTTAGTGGATTTTCCAAAAAGTATATTTATTTACGGTCAGAATAGTCGACCCCAAGTGCGCACTGGAAGGGTTAAAAACTTCATTTATTAATTATTAGTTTCGGAGGATTTTGGCTACGGTCAAATTGGTTTTAGAATTTGTGATAAAATATATTGTTTTGTTATTTTATTTTATTATATTATTATTTGTAGTCTTTATTTTAAATAAACTTTACACAGCAAGTTGAAATTTATTTGGGCCAAACCTTGCCCTCAATAAACGGCAGACAAAAAAAAATTATACATAAAATTTTAAATAATATTATTCTCCACATAGTTTAGAAATTATACCATTGATGGTGCAAAGAGAGGGGGAGCGAGAGGGAGACAGACAGACAGAGGACAAAAAATAAATAAAAACTTCAATATAAATGTGATTGCGCTCTCAGCCGGGTACTTAACTCCCGTGCGCTTCTTTCGTCCAAGGCGTTACAAAATGTTTTATATTTTCAATCGGTGCGATCGAGTTGACGGACAATACAAAGTCAGAATCTCCTTTTTAGTTACGACAGTTGTTAATTTTTCCCAAAAGTGGAAGGAGATGTTTTGAGCTGGAATTCGGCATGTATTCATTCACAAAGAGACTTTTATTATTCTATCGATCAAAAATCGGGATCCCGTTATAAATTTGTGTACTTGACCGATCTCGCCAACGATCAAATAGCGAGTGTAAATTATTTGAAAATTTGTTCAGTCGCGAGCGTCTCTCATTTCCCCTATACTGAAATTCTCTTCTCTCGCATTGTCTACTCCAACTCCCTCATTCTCTCTACATACAAATGATTTTGATCATCATCACAAAAGATAGACGAAAAAAGGAAAGATTTAATCCAGCGAAACTGGAAAATTCAACGAAAAACTTTGCGTCCTCTCAAGTTTTTTAGATTATACAATACATTGTAGAAAGAGGGGTACGACAGGTTACAGAGATACCCCCTCCCCCTGGAGTGATTTAAATTCTCGAGTAATGCAATATAAGCGACAGGACAAACAATCAACTTCCGAAAGATATAAAATCTAGCTCGATGCTAACCCACAAGAAAAAATTGTATAATTAGATTATATATATTTTTCATATTTTTCAAATAAATTCGGAATGTACAAAAAATATTAATGGAATATTAATGCGACAAAAGTATATATTTTATATTTTTGCCTATGCATTTCTTTCATGGGCAAAGAAATGATTGGAAATAAAGTAAGGCGGTTTACCTTATATTTCCGATTCAAATGTTTGAGTCCAGAAATCCTAATATATACATTATTTTTCTCTCGGTGAATTTCATCCCGTCAAAGTCCCTTGAGGGTTTTTCTTCTCCCTCTCTCTCTTTCTCTCTCTCTTCCTTTAGATCGATGTGATTGCCTCGTTCTCGTTCGTTCGCGAGTTCGTTGGACGCTGGTTCGTTGGTGCGGACGCTGATGCTCGGAGAACCCGATCTTCCGGTTCTCCACTTTGCCGAGAGCCAAGTGACGTTATACTCGACGTTTCTGTATGTACGTTATGTATACCCTAAGCCATTCAGGGTAAAATACACAAAAGTACCACGAAACACCCTAAATTCATACGAAAAATCGACTCTTTGGTTCGATAAATCTCGTTGGTATTTTTTTTTCCAATCGTACGGCGGGAACTTTGTTAAATTGTAGCGTCGATATTCGAAAGAGAGAGAAGGAAGTTTTTGGTGGTTCCTTTGTTTCCACGGAAATATTAGGCGAGTTCAACGGGGGTTCAAGCGAATTGAATGAGTAATTGCAACAAAAGGCAAACTCTGCAAGAATTTTTAGTACGACAGAAAACCGAAGAGGGTGCGAGACGTTCGCGGTCCGAGGGACATAAAAATCGCCGAGGGAGTAGGAGAGAAGAAGAAGAAGGAAGGGTATATTGAATAAAGTGGGACTAGAGTACAGTCGAATAGGGGGAAGGAGAAGGGTAAGAGATGAAAAGAAGGAGAAAGGTAAAGACGAAAAAAAAGGGACAAGAGAAAAGAGCACTCGCAGCCTCCTCGTTAATTACGAGAGGGACCCGGTGCGGTGACGGCCGAGGAGGAGGAGGAGGAGGAGGAGGAGGAGGAGGAGGAGGAGGAGGAGGAGGAGGAGGAGGAGGAGGAGGAGGAGGAGGAGGAGGAGGAGGAGGAGGAGGAGGAGGAGGAGGAGGAGGAGGAGGAGGAGGAGGAGGAGGAGGAGGAGGAGGAGGAGGAGGAGGAGGAGGAGGAGGAGGAGGAGGAGGAGGAGGAGGAGGAGGAGGAGGAGGAGGAGGAGGAGGAGGAGGAGGAGGAGGAGGAGGAGGAGGAGGAGGAGGAGGAGGAGGAGGAGGAGGAGGAGGAGGAGGAGGAGGAGGAGGAGGAGGAGGAGGAGGAGGAGGAGGAGGAGGAGGAGGAGGAGGAGGAGGAGGAGGAGGAGGAGGAGGAGGAGGAGGAGGAGGAGGAGGAGGAGGAGGAGGAGGAGGAGGAGGAGGAGGAGGAGGAGGAGGAGGAGGAGGAGGAGGAGGAGGAGGAGGAGGAGGAGGAGGAGGAGGAGGAGGAGGAGGAGGAGGAGGAGGAGGAGGAGGAGGAGGAGGAGGAGGAGGAGGAGGAGGAGGAGGAGGAGGAGGAGGAGGAGGAAAAAAAACCAAGTAAGGATCGAAAGAGGATAAGAGAAAGGGGAATATACTCGGGGAAGTTTAACCTAACCCGAGCGGAAACCAGACAATTATGAACCTCAGGGAGTGAGAGAGGAAATTTCGTTTGAGATTCGTAAATTCCTCGAAAAACGAGAGTTTCGTGCACACGAAAAGTTCGAGCTCGCGGGAATAGAACGAGGCAATGATCGCTTCAACTCGCAAGAGTTGAAGGAACACCCTCATGTATATATATATATTTGAACGTTCGTGTCATGATACGAGAGAATCAGAAAGAGCCTCACTGGAAGATTTAATTGCGGAAATATTCACGAGAAATCACGCAAGTCGATTTGATATATATATATAAAGTATTATAAATAAATAAATAAATAAAAATCTTTTGTAACAACGTGTGCACAATTGCTTACTTTTCTTAAAAATTAACCTCAAATGTATAACTGATTATTATTATGATTGTGACATTGTTGCCAGAAATTTATAAATCACGAGAATATTATTAACAAAAAACTATTTTTTCCACTAAAATGTTATAGGTTGTGAATAGTTTTTAAAATTATTGCTATACACTAAGTTCCTCCACTCGAACGCTTCCAATTCTGAGCAATTTTTTTTTTAACAATTATTCCAGATCGTTAATTTTCACTGATATAATATATTGTTGTCAAGGATATTCGATCGCCTACCGAATATTTCAGGTACTCAAATGATATTTCATAATAAAAATTCAGACAGCTTGAAATAGCCGTAGCGAAAGGGTTAACGAGAGGTCGTATATCAACGGTGATGTATACACGTGATTTTCTCGATAATAATATTGAATATGATGTCACTTACAATTGCGTTGAATGGGTGACTGATATTGCGACAGAAAATCAAATTCGTGGCTTTTACACAACGCGTAGACACCTCGATCTTTCTTGATCTTAAAAAATATATATATGTATGTATGTATATAGTTACATAGGTATGAATAAACTTTGACTACACGCACAGAGAGAGAGAGAGAGAGAGAACTGAGTTGTAATTTGTACAAGCAAGATTGATCAGTATATCTGCTTGGTCGACGGAGTCCGTTCGATCTCGCGTCTCCAGCACTCGTTTACTCGTTAGAATGCGTACTTGGCCCTGTCAACAGGTATATTAATTGCACCAGCATAATAAAAAAACAACATAGAACGATAGGGATTCGTGCAATGATTATGACACAACTCGCAGAGATTCTGACTGCGATTTTTATATCATTACATAAGTGTAACTCAAAATGATTCGAATCACTCGAGTAATGGCATTAATGTTAGATAGTGTCAACTGTTTGCTCATGTTTTCCATGAAATCAGCACGCAAGAACAAAAATATTCCGCTCTCTGATTCATTTCGAATTCTTTGTGAGTCAATGATTATTCAGGAATTAACTATATACATTGCGTTATCTCCGTACGAATATGTGAAACACCTTTTGAACCTTTTCGGGACGGGGGCTTTCGCCGAAAGAAATTAAACATCAAGACCTTCCTTAAGGTTCTTTAAGGTTCCTTAAGATTTTTGAGGCCGCTGAATTCGAATTTCGCCCCAGAAATTTATGAAAAAGTTATGGCATCAAAAGTGACCACCCATCCCGAATGATAGTTCTTTCTTTGTAAAAAAAAAATAGCAAATATTAATTTTTAGTGAAATCTGATAAGCTGCTATTTTATTATATCGTAGGTAACTTTTCGTTGTAATAAAAAATTATTTATATACTCAGAAAATTTTATTCGTGTCAAAGTTTAAACATTTTATGTTCAGCTGGTTTGCAACATGGCCAGCAAATTCATTGACATTTTTAAGGTTTTAGATTTTAGATATAATGTCATGAAAATTTTATTTTAATCGAACAAACTCGATTCGTGAAAAATTGAAGGATTGAGATTAAATGAGTATAGCTGGAATAAAAAAATGTTGAATATTCATGTAATTATAAACAGAATATATTTTTGCAACTACATTGTGTTGTTCGCTCTCATTAAAGTTACTCGATTTTTTAGAAATCATGGCGTATTTTATTCGTAAAATATACACGATGAGATCATCGAAAAAAAATTCATGTTTCGCCTATCAGTTGGTAAAAAAATATAATTTTCTGAATTTTTGTAAATATTAAAACGTGGATAGCTCAAGATTTTTATACGCAAATGTGCCATCGAAAATCTCATCGAACATTTCATAGAGTGACTATTGAGAGGAAAACATTGCCTCGATTCATCGAAATTCGATAAATTTTATCATTTTACATCAAACTACAAAATTACACTATTCACGTAACGACTCAAACAAGAAACAATTTCTCCAAATTGTATAGTTACTTTCAAAATAAATTTTTCTTATTTTAGTTGTTAATTTGATTGTGACGCTCAATATTCTCCGTGAATCAAACGAACACATTTTTTCTTCCTCATATACAAAGTTTTCTTCTTTCGGAAATAATACTTTTCGATTTTTTAATGGGATATTTTCGAGTATTTTTATTAATTTTTTTAATTGTTCCTAGCGTTCAACATTTTTCTAAACGTCAGAAAATTAGATTTGAATAAATTTTCCGGGTGAATATCGTAATTCAAGAATCACAATGTCATCTCTAATGGATTTACCATACGAAATGTTACATTATTGTTCTAGGACTGCGATATATATGGATGTAATGACAATGGAAAAATAAGACCACAATAACTTTGTATCCTTACAGAAAATATATATATTCGGAAATATTTTCAAATATATTGAGCTTTCATCCCTTATTTTTATATATCGCGAATATAATGCAGATATATCGGATATATTTCAGATTGATCTTTTGCAGCTCGATATATTTTTCGTATATTTTAAAATATATACACGATATAAAAGTTTCCTTAAAAATATATGTGTTGATATATCTTCGATATATTTATAAAAGTTTCCATAAAAATATATATGTTAATATATTTTTTATATATATATTTAGCGTATACTTATTTTCTGCAGGCGTTAGACCATTGACCTAAAATTTAGCACGCAACCTTTTTCCTTTGTTTAACGTTATAATTTTTACATGTAAGACCGCGAATTTTCACGAAAAAAGAACTATCGATTGCATCGAGTTCCGAGTTTTTTCAAAAATGTATATCAGCCCTTAAGTTCGGGCAATTTGCGAACTATCGCGCTAAAAAAAATTCTACCTGTGGACCACATGATCAAGTAATGCTCGCCATCGGATTTCCAAAAGAAAATCGAAAAAAAAGTTCAGATTTTATAAAATTTGCATATTTCCGAAAAAATTACAAAATTCCACGAGTAAACACAAATTCTAAAAGATAATTGCTCATATATCGCTTTATCGATAAGATAAAATTACGAGGGCGCAAATGTGAAAAATTTCAATTTAGTATTTTTACAATATTTCCACTTCGATTGTAAATCTGGCACTCGAGCCGCTCCGATTAATTCTCATAAGACTTATCCGTCTGACACACATTTTCACTTCAATCTCCTATCGTTATGACGCCTACACGTCGATAAAGCTTCCTCTTTATCAAAATGTACTTACGAAAGTTTATTTCTATCGTAACCAAGAAAAAAAACAAAAGTAAAAAGAAAATTCTTTACGTCGAATGAATTTACAAGGAGAATCAACGTATCCATCTTTGCACTCCTCATATATATACGTGTAGAGAGCCAAGGGAAGATGCGAGAACGAACGTAAGACTATACCTATCCTATAGCTCATAAAAACTAGACTGGTGCTTTTTCAAGGATGTGCTGCAGGTTCAGTGAATTCTCGGGTAAACCGGTGGTGCGGTCTCTCCTTCGTGCAAGCTTAAGAATATACATGTACACATACACTCTTGCTCACTCCCCGTCTTTCTCGCTCTCTCTCTATCTCTCTCTCTCTCTCTCTCTCTCTCTCTCTCCCTTGCTTGTCACGAAGCAGCGAACGGGTTACATTTCGAGCGAGTTTATATACTCGCCTTGTGCCACAAGTAGATACAGCCAGTGAGTATACGGACATACGTATATATATATATATATATATATATATATATATATATATATATATGCTGTACGAGACCCACAGCTACTGCCTACCTACACCCTGTCCTCGATACAGTACCGACTAGACATTCAGGATTCTATTCTAAATTAACTAACCAAACCCCACCTAAAAGAGACACTAGCAGGCCGATTAAAAAATGAGTTATTACACATTAGGTGCTTACCAATATTTTGCAGTATTATCCTTGAGCGCCTTTTTACATCGAGGTAGATCGAGAACGTCAGTTCTTTATCTCTTCTTCGTTTTCACCCGAGAAATCACCAATGTACAATTACGAAAAAAAATATCACCACTGTGTATTCGAAAAAAAAACTCACTTGCGTATCCGCGTTTACACCACTTGTGAACGGCGGGGGGAGGGGGGGGGGGGCGACACGGTGCGCCAAAGACGAGAGTTTACATTTACGAACGAAAACGATAAGAAGGAAACAGGAAGCAACTGAATTAAAGAAAAAAAAAAGACACAAAAATATTGTGACTCGAGTCACGAGTTAATGACTTTTTTTTACGTAAAATTGTTTGACAATTTTTATTTATGAGGAAATAAAATATTTCTGTGTGAGGAGAATCGTGTTGACTGGCCCTGGCTCTGACACAGATCACTGACCAACTTCACCGAGGACTGACGCGATACTGACTAGCCCCTGCATCTCGGCGAGCGACACGACACCGACCGGCTCCAGGCAGCTCGGTAACCTTCGTCGATACTCGGCCACTTTCGGCTCTCAACCAGGTGTATTATATATATCTGTAGCTTTGTAACTCACAGCCACAGTATGCTACTTACCTCTTTATATACATATATATATTATATATATGCGTATGCATGAACATTTTTATGACTGTGTTTGTGTATATTTGCCGGTAAAATATTTACGTGTATCGAGAATGCCACAAACCCACAGATATGTATATAAATATTGCGTGTGTAAAACCACAAAGACGCATTTGATATGCCTAAGAATACAACATACGCCATTATGGTTTTAGATGCCCCATATATCTATATCTCTATTTAATAAAAATCGTACAAGAATTGAATGTCACATAGAGATTCAGACAGAGCTCATACAGCTCATACAGAATCACTCAAACGCTCACACAGGATACACAGATACATGGTTATAATATGGTTGTGTCTAGTTATAGGACAAACTATAATATACACGGGGGGAACCTGGTGCGTGACGCGCGTAGGGGGCATGGGCCCCTAGCATATATATATGGTTATTGTGATTATTTATTATGGGTGTACACATGTACATATGTATATATATATATATATATATATATGTGGTTATTTCACGGACAATAATGTGTAGGAGATACGAACAGTGCATGAACGGGCACCTCGCCACTAGCGTGCCCACGCAAATTGGCCCTCCTAACCCCTGACTGTTAATGATTGCCATTTGACCATAATTTTTAAAAAAGTTATTGTTTTTCATACGATTTCCACCAGTTTGAGACCTACGAAAATGCTTTTACGTTCTGTACTCTAGTGATTCGAATGAACTTTGAAAAAAAAAAAAACAAAAAAAATTGCCCATCGTCAATCTTGAGGAACCTCTCATCGAGCTGCCCTTTCGCTACGAACAGAATAGCGAGCTCAACGACGACACCGCGGCCTTGGAAATCGATTATCTCCACAAGAAGTACCACACGATAATCATAGTCGAGAGGAGAGCAAGGCACAACGGCAGATTGAGCGAGAGCGAGGAGTCCCGCGAGATTATGCGAATTGCGAGCTGCTAGAAAGAGGGACGAGAGAGGGCGTTCTGGTGGGGAAAATGAAATATAGAAGTTGGCAGACGTGAGAGGCCGCTGAGTGTAGAGTCCGATGTACGCGCGCGAGGCGATAAGTACGAGGGAATTCTGGGTTGAATAGAGGGAAACGAGAGAGAGAGACAAAGAGAGAGGCAGACACCCTGTGAAAGATTCGAGCACACTTAATATATATACGTGTTTTGAGTGCATATTTTTAGCGTCCTCTCGCGAAACAATGAGCGCTCTCGTTTTTCTCTTGTAGTGACTCAAATTTCGAGGGATCAAATTGATAAATGAACTTTCCGTCCTACCCCCCTTCAAAACGCTTCTTTTCAAGCATCAAGCCGCAATGTGGCCGGTTTCAGTCAGGTGACGATTGCACATGCGCACTTCGCGAGCGGGCGGACATAGAACTTTGCGCCCGCAAGCGGGCCCAAAGTGAGTTTCAAAGAGCGAAACAGACGGAGCGAATGTGGCGCCTTTTCAAGTCATAAATACGAACTACTTGATTGGTATCATGTTGGTATTGCACTCTGTAGCCAATTTCACACTGTTCCTGCTTCTTTCTCGTATTTTATGAAATTATTGCGTACACCGGCCACCCTACACCTCCTTCACATGCTTTGAAAAGTCTTGACTTCAAACGGAGTAGGACGAAAAGTATCGTGTGCATCACAGGCGGAAGGCAATTTTGACTCGTGTGATCGTCGCCCTCGCTTCGCCCGGGTGGCACCTACACATACTCGTCAAAATCGCTTTCTTTCCGCCCTGGATGCACAATTTTGATTACCTGCTTACCGGAGGCTTCTCAAGGATGTTTAAAACAAGGTGGATAAATTTGAAAATCACAAGCGTCACCATGACATCTTGACATCTGGTGGATACATTTTAACTCTCTTCCAGTTGCCATACAACCTAAATCATTTTTTAGTAAGACATGATGTAATTCATGATTTGAGCGCGTTGTTCACATTCTGGGATGGCTTGTACGCCAAAATATTTATTTGTGTGAGGCACTTGAGATATATATATATATATATATATATATATATATATATATTTATATACATATATATATATATATATATTCTGCCTATACCTATACCTGTGCCTATGTACACGCATATAAGTTATCGATGTATGCGAGCGAGGTATCGATGACGTAAAATCTCGGCGCTGCGATCGTTGAATATTCTCGAACGTTATGAAAAGGAAAAGCAGGAAGAAGACAGCGGGGGTAGTCGTTACTGTACTCTCGAGCCATTAACATGTGACATCATTAAAGTACATTTTTCAATCATTTCGGTCGGCGTATATTATTTCCCATCTTGAACGATCCCTTGGCTTCTTACATTTGTAATATGAAATTTATAACTTTTAAAGCGGGAGTAGGTGCATGGGATAAGTTTTACATATGATTTTTTTGTAGAAGCTGAATATTCAATGAAAGCTTCCGAAATACCATCTGAAGGCGGATTACGTCCTTGATCGACGAGGTGACAGCGAGAATGTACCATTTATGACCAATCTTCGTATGCATGCATTTATTCTATGGCCTATTGCCAAGCCATTTATTACCTTTTGTTTACATGCCCCTGCATAAGTCTATAACATCGATTGGTCCACCTCTAGGTCAAGTTTACCTGCCGGATATCTCATACTTTTGGTATGCGATATCTGGCAGGTAACTTTAACTAAGAGTTGGAACAACTGACCCTAAATTATTCTAGTAATTAGCGTAACCTATGCGATCTGCGATCTTCAACTTGCGTAAAATTAAGGAATACATTTCGGCCATAAACTCTATAAGCCTTTAACTAACTAAAGAAAAATATCGTGAAAGGATGTTTATATATATCGATATTCATAGTTTTCTATACTACTGCCATTCTGATCTGATTCAATACCTACACTAATTCATAACTCTCAATATAACTTCCAATATATTCATTTTTGGTAATATGTTAAGATCCAAACCTGTGACGCCTGGTTAGTAAGGTTCCCTGAATGTTAGTAAAAAAGACAGTAACGAGTACCCAGGTAGGTTTTGACCGTGAGCGGAACGTACCAGGCCGTTCATTATTCAGCTCCGACGAGCCTTACCTGGGATTATTTGCAATGGTTTGTTAATAACATCAAGTCTAAAATAGGGGGGAGATCGATGTTTTAAAAAAAATCTTAAGGTTTCAGCTGATATTTTTCTCACAATCATCAGGTGGTGAGCACGGAAGGAGACGTGATTTGCGAGAATTCAATGGGAAATCGTGATAGCTCCTGAAACTTGCAATGCTAATTGTAAGATATCAAGTGTAAAGTCGAGCATAAAAACTGCTCTTGAGAATTGAGAATTGAGTAATTGAGAAATTGTAACAATCTTTGTTATGGGCATTTCGTCAAGTTACCAATAACGAGAGACAGTTTTTATTTCAAATAACCCTTTATTCATTCTTTAGTTTCGAAAGTCACGACCATATGTTTCAACGTTTCCGAGAGTCCAATCTGAGACTCGCTCATCATTACTAAGTCATATCACTTTCCTCTTTCTATTCATTGTATCGCCTACACAGAGTTGAATATTATAATTGAATGTAAGCATGAAATTTAGCTTGGAGTATGTTATGTGTATATGATGCAAGAGCTGTACTGTGGGATGAATAATAAATATACCCATATCTCTTGAAAGAATTGATAATAATTAATTTATAAAATGATAACTTTAACATCCTAGTCCCTTGAATATGTAGCCCAGCTAACGATCACAAGAGGTCAGACCCCTGCAACGTCAGCTGTTTTCTCTTTTCCGTTAATCGATCCGACATGTATTTTTGCATACTACGAAATGCAAAGGGATACTTGTGTAATTATGGCTTTTGTTATGATTCCCTGCGGTTTTTCAAACTCATGACAGCTGTTTTAAATCGTTTGCGGACACATTATTACAAAAACCGCGGCCCAAACTAGCTGATGCTTGAATGAACTACGCTACATGACTATCAACAAACTACTATCCAATTACATGACTATGGGCCAACTGTTCCACCTTTTATAAGTAAAGTTATCTGCCGGATGTTTGGTACTTTTGGTATGCGCTATCTGCCAGGTAACTTTACCTAAAAAGTGGTAAAAACGGCCTACTTTGGTCGCATTCCGTATGAACATCTTTACGACGTTGGATAGCAGTACACTGATTGGCTCAAAACGTTCAGCCAGCTGATGTGTAACTTGATAATCAAACATCGATGTACATTTTAGAGTTACACTCAAAAATCTAAACAAATGGCCTTTATCCCATAAAGTTTGGCCCATTTTCATAAATGGGCCAAACTTTATGGGATAAATGAAGTCTCATTTTTTTCGCTGCAAGGTGCTACATGAAATTATCACATATTACCCATAATTCAGTGGGACCATTTTTTCAATTCCGGTGAATATTTTTACAATCCGCTACAAATTGAAATCCAAAACTAAAATAATTACAAATTGAAATCCAAAACTAAAATAATTAATTATGATAATTAATGATAATGATTATATTTATCATGACTGATTATGTGGGATGAAACTCAAACCCAAACCAAATCAGTTAATTATCAGTCATAAAAATTGGATAAACTTTGAAACAGAAAAGAGTAATAGAGAAAGTGTGAGCAAAGTTATACTACGCACAAAATGGTGCAAGATTAGTTTTTATGTATTTGTCGCTACTATAAACTATGAAGTTTCATTTTTTTCTCTGCAAGGTGGTCCATGAAATCATCACACAAAACCCATAATTCAGTAGGACAATACAATCTTTTCAATTTCGTTAAATATTTTTATAAACAGCTGCAACTTGACATTCAAAACTAAAATAATTAATGATAATGATTATATTTATAATCAATGATTTTGTAGGATGAAACTCAAACCCAAACCAAATGAGTTGTCAGTCATAAAAATTGGATAAACTTTGAAACAGAAAAGAGTAGTAGAGAAAGTGTGAGCAAAGTTATACTTTGCACAAAATGGTGTAAGTAATATAAACTTTTTATGTATTTATCGCTACTGAAGTATGAAAAATTGCAAACTCATAAATATTTTGCGAATGGATGGACCATTTTAGCCGACGACACCATTATCATTCGCATTACCGTACTTATGAATTCTTATGAAAATATGATGAACTTGCCTAATTTAGTGCCATCCGCTTCGACTCGTCGATAGTATCCCACACTCTTGGAGGCAACATCCACCTTATCTTAAAGGGGCCTGTTACCGAGAATCAACAAAGTACCTACGTGCACGTTATAAGGGAACAAGGTATGGCACTTGGTGGTGTCTATATATTTTAGTATCTATAAGCTCTGAAACGCTTAACTGCCTCGGTCTGTTTGTATCTGGTGTACCAAGACGTCTTCCCACGCAACTACAGCTTCACCCTCTGTCTGTATGCCCTTCCTCAGAAGATAATAAAGAACTTGGAAGTAACTTAAGCACGCGTTTTACGGCCATCTACGTTCGTTGATTCAGAGTTAAAGGTCATATCTCAGGATCCAGTACACCAGGAATGTATCGACGATACTACGGTATCGACTATCGAATTGTGTGGCATCCGCGATAGGTATGGTCGGGGAAATCACGGTCAAGTGGTAAGAATGGTCACTAATAACGTGTAATACTGTTCGATGGGTTAAACTGGCAGATCTCCTTGCGATAAGACAACGAAAACATTATATGTATGTCATCGAACCGGCATGAGTCGTAAACTATTTGGGACTGATAAAGCAGCGTATCACTATTACGACTACACATGGCGAAGTTCATTGTTTTATTATTCTACTAGCCAATTGTTACTCGCCAGTTGTAACTTCTTTTCTGTACAAAATGTATTGGGAAGGATATTATAACAGTTCGTATTCTGACTATCGGTTTTACAACTGAGGATACACATTTTTACTTCATCTATTTTTCCATTCAGTATTCCATCCATCCAGTATATGTTCACTGCGAAATCATAATATATCGATAGATTGTCAAAAGCAAGGCCGCCCCTAGTGCCGTGAGACCTCCCGTACACTGAGAAAAAGGATTCATTAGATCAATGGAATCATGCGTACATGTGCTGTCAAATAAATATTTAATCAGTACAACAATATTTTTGAATCCTTCGATAATCTTCCAGTTGATCTGACCCATACAACGTTTGGCGTAACCCAACATTCTTGTCCCATAATAAAAAGATCGAACGAGCCTGTTAGTACTCGCAACAGTTATGTGTAAACATCTTAACGCGTTTTGGGAAGTGGATATAGAATTTCGTTTTGGAAGTGAGGTTGTTTCTAGAATAATATGCAAGTAGTTTTTATTTAGTTTTAGTTTTTATAAAAAATGTAGTCTTTTTGGAAATCCTTTTTCAATATTATCTAATATTGAAAGATTTTTTTTTTTTTTTTACCTGCCGACTGTCTAATATTAAATCACAAAATTGAGTGACAAAATGCCATTCAAGAAGAGTGAAATTGTTCATAGCATAAATAGAATAATGATCCATCAATTATTATAATATTGGAGTGACCGAAGGGTTAGTAACTGCAACTCTTGATGTGGGCTCAACCAACTGACGCCATCTGTAAGCGGCGTGGCGAACTCTGTTGAGCTCACATGGACACACGCTAATGTTGCTTACGCATTCCTCAGTTTTCACCGAATTACTCCCAGCCGAAACAGTACGGGTAGAGCGCGCGATAACATGTTTACACATCAAAAATTTCTCTTCTTTTCTCTCACTTCACTCAAAACAAGTGAATTATAGCAGAATATTTAATATAACTTTGATGGTTTTACAATAATTATGTTTACTGCGAAATGATAATATGTCGATAGATTGTCAAAATGAAGGCCGTGAGACGTCCCGTACACTGAGAAAAAGGATCCGTTAGATCAATGCGGAATCACACTTACACGAGCTGTCAAATACATACATATTTAATCAGTACAACAATATTTTTGATTCCTTCGATAATCTTCTGGTTCAGCTGACCCACACACGTTTGGCCTAATCAAACATTCTAGATCCATAATAAAAAAATTCTTTTCTTCTCTCTCACTTCACTCAAAACAAGCTAATTATATCAGAACATTTAATATTAATTTTATGGTTTTACAATACATTTCCGTAAAAAAAATCAACAAGTAACGCGGCATACTCGTCAGCGATGATCATAATAGTGCCAATTCAAGTGAAAATAACGTCGATATTAATAATGATGAGATGATTGCAAAAAGGTTACGCAAATGTGGTCGTTGAACATAGAGCTAACTCAGGCGACAGCTCTTCTGTTATTACTATAAAAGATATAAACATCTATCGATGACGCAGCTTTAAATTTTCTTGGACACTTATATTCTATTGGGAAAACGATACCCGCGCAAAAAAAGATGATATCACGATAGTATAACTGAAGTATTAAAAGTCCAAGTCTGTCGTTTTGGACTGATATGCTCCATTAATACTTTGAAAATTAACTGAGGGCGCATAGGATTATTTTTCGAGTGTACAATTTGCGGATTGTTTCTATTATAAAATCGGCATGGGGTTGAAAGTTTGATTATGCTTTGTTTTGTGATCTGTATAATCCTCAGTGTCTGGGGAATTGTATAGTAGATACTGTCAGGTCTTATCTCCGATCTAAAAATCGCTTATTAAAACGACGATTGAATTTTTCGCTGAATTTTTAACCAGCATATAAAATCACGATTTTACACCGTAAATTCATAATTCCAATTGACCGCAGCGAGCTTTACAATTTTGTCAACGTAACTTGCAATGTCCAAATTACATCACGTGTATAAAATACACACGAAACGGAGTTTAGTCACTACAGGGCTATCTCAAATGGGCCTAAAGCCGGCGGCCATCCACCAATTACCCGTAGTGTTACAAACGTTTGCGAATGTTTGCAAACTCGATGTGGATGTCCGGATAATCGATAACCTAGCCAATTATCGATATCCTGTTCAAATTTATATCTATATCTATATATCTGCATCTCTTTCGCTCACGTTAATTGTTTATACGGGAAGTCGATGTTCGGATAGAGGATGTCGATTATCGGGACATTCACCGTATTTTCAGTGGAGGCATCAACGACGCACAAGCAACAAACAGTTGCGAACATTTCTAAATATTTTGAAGCAGAGGTCCAAACGAAGTTGGTATATCAAAATAATTCGTTTGTGGTCGTTCTGATAGCGGAGATGTCTCTGAAGAAAGCCAAGCTGGCAGATCAGCGTTTTTGAATGCGCGAATGTAAAATTGGATCGATGACAAATGATCGCAAACTCAATCATTTTTTGGGCATATTTATTCAGTGGAGATAATACAATTGCAAACATTTACGAAGAATTAAAAATTTTTGTTCGAAATACTCTGTTTTGGTGGATGACTTTACGTGCAAACTCGCATTCCCGGTAAAGATCGGCAGATGTTGGTAAGGGCAGCTCGAAGATCCTCATGTTCTTAGCAAACCGATAGTTTCCAGTTGATACTTCGAAAAGTCTTGATTTCACGAAGCTTTGCACGTATAAAGCGTACACGAGCCCTGATATAATGCCAGTTGCGGTAGATCGAGTGTGTTAGCGATGAAACGTACAGCAACCGTGCGTGCCTTTGTCACGATTGGCGAGCACACGTTGCTACTGTTCGTAGAATACGAAATTCCAGGAAGTTGAAGAAATGGAAGACAACGAAGAAGAAAAGGAAGAAGAAGAAGCAGCTGCAAAAATGAAGTGGAGAGATGTATAGGGAGAGAAGTGGAGCCGTATCGATGGTCAAGAGAGCGTGTGCGAACATTTCTCTCATAGCTGCTTCCTCGTTTCGATATTTCATCGTGGGATAATTATGGAAATGGTTTTCGACCGTTACGGGGGCGTGTGCTGTGGTGCTGAAGCCGAGGCATACTCTCCTCTGACGTACAATTTTCGTTCCATCACCCACACACTCAACGAAACTCACCAGAGACATTGGCGAGAGACGAACTACGTATAACTGTGTCTTTTTTCTCTCTCTTTCTCTCTTTATAGAATTGCCGGCCACCTTGTTTAGCATCAGCAATACAGTATTTGTGTAATGTTAGCGTAGGGTATCGATCATACGAGTGAAGCTCACGGAGCTCTCGAATGATTTACAGCAAAAATTGCGAGTGCCACCCGGAATGAGAATGACATTCAACAATATCTCTCTATATAGGTAAGGAGAGAAAATTGCACTTTCGAAATCATGCACTCAGAGAATATAATGAAAATTAGTATTGTTAATGACAATTACATTTTTTCAAGCGACATTTTTATACAATAAATTGTATAGTTTATGAATGCGTGCAACGCCAAATTATGTCATGTGAGTGAAAAATTACCTCATTCAATGGGATCAGCTTCATTGAATTATAAATTTGGTTTGTTAGTTCAAAACACATCCCGTTTGAGGTAAGACAGCAGCAAATTGTCTCGTTTTTTACTTAACCCCATTATTAACCCATACAGTCATTATTAACCCCAGTAAATATATAAAAAATTCAATTTAAATTACGTGTTTTATTGATTAAATGTAATAATCATCGATTATTATGACATTGAAGGAAAGACAAAATGGCCCTTTCACAATGAACTTTTTCACGCGGACAAATAGGAACGGAAAAATATTTTTGTACACGGAAAGCTCACAAATTTCACAGAGTCTGAGTTACCGTATTTGGAATTTACAATGAGAAGGAATAATTTATTATTAAGGTGTAAATTGAATTATTGAAGCTGGTGCCGAGACCTTTTATTAACTTTAACGTTAGACAGCCCGATTACTTGTGAAAATCCGTGTAGCTATTAAACCCTATTTATATGGATTACAAAACATCGCGATCACGTACTGTGCACATTTGATATATACGCAAAAGGCTAACACAGTTATGGAGGATTGCAAAACGTACGAGGCAATTATTAGACCTAACGATACGGAACGATTATATATATGCATATGCATCGTTACAGAAACGCAGCGGTTTTGTATAGACACGTTCATTGAGCACTGCGGTCACACATGAATTTGTATCTCACTTCAGACTATTGACGACTTTAAGTTAAGATATTAGAAATTATAATAATCAATTAATAAAATATTTTAGTGTAAATCTCATCGGAGGAAATTATAAAATTTCAGAAAAGTCTGGAATTCTTTTCCAAAGTGTGCAATAATTTTCAAGATGAATTCAAAATGAATAAAATAGCACCCGCATCAGTTCTTTAAAAATAAATTTGTAATTTCATATTCGAGAAGCTCGTTGAATGATACTCTGCCTTGATTAACTTTAAAACGGTTAGACTTTTTGTAAATAATATTTTGTACTTTCTCATAAGCCCAAATTATTTAAACTTCTAGATATACCTTTTCATTGCGTAATTTAAATAATTGATATGGACAGTAAAGTGCATCAGTTGAATATTTAACGCTGTCATGGATATTTGTAACCGTCGGAACGGTGAACTAACAGCTGAATCCGTTGCGATGTTAACTGAATATGTTTCATTGTTTATGAAGTCGAAATTTCTTTTTTAAACGTCCCACGGCCTTACTTTTTTACATAATCGATCGAATGTTGACAATTTCGCAAAAAATCTTACAAATATAGGTTTTCTAACGTACGCAAAATTCCGCATTGAAAACACTTAAAAATTGTACATACGAAGACAGAATGCCAAAAAAAAAAAATCGGAAAACATTGTCATGCAACTGAAGGAAGTTGCTCGTTTGCACCTTTAGGAATCTTCGTTTTTTTTCTTCAATTCGCTACGATATTGGCGTAGCTAACTCACGAGAAGCTGTATTCATCAGCATTATGCTCAGAATTCATGCATAATTTATCGATAAAAAACAAGAAAAAAAAATGTATTATGAAAAATGGTTTTGACCCGAGAATAAGAGGGGCCAACTAGCCAACGTACCCATTGAAGCTTCCTCGATTATCTATGTGAATAGCACACGCCATGCCCTATTGTCTATTACATGTATACTTGAAGGTACGACGTGGTTGTCTACATAGCTACGCTGCCTCTAAATATAAAGTGAATTCCTTCCGGTATTTTTTGGTGGGTCAAATCTGCATATCATTAAAGTATACAAACTTATGAGCATGTAGACATTTTTTTTTTTTAACACTTTTCGAATAAAAAAACTATTCAAAATTATTTTACCAATAAATCATTGTGAATGGTTGTTGTACGAAAATATATTTATAAATTTATTTTAATCGTTGCGAATCATTTGGAATGATTATTCTTTTATGATGAATGTTAATATGATAATGTTTTAGAACAAGGACGGTTTTCTTTGCCTTTTGTTTACGACTGGCATTTCGGTTCAGTTTAATTGACGCGCGTCTATATAAGACCAAGGACGTGAATCGGATTTATCAAGGATATCGATTTCTGACAAGGAAAAATAGATTACGCAATTTATAATAGTAGGGTCAATGTCA
The DNA here is from genome assembly GCA_963669185.1 of Dyspetes luteomarginatus. Classification (NCBI taxonomy): domain Eukaryota; kingdom Metazoa; phylum Arthropoda; class Insecta; order Hymenoptera; family Ichneumonidae; genus Dyspetes; species Dyspetes luteomarginatus. Next base: position 10,330,087 of record OY769905.1, read on the forward strand.
ACAACCAGAAATAATTAATGATCTGATTCAATTAAATGAATATCGGTATTTAGGAATTTTTGAGATCACTTATTTCGAATTTAATGGTAAAAAATGGTACATTTGAAGCTTGACTAGACCAACCAGAAAACAGAAAATGATCCGATTTTTATATAAATGAATACCTGGAGGTTTCTGATCAAAAATCAAAATGGTGAGATCAATATTGCTGATTTAAAAAAAAACACAGAATTAACAAATTGTGAATAAAAATTAATACGAAGAGGTTTTCAATATCACTGATAACAAATTCAAAATCAAAATTTCGGGATTTGAAATGACAGGGTGAACGGGATGACCTATGTAAAAGCAGAAATGTATGCGATCAGAACGGAAAATTGGTACCTTGTTCTATATGAGGTCTATTTCAGCCGCAGCGTATAAAATTTACTTATTTAAAAATAATTAGCAATGAAATGTAATGTTACTAAATCTTCGCTATTGTTTCTCGCACAGGCAAATTGATTATGAACTGAAACATGCCGCCAAATTGATTTTCGTTGATGCAGGTGGTGGCGAACACACTGTGTGCAGAGATGTCGCATCTCGCTTGGCTTTTCCAATGGTGACGATCGAAAATGGGAAAAACGTCATCGAGAGTCGGCAGTCACTAATTGCAGGCTCGGGCATGGAGGCACGGCTCCGGAAGTAGAAAATGCACGAACCTCAACGTGACCCCAAGATATAAAAAACTCACATAGTATATTATATTATATTATATATATATATATATATATATATATATATATATATATATATATATATATACATATATATATACACCGATGTATTATATAACTATAAATAAACGCATCGATTGGATAACAACATTTAATATCCTCGTCGAAGTTAGACCGATATGGCCTTAAGGCCATTTCGTTGATTGGCGGGACGCGTGGAGACAACGTCGCGTCAAGACATAGAGAGAGAGAGAGAGAGAGAGAGAGAGAGAGAGGGAAAGGGACAAAAAGGTTCGAACCTTTATGGACGTTCCTTCGAACATCGTACCCATAGCACCATCGAGACTTTCATATATTGACTATCGGTACCCATGCCAGTATAACAGCGTATCTCTCTACCTCAATTCATAATATACCTATATATTATACATCTTTAGATACAGAGACGATTTATTTTGCCGTTAAGTACGTCGATCGACGTACGTGATTCGTTGAACTTTATACATCGGCGAAAGAAGAGAAAGGAAAAGACGAGTCGAGGTATGAGCAGAAAAGAGATGGTATATTTGTCCCAAGATACCGGCACTGTTCAAGGAGAAAATTCTTGACAGGTTCTGAATCACTCATCACTATAACGTGTCCTTCTCTAATTACTTCCGATGTACGCACATGTTACGTGTCCATGTGTTATGATATTCACTGACGCGACCATAACGAACTGACGGAAATTACTTTCATTTATATACGCGTACAATCGTTTTAAATAACTTTGGGTATAACCTTCGACACGTTGGAACCGCCCTACACGCTGAAAAAGTCATAGTTATTCGATTTAAAGATGCTCTACGTATACGTTCACATCAATAAGTTAGATTCAATGAAAATAGATTGATAATCGTGAATTTTAGTTACGTTTTGCAGGGAGGCGTTCTCTATTAGACATCCCAAAAATTTAGCGCATTGACTAAATCGATTTTTTAAATAAAACTGGCCAGCCCGTGCAGAGATGTGACCGGGCATTCCTCGTTTCATCCTTGCCCCTGGCCAGTCCCACCCGATTTGATTTCGCGGGGAAGGTTTTGTCGTGGTACATATCGAGTCGAACAAAGAGTATTATTTGAAATTATCAACTTTTTGATTAATGGTTTTGCATGGTCGAAAAGGAAAGGTGGAAAGATCCTCACGTTCGTACTCGGGACGATCGTCGCAAATTTAGGTTGATGAGGACGTCATTCTTGGGCCGGCTGTACCCGCGTAACAAAAAAGAAGACTTGGAAGAGTCTTGGAAGAGTCTTCAAAGAGTTTTCAAAGAGTCTTCAAAGAGTCTTCAAAGAGTCTTGGAAAGCCTTAAAGTATTGGAGAAACGGATTATTTCTGGGACTTCGGCAAGACTACTGCGGAGTCTTTCTAAGACTCTTTCCAAGACCCAAGACTCTTGCCAAGACTTCATTTTTTTTTTGCGTGGGTAGGTCGATGACAACGACGATGACTGCATCTTCAAGGTCCAGATTAACTAGAATCTCATTCTCGAAGACCAAGTCAACGAAGGCTTCATGCTCGGGATCAGTTTCAACGGTGACGTCATTTTTTGGGTCCAGGTGGATAGGATGATCGTTTTCAGGGTTCGGGTGAACCAGACGTTGTTCTTAGAGTTGAGGCCGACGATGACGCTACTCTCGGACGCCAGGTCCATGAGAACGTCGTTTTTGCAGCTGCGCGGAGAGCAATGTTTTTCCTGGTCTAGAAAATTGTATTCGTAAGTTCATTTGGACATTGGTTTGCTGTTCTAGCAAAACTCATTTGCTGTCAGAGCAATTATTTTGCTGTGATAGCAAATGATTTTGCCCTCGTAACTAATGATTCCTTTGCTGTCCGAGTCAATGATTTCATTTACTGCTCGAGGAAATAATTCTATTTTCTGCCCGAATAAATTATCCATTTGCTGTCTGAGATAATGATTTATTTGCTCTAGTAGGAATACTGATTAATTGGTAGGATCAGTTGGAATTTATTTGCTATGATAGAAAATGGCCTTATAATTTGTATGTTCGCATCAATCCGCGAGAATTTTCATGTGACAGCTCACTTCATTGGCTTTTATTCCCATCCTCGTAGAGGAAGTGAAAAGATCTTTTTTGTTACGAAAAAAATCATTTTACGTAGGGAACAAACTTTTTTAAATGTCGAATTTTATAGAATGTTAACAATTGGAAAGTTTTTTCTGTTTCTGATTTAAAACAAAAATATTCATAACTTTCGTAATTATAATAATATTAAAGATAAAATTGTTTTATGTGTTTTCGAAAGATCTTATAAATTATGAAAAAATGAGGCGAGTGAGAGATACGAAAGGTCTTTGTGGCGAGATTGGTTCGTGTTTTCTAGCCAAGCCAGAGACTATATGCCGATGACAATTCGATTATTTTTTCGCGATCGAACATTCACACGTATGTGCTCTCCCTCCGTCCAATTTTCTCTCACTATATTTTTGCGAAAACCGCCGGAGGAAGATTGTACAGGGAATATCAAAATCACGAAGTAGTTTAACAAATGAGATACAAGTAATTAAACTATAATCGAATTAATCATCACAAATAATTTTTTTAACGTAGCACTTTTACGAAGCCATACTAATTTTTCAAAGACGTTACGATTTTTTTTTCTTCATCGAGAATTAAAATATATTTAGTTTAAAACGCCATCTCTACGATTTTTTGAAGAATATTTTACACATACAGGTCCAAGCTAAAGTATATATAGATTTGACGAGAATTTTATCGCTGATCTATTTGACTACTTACAATCACGAAAAAAAAAATCTGTATTTTAAAATTGTTAGTCTCGACAATTTTTAAGAGACTGCATTTACCAAACTAGCCAGCATCAATTGCGTTGAAACTTCGCAAGTGCAATATAAATAAAAAAACGATTACGATTTTCAATAACTTTCTATGAATCCTAACTACTATTTAATGAGGATGTACAAGTGGAGCATCCTGAAAATACGAAATCCTTCCACTGATCTTATTTCTCCTAAATCTGGACCAAAAGTAAATTATCTCGGTTTTGACAGTCGAAAAATTTTAAGCACTCTGTACATTCAGAGTTAGAAATTTTCGTAATGATACTGATCCTCATGTTGATTAGAGGCCAGGAACATTTCAGACTGGCAGGTTTCCCCGAATCTAATCGAACAGGAGGGCTTGGGAGTGCATGTGAGTTGTGAGAGTACCGTGTAGGTATGGGACGGAGAAGCGACAGTGAAGACAAATGAAAAAGAGAAGAGCGAGAGAAGTCGAGGATTGAACAATTGATTGCGATGGCCTGAGGACTCGATGGTGGACAAGAATAAAGGCAGGAGGTATGGAAACACCGGTGGTACGATTCTGCAAACCACCAATGTTTATTTATTTTATTTATTTTATTTATTTTATTTATTTTATTTATTTTATTTATTTTATTTATTTTATTTATTTTATTTATTTTATTTATTTTATTTATTTTATTTATTTTATTTATTTTATTTATTTTATTTATTTTATTTATTTTATTTATTTTATTTATTTTATTTATTTTATTTATTTTATTTATTTTATTTATTTTATTTATTTTATTTATTTTATTTATTTTATTTATTTTATTTATTTTATTTATTTTATTTATTTTATTTATTTTATTTATTTTATTTATTTTATTTATTTTATTTATTTTATTTATTTTATTTATTTTATTTATTTTATTTATTTTATTTATTTTATTTATTTTATTTATTTTATTTATTTTATTTATTATAAGAAAAGAAGAAGAATGTCAATGACGATGAATCTAGACTGAACAGTTCTTACCTAAAATTGAATAAAACTTGATATAAAGCGAATAACGTATGCAAAAATAAATGCAGTTTCAAGCAATTACCCGCAAAGTATTTTTTCGCGAAGTTTTTCAAAAGCATAATTCATAAAAGTTATCCATCTATTATCAATAAAAGCTCATTTTGTGTATATTAGTTCCCTCAGTAACATGTTTCGTTTGGCTATTTAATTAAGAAACAGGTTTAATTAATTTCGTTGCTTCAGATATAGATATGAATGTATAAACAAACAGCTGGAATTTATAAACAATGCATATTACCACAAAATATTCGACGGTGAATTCATATAGGATTTTTCATCAAACTTAGTATACTCATCAAGTTTGGAACAATATTCGAAATTTCACTCATGTTTATAAGTGAAATTGCGAACTTGATCAAGTCCGAGAATATTTACAATGTTGGTTATTGGCACAAAATTTGTTACATTTCTCTGCATTAATGGTTCTACTATTTTTCTCTATAAATGTAGGAATTGTTTGATCCAAACTCACTTTATCGAACATACCAGTTTGACTTTATTTAGAATTTTATATTAATCAGACAAAATTTACTTAAGTATAGAATAAATTTAATTAGATGGCATTTCCATAAATTTTATTTATTCGAAATGCTTTTGATTGCCATCAAATAAGTTTCGTGTTTGGAAAATAAATTCATCTTTCTTGCTAAAGGCACGAGAATTATATAGAAGTGTTATATACTTTTATTATTTTGATATCTATACGTATAGAAGCTCATATATATAATATGAATATGTATATTTATATGCTCTATTCACATGCTTTCTCAGTGCATTAAATGGCCTTAGCATCAAAGTCTATATGCTCTCGCTCTCTATCCCATATTCGTCCAGCAATCGCTGATAAAGCTAATGGTCTCTGTCATTACGAGAGCCATAATTATCCTCGAGATTGATGGAACGATCTGACTATTAAGCGCATACAAAATGGTATGCTGCATATTACTACTGTGTACGTTACCTACCTTACTTCTATATATACATATATATTACTATATATATCGACATAGTATACACTCATATATATTACTATATATATTGATATAGTATACATACATATATAACGTATATATAGCTACATACATTCGGATACAGTGTACAAAATATACGGTCTGCTAATGTACAAATTGGATCGAATGAAATAGTAAGAGTTAAACGCTTGCTTGCATTTAAAGATGTTCTGGAGGTATAGGCATAGACAAATGTTTGATTGCACCATAATTTGAGTACCTGCGATATGATAAAAATCAGAAAAAATTTACCCTTATTAAAGATACTAAGAACATTGATTTTGAATAATAACAATAGTTATTATTTAAAACAGTAGGGTCAAGTTATTAACGAATTGATTAACACAAGTTTGTTTAACAAATTAACCAGTTGCTACTATTTTTGTTCTCACGAAATGTTTTCTGTGGTTTTGCTAAAAACGTCTGATTTTTTTGAGAACTACAAACATTTTTGATTAATTTTTGGTATGATTGAAAATTATGAATGACCTTAAAAAACATTATTCCAATGATAGTGGGAGCTCAAGAGCAGCCTTCTGATAGCTGATGTCAAATAATTGCGATAAGCCACAGGATCTGATTGTGAATGCGTATTTCTATCAGTGCGCAAACTTCTGGAGGGAATATAAAGCTGCGTGCCCATCAAATTTTGCTGCAGTGCGACAGCCATATTGGCAAGTCTTTATTGCCTCATTGGCAACTCAAAAAAAGTTTATAGTTTATCCACATGAAATTACGATTTAAAATGATGAATTTATAAATCTTAGGGATGCGACAAGCGAGACAATACAAGAATTTGTCAACATAGAGATTAACTTCTTGACATTGACAAGACAAGCTGTCATTCGAATTCAATATAATGAATGTAGCCAATATTTTTCTTGTCCTTGGATTTGACAATCGAGTTTTCATCTCGTCTCGATCTCGTTGCAATCCAATCTCGAATCTCGATACTCTCGCTCGTTTCCTGCTAGAGCTAACAGTTTAAAATTAAATATAGGAGTGATGAAGTGAACACTTCTCCGGATAGACGACTAGCACGAAACGCTTCGCGAGTAGAACCCCCAGAAATTCCATCTAAATAATTAATGTTTAATACTTTTAAAACTTATAAAAAATGTATCGATAACACCGTACCAGAATTGGAATGGTTTTCAGACTCAGCAACGAATTTACGGGTTTAGATTTTCACCGTTACTGTAAACGAAGATAAGTCGAAATCGGCAAGTTGCAATCTTTGTTCGAAAATCTACTAATAATATTCCGATACGATGTACAAGTTACAAGGTATTAACGGTAAAAAATCCATCGCACTGAAATCTTTGAAAGATTTAATAGACTGTTAACTTGATTGAGCAGTGCAAAAAAAAAAAATATGGTGCGAAGGATCGCAGAGTTGACAAATTGGCACTGAATGCCCCATAAACGTACGGTGGTGGGCAAATTATTTATAGGAATTCGTATCAGATGGATGTACAGAAGATAAAATTGATTGGACTCAAATATAAATATTTAATTGAAATAATCAATCAGTATTTAAATCCAATCAATCTCGTTTTAAAAGACTTGGGTCTATTAGAGTTCTACCTGGAGTTTAAATAAATATGTTTTAAAGCTTAATTTACCGTCCGACCAAATATTTTACTCGTAATTGGTAGCTCTGTTGATTTAGCTCCTCATCATCATACATGCGTTGTTTCATCTCGCTAGTATCGCCGCGCGAACTGCGCGCACGGTCTTCCATCTTTCTACACTTTTCATTGACATTGATTTTTTTAATAGGGGAAATGTAATGGTGTATATAACATGTACTTTGTATAGCGCCCACTACTCACTCATGCGTTTAATACTGTAAGTGCCTTCTCTTATGCCCATGCCTTTAATTATACACTTTGACCCCATGATTTCTCAATACGGTCCCGTTTGACTTGTAAAATCTGTGCATTCCTTCAAACCATTTCTGCTCTCTGCTATCTGTCTTTGTCTCTGTCTCTGTCCCTGTCTCTGTTGCTGTCTCTGTCTCTGTCTCTGTCTCTGTCTCTGTCTCTGTCTCTGTCTCTGTCTCTGTCTCTGTCTGTGTGTCTGTCTGTGTGTGGGTCTGTCTGTCTGTGTGTGGGTCTGTCTGTCTGTCTGTCTGTCAGTCTGTCTGCCCCTCTCTCTCACTCTCTCACTCCCTCACCCTCTCACTCTCTCACTCTCTCACTCTCCCACTCTCTCACCCCCGCCCCCCTTTGGATGTGATTTACGTTTTGCCCAATCTTTTTTTTTAACATGCATGTATACAATTATTTTTCAAACAACAACTTCTCAGAAGCTAAGGCCCCTTATTCGCTCTTTAAAAAATTATATAGACGCACTCTCACAACTTGTTTTACGTCAAAAAAAAACTGCGGACATTCGCAATTTTTTTTTTTTTTTTCATATCTCTTTTCAAGAGCTAAAAAGTTTGTCGTACGTGTATTTTTAAGTGTTACAGATGAGACGCAGATCCTTGTCGTTTCTTGACCTCTTCTTCTTGATATTATTGATTGTCATTGGTTTGTTATTGATTTTTAGCGTTCATCATCAATCACCCTTGTCGGGCGATCAGAATAACTTAACGTTCTTCAACGTCTTTTTCGGCTTTTGCGTGTATATGTGATGCGTTGTCGTAAAGCTCAATTGCAAAATCACGGTTCTATGTTACGAGATATTATATATATTCCTATTTCGATTTATTTATATATATGTATATATAAATATAAATATAAATATAAATATAAATATATATATATATATATGTATATATATATATATATATGTATATATATATATATATATATGGACACAGTTTAAAATCGATATCGTGACTAGTATTGATCGTCTCGATTATTCGCAATCGACTACAGAGCTGGAAGAGAGAATGGACAGAAAAATAACGTTTAGAAAGGAAAGAAAAAAAACGAAGAAAAAAAAGTACGCACGAAGCAAGAGCTAGAAGAAACATGAGACGAAGAGAGCCCAAAGTATGAAGGATGACTAGGAGCGCGTTTCATCCTCGCAGCTTCCTCTCTTCTCGTTCATCTTCCATTCGCAGCTACCTATGTGTACGATCGTACGCTCATTCATATTATCGTGGGAGTGCGAGCAAACGCAAAGCGTATAAATGCCAGCATCAGAAAGATCAAAAGGGGTCTCTAAGCTTCATCTATTCTGCCTTACTACATAATTTGCGTGTATCCTTCTATCCAACGAGGAAACCTCGAGTATCATTATGGAGATGTATTAGCTATCAGTACATTATCAATACCTGAGCGTACTTCCGACAATTTAACTGTATTTTTTTATCATTTTCTTCAGCTTTTTCTAACACTGTTAAAAATAATTGTAAAATTCTAGAAAATTCGAGAAAAATAAAAATCTCAGAGATTTAGCAATTACTTATCAATTCTAAAAATACTGTTTTTAAAGCATTTTACGGACTTTGCTTCAACAACGAAATTTGGACATGTTCGATGTACAATATTTTGTTACACATATTTATAATTTTATAACAAATGAATTTGATAATTTGACTTATTGTGACAAATTAATTAGAAAATTTTACCGACAACGAGAATTCAATGCGATCACATTTTTCATAATCTTAAATTATATTGGTATAATTAAATGGTTTTCCTATAAATGCAAACATGTTAAAAATAGATTTTCATTTTATAGATCGAATCCTCGGATTTTTCTGAGTAGGCGCGAATTTTTTAAATAGTAATCAATAAAGTGGAATTTTTCTAAGATCTATATTGTCAAAGAATTAAATATTTTTCGCACCGTAAGAAATTTGATCTGGACGAATTATTAGAAATGTTGTAATAACTTATTTCAGTAAAAAAATCCACGCAAAAAAAGATTTATTCAACATTAACAAATCTTATATTTGATATGACGAAATAAATGTTTATTTAGAATTACCAAATTTTGGATTAGCCAAATACGGTTCGAATATTTGTATCAAATCTTAATTAGCTCAACTGCAATTTAGTAATAATAACAAAACATTTATTGTATAAAATTCAATAAAGCATTTGTTAAATCTTAAAAATTTATTGAGAAAAGACTGTATTTTGTTGTAAAATCTTTTCTCAATGCATTATTTTCAAGATTAGTTGAAGACGATCTGTAAAACGGCAAGTAGAAGATCTTAAAAATTTACAAATGTGAAAATATGGAGTCTGTAGATCTAAACACATGAAAAAATTCATATATGTATGTACATTGTTTTCAAATTTATTAATTTTCTAAAATTGTACCTGCACGTCTGTTAATATAATATCATAGAATTTGTAAACTGGACGTGTGATAGTTTCGCTGCGAATAATGCAGATGAACTTTCACAGAAAATACACACACACATACTTTGATTAATGTGGCCGGCATTGAAACGTCGTTACCCATTTACTTCCGCGAATCAATTTACAAGCGTGGAATACTATTAGATTATCTTACTACCCGTACTCTCGCTCTTTTTCTCTTCTCGAATAATAATAGATTCAACGGTTGTCCGACGCGGGTGTATTATTTATTTACGTATGTACGATGGTATATGCTTAGATAAAATATATATATATACGCGAGAGTCTAAAGAATTCCTCATTTCATTTGTTAGTGCGTCATATGAATATATATGGGCTATTCCACCTCAAACTCGACCAATTGTTAACCCTGACATCTGACATTTCCAAACTCATCCATCCATTATGTTTAACATTATATTAATTGAAGTGAGTAGACTGTGCTCATTTTATATTTTATTTTATAAGCTCATTCAGTACAAAAAATTTCCAAATCTACCTGCGTTCTACTTTTACTTCGATAGGACAAAAAAATTATTTGTGCTACTGGAATATTTTTTAGGACCTTTAAAATTTAAAAAAGGATTTTCAAAATGTTTTTGATTTTTATTTCTTCTGAGTAAAGAATTACAAAAATCCTAAGTGGGTAAAAAAAAATATTTTCAGTTATTGCTATGGTATAACTATTAATTTCCCAAGTTAACCTGCTGGTCCACACCATTTTCTGTTGACACGTTGAAATACACAGTGCCGTCGGGTCACTGGTGACCCAGGTGTAGACCAGACGGTTAACTCTCTTCAAATTAACTCATACTCTTCATAACTCGACGCAATCAGCTCAACTATTACATATATATATTTTTTTTGTTTTCTTTGTGTTATTCCAACGTATACCCTTTTGGGCTTTTCCTTTGGGCTTCCCGTTTTCCTCAATCACTTTTCTAATACACTTTAATGTTTTACCATTTCGTGTAACCCCCTGGAATTGCGTCCACAACGGGTTTGGTCCCTGTATTAAATTTGCATGAGGGACACATCAGGGAAACCGCGAAAAATCTGTGAAGACACAGTTGGCTGATTTGGCAGAGTTTGCTGTTCCTACAGGTAACCACAAGACTCTGAAAAGATGAAATCGCGCTCAGGGATTCGATACGCCAAGCTTCGCAGGGTTAAGCAGTCACCCAAGTTTAAATTTTAACCCTTTCCGTACAAACATGGATAAAATTTATCTCCCCAATTATTGATTATTCTTCGATAATTAAATGATACTAAACTTAATTCTTTTTCAAAATGAAATAACGGCATTTATTTTACAAAGTTCAAAGTATATTCACAAATTTTTAGGAATTTTTAGAATCACTTTGAATGGGGGGAAAAAGTATAGTCAAACTCGAAAGATCCATGTTTGTATGGATCAGCAGATGCCGTTTTTCAAATTGTATGGAAAGGGTTAACCCTTCGCTGTTTAAAAATTTACCAAAACTTAGAGTGCAGGAAGTGTTTAAATACGGTTCAGGCATTCCGGAAGTGGCCAATATTACCCATTCAGATTCAACGAAGATTGTCGTGGGAAGTAAATTTGTTTAATTTCAACCTTCAAGTGAGTTCTAACAGTTCGTAGCTAGGCTTAGGACCCTCCGTTCAACCCCAAGCATTTTTTTTTTCATTTTAAATCGACGAAGAGTATTTTGCGAGTTGAATTTCAAGTTGGGCACCGATCCAAGTACTGATCACGTTCGATGTCGCCAAAGACGTGCGGTGACCGCGTACGTTTCCCTATCGCTGACTCGACTCTCACGAACTCTTATAATTATTTAATTATAAGACTGTAATTGAAATGCCCCATGTATGTAACGAATATAAGAGAGTATTATATATATATGATACGGGATGCAACAAAATGCATTGGCGCGAGGTATAGATCATCGTGGGGATGCAACACAAGAGCATTATATTCGCACCTCGGGCTCTTTCGCACTTAATTTTCTCCCTTCCTCTCCCCATCTCTCTTTCCCTCCCTCGTCACGTTTCGTGAAGTTAATCTACACTCGTACCGTTACGAATTTCCGACAATGGACTGCAGCTTCGTTTTTTTTTTTAATTCTTCGCCCCCCTTCCGACCGTGCAAGAGACTTGGCAAAAAGCGAATAAAAGGAAGAAGAGCTGAGAGAGAAAAAGAAAAAAAAATGGATGTGAAAATGAATGGATATTAAGTATATATTATTAGGTATATAGGTATATATTAAGCATATAATAGTAAATATATTAAGTCTTAGCAATTAATTTGGATTAAGTGCAATCGACAGTTTCTCTCCAAAGTCCCCTTTTGCTCTCTCTCTCTCTCTCTCTCTCTCTCTCTCACACTCACTCACTCTCAAGCGCGCGATATAATTAATTAGTAAGTACAAAACGAAGTTTCTATCGACGCTAATTACGCATTCACGTGAGACGATCGAATATGAATCCCCTCTCGATCTACTTTGCTTCGCGTTTTGCTCCCCTGATACAATCCTTACGGTCACTTTCGTCGATGGACATTTCGCTATATTTATCTCCAATAAACTGATAGTACTCGAGTACAAGTGCGTGTTTGTGTATGATTGTGAGGGTAAGAAAATCCTCGCGGCTGAAGCAATGACGGATTTGCATTCCCTTCGGTCCGACCTCTCCTAATTACGACGCGCGTGCGATATTACTTATCTCGGCGAATGAATCATCGCTATCAATGAAATAGAACTGCCGCGTACACCCAGACGTACTTGGAGAGCGTTCAGGAGAGGCTGAAGAGAAAGAGAGAAATTGCACACGGCAAGAATGTTCAGAACATTCTATACAGCCATTAAGTGGCGGCCTGTTCTATTATACGTATATCAAACCGCGGGCCACTATATCGAGTCCTTCAAGAGGATAATATACTTTGAAAAAAATTACGATAATTAGTACGAAAAAAAAATGTGATTGCACTTTCTCATACAAGAAGTTTTTAATATAAGAAAAAATTAATAGAAGAAAAAAAATGTGATGGAAATTTTGAACAATGTCTGTTTGAGCTCTATCTCGAGAAATTTTCGAATTATCGGGCTAAAACTTCAAATAGAAAACAGAATAATATGAAACAATATTTGATATTCAGTTTGAAGAAAATCAACCGATGATTTCCGATTTTATGACGTTTTGAATCCTTTGTAAAATGTAAGTTAACTATTTACTGCAGGCTAACTGTGAAGAATTGATATGAAACTTTTCCCACAAATGAGGTGACGAGGTGAAAATTATTTATACCAGGTTTGACTAATATTGAGGGAAAGGGTTTAATGTTGGGGGATTTTTAATTTTTCGAAAACTGAACAGCAATCTAATTCAAACAATTCTCAGACTATCTTAGTTACATGAAATGGTATATCTATGTATAAGTAAAGTTTTTTCGCTTGACACATTTTTTTAATTAGTAAAATTAATCTGAAAAAATTTTATGCACTACTTTAGGTGTATTTAACAGGTTTGATAATTATTTTTATACATACATTATTACATACATTAATACATACATTTTTAAATCTGCAAGTACCAAAGTATTTCAGTAAATTTTCTGTGTACATGATCACCTATTCTAAAAAATTATTAATTTACCAAATTTATCTGTCATCATAACTTTATTTGTCAAGATTTTGTAAATAGTGTAATAAAATTCAATTGAATTGCATCAATTCAAATTACGAAAACTTTCGTCTAATGTGCCTTATACGTCTTTCATTTTTACAGCATCGCCTAATTAATTATTATCAAAATCTCTGGAACACAATTTTTTTGAGTTTAATTTTACAGAGTAATGATAATACACGAAATAATAACAAAAAACGACATTTTATTATTTTACATTTTGTAGCCAGAAGATAAAACTTTTTTCCGAGAAAAAAAAAATAAGTGCATAATTCACATATTACTTATCACTGGCAGTTGTTGTCCGATAATTGATGCTACAAGTTTTCCTCCCGAGTACACTGAGAATTAACATCGAAAGGGTGTATAATATTTATGCATTAAAGTCCGATGGTGACATCGACTGGAGGATATGCGGATGAGAAGCGCGGGTGCGTGTGTCATACGAAAACCAGACTAACTGGATTTTCAACAGCGAGAATAAGCAGCAAACGTACACGAGTCTCGTGTACGCAATGCCGTTTCGAGAAAAAAAAAACGAAAGCTGTAGAGAGTAATCGAGTGTCCACAGGTTTCAAAGGACACATGGATAAGAGAGGTATGCAAATGAATATATAATATATGTACATATATATATATATATATACATGTAGTGCAAGTGCTATTGGGAGGGAGGGCTGAAGAGGGTGTAAGGGACGATCTTATATGATTACGGAAACTTCTACATATATATATATATATAGATTTATATATGTACATTATACATATAAACGTTAGTGCAGCTTATGTGCAGTGGGAGTCCTGGCGTACCGTTAACAGTTTGGCTTCGATCATACATTCTCATCCAGAAAAGAGAAATCTTGGAATGATTTTTTCCAAAACAGGAATTAGGTTAAATTTGCATTAAAACCTAATCGCTTTAAAGTATTCCAGCGTGAATAATTATATTGATAAAAATAGCTTTTCTTCGAACAATTAAGGAATATTTGTTAAATAGGTTAAGCTGACTAATAATTCGTACATTGTCGCAATACAAAACAATTTCCCCATAAAGTAGAAGCTGCGAGTTAGCTTTGTATCTAGAAATTGCACTTAAAAGTTGTTCGGAATAATAATAATGTATACTTTTGCTGTATGTATACTTTTGAGCAATATATTATTAAATAATTACTCCCTGGAGGTGTACCCGGAGAGTGAAGAATTTTAGTTCCCTAGAAAATGGGGGTATTGTGAGGTCCCTCAAAATAAAGTTTCTAGCGAATGAGGTCCCGTAGAAAGATCTTGGGAATGAAAATCCATAATTGACGAGATCCCCTAAGATCAGGTATCTCTCGGTCGTGGTAGTTTTTTAGTCAGAAGGGAATTCCTTAGAAAATGGTCATTGGTGCATAAAAACTCCCTAGGAAAAGTTTCCTGGGAAATAGGTTGAACCAATGAATCGAGGATTCTTCAAAAAGGAGCATTTTTTGCATAAAATGCGGAACCCTAGGAAGGAAATTTGCCAGGAATGTTTTAGAGTTCTCCGAGAAGGTTCGGGACTTCTTAGAAGATTCGGGGTCCATCAAGAATGGGAAATTCTCAGTGCAGGTTGCGCATTCTGAAATAGGGAGGGCCCTGTAAAATGGAGTGTCACTACGGAAAATGCTCTATAAAAAATAGGCGCCCTACGAAAGGTTTCCTGGTGTATATTGTTCCCTTTACGGTGTATATTGGTTCCCATTGATATGTTTTGTTCCAATATGACAGATCGTCCCGACAGGAAAGCCTCTAGAAAATGGGATTCCTAGGAAAAGATGGCCTCTAGGAATATTTCGAACGAACGGAGTCCACTATCGATGGAGAATTTTGAGGTGATACTTGGAAAATCGAAAGTCCCTAGGACAGGTTGTGCCTTAGAAAATCGTGAGAAATCTATGGAAAGGAATATCCTTACGACAGTTGGTGCTTTGAACAATGAGCGTCCCCAAGAAAAGGTTCCTAAGATATAGAATTGCCGGAAGTACGTGCAGATCCTTAGGAAAGTAGAGTCTCTAGAAAATAAGATTTCCAGAAAAGGAACATTGATTAAATGAATATTTCATTAACGCGAAAGCATTATAATCAAATTATAGTGTGATACAACTTAATGTCTGTACTTTTATTCAATTTGAATTTTTATTAGTAAATGTTTTTTATATTATTACGATTATTGTACTTAAACTTATGTTAGATTATAAATCAGTCTATATGAACAAGTTTCTACATAAGAAGAGGATGCTTAAATGAGGTAGATGAGGATGCGTTACTCGTCAGATCAAGAGGGACAGAGAGATAGCATGGTCATCGTGTATGTTGGGTCGTCATTAATCAATGGTACATTTCATTCGTCATTTTCCAAGCTTGCCCAGTTCAAGTTCTAGACGTGCTCGTATGAGCCACCAGTCCACAATAACAAGAAAATACACCTAAACAACCATATAAATATATATAAACAGCACGGGCAACGTTTCTTCCGCGAGTGAGCCATTGTAATCGCGTTAGCTGAGCAGCCAACACAATCCTCATACATACATATTCCAAGCAGATAGAGGACATCATCATTTGGTCTTTGCGCTCAGCCTATCTTATACGTGCATATATATATATATATACGAGATGACAGAATGACGACAATTCCTACGCTGGTCAACATTATAAACTCACTATATATAAATCACTTAAACATCCACAGCGATTGTATATAGAGTATCGTACACCGACAATCATCTTTGATTATGAGAAATGACCAAAAAATGCTGTCGGTCCTTTTACGGAAATTACGTTTTCGAGGATGTCCAGGACTATATATAGCAGAATTAATCCCATTCATTCAATTAATATTAGACAGAATCTACCGATAAAAAGAATGAATTAAATTTTTCAGTAGCCACGTACAGATTTCTCCGATTTATCATCCGTTAAAATAATGACTACGGTGATAATTAATTTATACCGTTGGGTGGTCGGCCTATTTCTCCCCGGACAAAATGCCCCCCCCCCCCCCCCCCCGGATGACATTGTCCCGGATAAATTTTTTCCTGGCACAAAATCCCCCTGACAGAAAAATTCCCGGGACAAAAGTATCTAAGGAGTGAAGTATTTCAGTGAAATATCTTAAGAATCATATCATAGTGGTACGTATATTTTTGTGAGGTTATCCGGTGAGTGTATTTACGTCTATGATTTTTTTTTATCGGTATAATTGCTGTTCAGTCTCATTTCTGTATCAGTATATTGTGTACATCGTCTAATATTCGACGCCCGATACCAATAACAGTACGTTTCAGATTCCCGGTGAAAAAGAGCACATTTCAGATTCCCCGTGAAAAAGAGCACTTTTCAGATTCCAGATGAAAAAGAGCACGTTTCAGTTTGACTCGAAGACTAGCACGTTTCAGGTTGACTCGAATACTAGCACGATTCAGATTTACTCGAAAACTAGCACATTTTGAATCCGACTAATTAGTAGTTTCACCAAATTAGTGCCGTTTGATTGAAAATAATCATCATAATGATCTATCAAAATGTACCCGTGACAACCCTGCGCGTTTTTGCAAAAAAAAATAAAAACAATGCAAAATTGGTGTACTTTTTTCTTTCACCACGAACGCTGCCCAAACGACGGAAAATACGGCAAAAGTTCATAGGAATATTATTGTAGAGAATCAAATTTTATATAAAAAAGTCAGCAAAGATATATGCTATCGGCAATAATTTACGCCTGGAAGAGCGACAAAGTTGCGCGACGAAAACCCCGTGAGTAGTGAAGTCGCCGAGGGCTCCGATTAGTTATTAAATTCAGTATTGGCTAGTTAGCGTTACATAAAAAAATTCAAAAAGTTAAAAAGTCAACGAAAATTGCATTGTAAGCTGATGCTTGCCAAAATTGTTTTCATTCATTTTTCCAATTTTGACAGGGGTTGAAAAAAAAAAAATCTGTTTTCGAAATTTTAATCTACTGCATTTCTGAAACTAATTGAAAAGATTGAAAATTGAAAAAAATGTGTAAGGCTTTCTTTCAGATGCTTGTTTAAATGCATATTCAATGTTTTCAATCATTTCATGTTATTACCCCCTTAATAGGTAGTTGAAGGTACAATTTTTTGTTTATTTGTATGTTTCGAGAAAACATAAGAAGAAAAATCACGGGATGAATGTCTTGAGAATAAAATTCACTATAAGCTCATATTTTTTTCATCATCCTCCAATTGTTAGTTTCAGAAATGCCATAGATTCAAATTTTGAAAAAAAAAAGATTTTTCAAACCCCTGTCAGAATTGGCAAAATGAATGAAAACAATTTTGGTAAGCATCAACACCTTACCGATCAAGTTCCGTTGATTTATCAATTTTTTGGATTTTTTTATTGAACGCCGATACTGAATTTAATATCTAATCGTAGCCCTCGGCGACTTCACTACTCACGGGGTTTTCGTCGCCCAGCTTTGGCGCTCTCCCAGGCGTAAACTATTAACGATAGCTACATATTTATGTGGACTTTTTTATATAAAATTCAATTCCCTACAAACATTTTTATATAAATTTTTGCCGTATTCTGCGTCGTTTGGGCAGCGTTTGCAGTCAAAGGAAAAAGTGCACCAATTGTGCATTGTTATTAATTTTTTTTTGTAAAAACGCGCAGGGTTTTCACGGGTACATTTTGATAGGTCATTATGATGATTATTTTTAATCGAGTGGCACTAATTTGATGAGACTACTAATTAGCTAAAGTGACTGGCCTATAATATTCGAGTCAACCTGAATTGTGCTAGTTTTCGAGTAAATCTGAAACGTGCTAGTATTCGAGTCAAACTGAAGCGTGCTCTTTTTCATTCTCAACCCTAAACGTGCTCTTTTACACCTGAAATCTGAAATGTGCTCTTTTTCACCGGGAATCTGAAACATGCTCTTGTTCACCGGCAATCTGAAGCGTGCTGTTATTCGTATCGGGCGTCGATATAAAGTGAAGAAGCGCCCATTATTGCCCATTCATTATTTTTTCTTAAAGTTTTGGACAGTCAAAAAAAAGGAACCATTTTAGTGAATAATGAGTATAGAGCAAACCCGAATGCACTTGGCGATCCGGGGGCCTCTCGGGGGGGGGGGGGGGGGGGGGAGGGGTTCAAATAAATTAGATGAAATTAATACAGCATAAGGTTGTCTGATTCTTTTTACGAAAGATCATATAAAAATGTATCATTGTCGTTGGATTTTTTTTTAGGGTTTGTCTTTTCTTGGAGATTTTGTGTGGAGGGATTTTCTTTGGGGAAATTTCGTCCAATAGGATTTTGTTCGGGAAACATACGGTTGAAATTACTAAACCATAATATTTGACATATTGAAACTGATTGCGAAGGGTAAACGCGGTCGGCACATAATTCTGGTGATCACAAAAGAAGTATCATTGGACGCGGTCCGTATACTTGGATAGGTGACCGTTTAGCCAAATATGTTGAAATAACACTAATTTTCTAAAAAAGTTGGAATATTGATGAAAGTCTGTGAGATTCCTTTTTCTCACCCTGTCGCAAATATTGATTTATTCGAGGCTCAAAGCGTCAGCAGTCCACTGCTCGATTCGATTCGAGGGCAGGGTAAACCCTGCCCTGCAGTTACATCTGAGGCGCTAGGACTTTGGGGCTTCCATAATACCAACGAAGATAGAGGATAGATCTTCGTTGATAATACCAATGAATTCCGATAGGCGTCTCAATTCGTTGATAATACTGCAAACTCCAGCGCCCTCTCTCAGGCATCAGCGGCATCGATATCTTTTCATTAAAATCGATAGAATAATAAAAATTAAGAAATTACTTCCAACCCACCTTTACTTGTAAAGCACTTATTGCTACAACGAAGAATTACAACGAACAAGGAAGAATTACTA
Source organism: Dyspetes luteomarginatus (assembly GCA_963669185.1). Lineage (NCBI taxonomy): Eukaryota > Metazoa > Arthropoda > Insecta > Hymenoptera > Ichneumonidae > Dyspetes > Dyspetes luteomarginatus. The sequence continues at coordinate 10,349,601 of OY769905.1, forward strand.
CAACGGGCGCTGAGACTTTGGGGATTACATAATACCAATGAATTTAGATAGGCGTCTGAATTCGTTGATAAGACTGCAAGTACCAGCGCCCTCTCTCAGGCATCAGTGGCATCGATATTTTTTCATTAACATCGATAGAATAATAAAAATAAAAAAATTATTTTCAACACACTGTCACGCGTAAAGCACTTATTGCTACAACGAAGAATTTACCTTTCGTCTTGTTCAACCGGTACAAATTTTCTCGGGAGCTGTATAACATACTCTCCGGCTATAAAGGATTTGATAAAGAAGAAAAGGATTATTTAAATTTATGTAAAAATACAAATGTATTCAATAACCAAACGATATCAACTGTGATAAAAAAAAAATACACCATTCCAAAACTTTTTCGTCCTTAATGAAGCAGTCAAATATATTTTAGTACATTACAGAGTATGTTTTCAAAGTGCCCCAGACAATTTTATGAACAATTTTGTATCAGTATATCGTGTAGCTGTTAGACGATATGGGAGTTTATCCAATCGGTGTATTCGGACACCCTCGTATAAACGGTGGGATACACGACTGATGCACAGTTAACACCCCAGGATACGAGGCCTACGAGTACACCATTGACAGTCAGTGGACCACCGGAGTCACCCTTAAAACGGAAATAAATCTCAATTGTACAAATTTTCATAGAGATAAAACTTGATTTATTTGTCTCAGTGGGATTAGATTTAAAGATATTAAAAAAAAATGAAAGAAAAGTTGGACTGAATGGAAATAAAATAAATTTACTATACGAAAAATATAATATACTTACGTTACAGGATCCAGCCACTACGGTCGAATTGTGAGCGCAGATTTGAGTGTCATGAATGTCGATTGAGTGTATGTTTCTGCAGTAACTCTGGTCCGCGATCATGATATCAACACGTTGAAGTTTGTCTGGGAGCGGGCCTTGGAACTTAAATTCGATCATATATTATGTTAGATTCAATTTTATTAATTCTATATCGCTTGGGAATTCATTTATTCATTTATACGAGATCGAAAAGCTTTCCAACAAAAATATAAATGAACATAAATATCGGAAGTATCGAGGGATACTGTAATATCGTAGATGTATTAGCATCGTTCGAGATGTCAAAAATATTAGGTTGGTGCAAAAATAATTGCGTTTTTGGATCACAAACTTCAAAGTAGTAGATATCAACTCATTATAGAATAAAATTTATTAATCGAAATAGGAACCATTAAAATCTGCGCATTTTTCCCAACAAGTAACGAGTCTGTTAATTCAGGTCTTGTAGAATTTGGGAGTCCTGGAACTGATAAATTCTTCGAAATTTTCTTCAGCTTCGCAATTATTTTTGCACCAACGTGATATTATTTTCACCCTCTGTGAAGTCTCGCGTATTGCACTTAAAGCTCTTTTTTTTGTTTGTTAATGAAATTAAGACTCACCCGGAGACGTCCCCAGCCAGACACAACGGCAGCCGTACCGGCGGTTACTGTTGTACCTTCGTTGGCAAGAGGCACATAGGAAATTGTCGATGAGATGACGAACTCTCGGCCAACTTTGAGGAGAGCAATGTCGTTTATCCAAGAATCACTGGGTTTGTAATTTGCGTGAACAGTTATACCGATGACTGGGTGAACCGATTGGGGATCTTTCAAGCTTATTGTACCAGCGATCACTTTGATGCTGCTTGCTACTTTTCTGAAATAACATTATGTGTAAGAAATGACGTAGGCAAATTTAAATGATTATAATTTTGGAAAATATTTATGGACTATCGGTGATCGATGTAACATTTGATTTGATTTTTTTTTTTTTATTATTTTACCCCGTGACACAGTGGGCTGCAGTGATGACGTAATTTTTGTTAATGATCGAGCCACCGCAGAAGTGATCATTTCTTAGAGACTGCAACGATATCTGCGCGAATGAACAAGTGAACAAATTCAATTAGCCAAACACGATTTAATACACGAATATGCCTAATTCTTGTGTTGAATTTTTCGTGAAAATCAGGCATTGAAAATTTAATTATCACAATTCTTACTTGATAGGGGATCTCGCCCAAGCGAGCCTCATCTCCGTTGATGATCCTTTCGTCGAGAATTCTCGGCATTAGCACACCCGCTATCGAAATTTTATTTATTTATTGACTTATTTATTTATTCGTCTATTGATCGAAAAAGCACAAAATCGAGAATCGTACAAGTCGATATATGCAATTATTTTTTTAATATGAAGATTTAAAAAAAAAAAAAAAAAAATTGCTAATGAAACTTTGAAAAAGCTACATTTATGGCAGCTATATAGTGCCTTCCCCCCTACCGGCATCATGGTTTCGGCCCTGCATCCAACCGCGGGGGTTGTACCACAGATCTCTCGTGCTACGCTCAGCTAAACTCATCGCTTTACATATGTGCACATCTGACAGCGGACCATGCGAGATACCATCGGACACACGCACCCACACACACACACACACGAACATGCTTTTCATACCACAAACATCAAGAATTCACAATCATAACTTGGAAGACCGAAAATCGAAAAAAATCGAAATCACCTCCCTAACTCATAAAATAATTGCAATATCGACTTTTGACGCTTGTAATTTTTTGGTTCGAATGGCGGATATATGAAATATCGATATTCAAGACTTGGCATGTTAAAAATTGTATTAAAAATCTCCTCGCAGAAGAGATATACAAACAGAATTTTTTAAATAAAATTTGCATTGATTGATCGATAAGAAAAATTTCTTATTCTCAGTAAATAATTAATTCATTGCTTAGAAACAATTGAAAAAATTTCAAAAAATATACACAAATTGACAACGATGGGTGTGGCGCGTAGCTACGGCACACTCAGTTCAGATAAGCAGTATCGCACAGGTTTCTCGCAACGGCAGGTACAAGTAAAAAAATAGAAGGAGATGGGACACGGGACCCGTAAAAAGGGCAAAGGATACCGTACGGATGGAATAAATATTAAAAAAATACATATATATTGTATACAATAAATAATTACTTACCCTGTGAGAGTGTCGCGAGAGCTAAGAATACCAGTGCTGACTTCATTGTGCTGAATTCTAGAACACGCGATGGTTATTGCGCCGAATAACGTAGAGATGGCACTTTATATACTCGTAATCTTTGACCAGCGAACGTAAATCAGTACTAAACTCGGAAGTACAGAAGAAAAATCGATTAGAGAAATAAAAGATAATAAAGATATCATTGATATGATCTGTTTCGATTCGATTTAAAATTTCCCGTTTCTTGCGCAATCTATTACAATCGCTTTTTTACGAGATTGTCACTAATAAGCCCGATAGCTTCGTATGATTGACTCGATTCAAGTTATGAGCACTAATAGATTCTTTTCTCTCCTCGCTTTCGTAAAAATACCAGTTTTTCCTTTAAACTCTCAAGTGACAGATATGAATCAATTCAGGAAAATCTTGAAAAGATTGGCGACATATCAATGGCGAAAAATCTATTAATGCTCAGAACTTGAATCGAGACAATCATACAAAGCTATCGATCTGGCTCGTCATTAATAATCTTGCAAAAAAGCGATTGTAAGAGATTGGGCAAGAATCTGGAAAGTTCAAATGATAGAATGAAAAAGCTGACAAAATAATCGCAGATTTTTTTATTCTAAGCTAATAAGAGATTATTACCAGTATCAGATCTTCCCAATAACATCTATGAAGAAAATAAAATAAGTCGTACCTGCCAATGACCTCAATCGATCGATTTTAAGAGATAACTTCGGCAAATTCCAGCGCGGTGCATCAATAAAAAAAACCCAGAAATCTACGGCAATAATCGGGTTATAAAATCATTTTCCGGAAGGCATGAGATTAAAATGCGTATATATATATAACCATACTTGCCCAGGAGATTATAGATAAATGGCACTTGCTTCGATATACACAAATATTTATCATTTGAATTCTTCGATGATAAGAAATCGATGTCCTTTAATTAATTAAATTTACAAATTATAATTTATACAAGGTATTTCATCAAGAGCGGACCCGGAGTCGGCGTTAATATATTATATGTAAGTTACACAGTTCACCGCCTTGCTGTACGTCTGCGATATAGCAATTTTTGATTTTTGGATCCACAGAAAAATGAGACAAATCGCTACACGCATATCGATATGCATATAAAAACATAAATCGTAAAATCAAGCTAGAAATGTATCCTAGGAAACTCAACGTATATATAGCCATCCGAATTATATAGCGATTCGAAAGTCGGAACGAAGTTCTGCTGAACTTCGTTCTGGCCACACTTAAGGTTTCTTAAGCTGATGAACGGCTTTCAATGCAAAAAATACATCACGCAAAAAAATCGTTTGAGAAAGTTCGCCATCGATATATATATATATGTAGGATCATAATCATGTAGCAGGATACTTAAAAATGGTATGAATATATTTTATTGAGTAAAGTAGGGAATACAAATTATCAATTACACCTTAAAATGAGCCAAGCCGCTCACGATCTTTTCGCTCTCGCACTTCATCTAAGACTAATCGCCTCTTCGACACATCATGCAGGCACAATCTCATTTTCTCTCTTCTTTCTATAACACTCTTCTCAGTCATACAAACACTCATTCTATACAGTCTTTGTTCCAAGGGTGGCCTCACGACTCGTCACACTGGCCACCCGCGCTCTCTCGGAAAAGCCTGGCAATCTCAGTCACGCGCAAACACGCTCGTCATAAATCTGTCATTTGCTCTAAACATTTTTTGCTCACACACACACACACACTTATACGCACAAATTCACTGAACCCACATATATGTCTATCCACTTTTTTCTGTCAGTCTCGTGGAATCATAAGGAGATCGTATAGGGATTCCAATGTCGAAAAATGCACCAGAGAATCAACTGAAAAATCAATTTCTAAATGTTTCTAATAGATCTAGCTGAGTCGCCCAGATACAAATTTTTGGCCAGTCTTTTGCACACAGATAGAGAAAATTAAATCTCGACTGCGTTAGATGCATCTGATTGATTGGATGAACGCCTCATCAGGGCCTGACGTGGTCCTAAAATATATTATGTATGACCGGGTCTGTTTCTGGCTGATGTCCGGCGAGCTTGATCAGGTATGCCTTATTGATACCTGATCTGGTCTATATCTGGCGGAAATCGAGTGAGCCAGATCAGTCATCCCTTATTGATACCTGATCCGGTCTATATCTGGCGGAAATCGAGTGAGCCAGATCAATCATCCCTTATTGATACCTGATCCGGTCTATATCTGGCGGAAATCGAGTGAGCCAGATCAGTCATCCCTTATTGATACCTGATCCGGTCTATATCTGGCGGAAATCGAGTGAGCCAGATCAATCATCCCTTATTGATACCTGATCCGGTCTATATCTGGCGGAAATCGAGTGAGCCAGATCAGTCATCCCTTATTGATACCTGATCCGGTCTATATCTGGCGGAAATCGAGTGAGCCAGATCAATCATCCCTTATTGATACCTGATCCGGTCTATATCTGGCGGAAATCGAGTGAGCCAGATCAATCATCCCTTATTGATACCTGATCCGGTCTATATCTGGCGGAAATCGAGTGAGCCAGATCAGTCATCCCTTATTGATACCTGATCCGGTCTATATCTGGCGGAAATCGAGTGAGCCAGATCAGTCATCCCTTATTGATACCTGATCCGGTCTATATCTGGCGGAAATCGAGTGAGCCAGATCAGTCATCCCTTATTGATACCTGATCCGGTCTATATCTGGCGGAAATCGAGTGAGCCAGATCAATCATCCCTTATTGATACCTGATCCGGTCTATATCTGGCGGAAATCGAGTGAGCCAGATCAATCATCCCTTATTGATACCTGATCCGGTCTATATCTGGCGGAAATCGAGTGAGCCAGATCAATCATCCCTTATTGATACCTGATCCGGTCTATATCTGGCGGAAATCGAGTGAGCCAGATCAATCATCCCTTATTGATACCTGATCCGGTCTATATCTGGCGGAAATCGAGTGAGCCAGATCAATCATCCCTTATTGATACCTGATCCGGTCTATATCTGGCGGAAATCGAGTGAGCCAGATCAATCATCCCTTATTGATACCTGATCCGGTCTATATCTGGCGGAAATCGAGTGAGCCAGATCAGTCATCCCTTATTGATACCTGATCCGGTCTATATCTGGCGGAAATCGAGTGAGCCAGATCAGTCATCCCTTATTGATACCTGATCCGGTCTATATCTGGCGGAAATCGAGTGAGCCAGATCAGTCATCCCTTATTGATACCTGATCCGGTCTATATCTGGCGGAAATCGAGTGTGCCAGATCAATCATCCCTTATTGATACCTGATCCGGTCTATATCTGGCGGAAATCGAGTGAGCCAGATCAATCATCCCTTATTGATACCTGATCCGGTCTATATCTGGCGGAAATCGAGTGAGCCAGATCAATCATCCCTTATTGATACCTGATCCGGTCTATATCTGGCGGAAATCGAGTGAGCCAGATCAATCATCCCTTATTGATACCTGATCCGGTCTATATCTGGCGGAAATCGAGTGAGCCAGATCAATCATCCCTTATTGATACCTGATCGGGCCCTCATAAAACATAGGACAGCCTAATCAAAATTGTGCTCGGAATATAATCGTACACCGCCTATACCATTAACTAAGGATCACGTCCCAAGCAAGCTGATCCGTACGGAAAATTAATACTGGAAACTTTTAGGAATCGCTGTTGACTTATCACTACTCGAGGTTCCAGTAGTAAATCAGCGCACCCCACTATAGGTCAAAACTTAAAGATTTTTTTTTTTAAATCGAGTTTATCCAGGGGCAATTAGTTGGGCCATTACTTATTTTTTTGTATAGTTATCATTGTCGGTGTCCTACTGTATATTTTTTATCGGTAGTGTCGGTGTAATATTCGGCACTGTAATAACGGCATCAGTAGTGAGAAGTATTCAGCACTATTCAATTCACAAGTGAAACTATTGAATTCAGTAGTGGATATTCGTTGCCAATAGTGATTACTGAATCTGACAATGAGTAATATTTTTCCGTATGGGGAGATTATTGACATTTTCCGTATCCAAATTATTCTCATTTCTAACAAAGGAGAAATATATTATTATATGAATTATTTGAACCGATAGCCTCGCACGATACAGTAATGGGGCTCAATCGGGCTGCGAATGCAATACAGTAATGAGGCTCAAGCCAGCTGCTAATGCAATCCCAGGGGGATTACGGGAAATGCTGAACAGTGAAGTGTTGATAAACATTGAATTGTATAACTTAGTATATGATACAAATTAGAAAAATAATAAACTGTTTCTTTCTCTTCTACATATAAAAACCGATTATAAGACACCCGAACTATGAATACTGCTCAACGTCCATGGTATGTCCACAGATATAATTTGCGTCTGTCCATACCAGAACGCGAGAATTTTAAACGATTTGCGAAGAATGCTGTAACACGTTATAGCCTCTATGCCCTAAAACTCTAACGCCGATGATCGACAAGAAATATGAATTTTTCAAAGAGATGTCACTCGATCAATTTGCCACGTTAAAGTGTCGACTGCAAGCCGACATCTGAACCGAGGATCAAATGAATAAAAATTATATAAAGCACCACGGTAGATTACGCTCCATTCCGTGAGCGGCGGTGATGCGATGTACTCGGCAAACTTTGGCTTCGTATCCCTGCAATGCCCACAATCGGTCCATGTTGCCGGCGTGATATGCAAAATTCAAGCAGATTGAAATATAACCATCGCTATAGTGTATATTCGCTTGATGGTTATCGACAATGTCACTTCCATGGTCATAGCGACCAATGGAAATCTTCAAGAGTTCTCATCACTATCAAATGTGTCGTATACACTTTAAATTGAATCGTGACACAAACCGTTGCGCAGCTATAGTATTATATATATATATATATATATATATATATATATATATATATATATATACATATATACATATATATAACACACTGACTGTAAGCAGAGTAAGAGATGAGTTCTCTCTCCTCCTTAATCTCATTTAATTGCCTGGCGCAGTTGGCGCAATAATAATTACGAGGGTAATTGCACTGAGGAATTCCAGATTCAAGTGAGAGTAGAAAAGAAACCCTCTTGCCCATGTCGAGGTTCTGACTGCTGCACCCTCTCGTATTTCTCTTCCTCTCGCTTCGTATATATGTACCAATTCTGTACAACGAAGCCAGAGTCTTTGATCCTTGAGATAAAAAGAAGAAAAAAAACATTTGACGAGGGAAACTTCTCTGTTCTCTTTCTTGGTGCATTTTGCAAAAGTCTTGGAGAGCTTTCGCGGGATTGTAAAAAGCAGCGCGGTAGTTCAGAGAATATTCGATAAATGAATTCACGTTGTGCGTTGGCACATTCACGTACTACCTACTGGCGGGGCAACGCACAACTCTTTATATATAGATATAATCCTTGCAGATAAGGATGCGTGAGAGAGAACGAGACAGAGAGAGAGAGAGAGGGCTCCGTGCCATATTCTTGTGTTGCATTATACGCCCTAGGCACGATAATAGAGAATCCCTATAGTGTATTTACGAGGACAGTACTGACTTTAAATGCCCGGCAGGATTCGCGATATCACCTGATAATTAAAATGGACACCCGTGGAGTTGTAATTATCTGTTACTATATATAAATGTATGGGCCATTCCAGGCCGAGTGAGGAGGATCTAAATCATCATTATTTTATAATTTTTCATTCCATTTTATTGTAATCGTAAGCCCACAAAAAAAAAAAATTGTTATAAATTGTTTTTATATTTTTACGATAAATTCTTCAATGTCGAAGAATATTTATGTGATCTTCGTGAAAATGTGAGGATTCTAGTGTAGATGCTACAAAAAGAGAAATCTTGTATTTTGTGTTAAAATTTTCCTTATTTTATATCTGAGCTAAATGATGCTAAATGATTCGAATTTCAATACAGGAGAAAGTGCATGCTGGCCACTTATTATTGAGTAATGGCCATTAGAAATATTATATTATTTGTTTTAATTTTAGAAAACAATTTCGAATGATTTTTCAGCAAAATTATTATTAATACCAACTTTAGGTGAATTCTTGAAATTATTATTATTTTTTTTTTCATTGACGTACCGACAATTTTGAAAGAAAACATGTAAAGTTATTTTTTAATTTTTTTCTACGATTTATACTAAAAACCTCCCACTTTGTTAGAGTACAAAAATTTGTATTTTTCATCAAAGAATTTTTTCTTTACATTTCACTTACTTTCAATTGGAAATATGTATGATAATAATAATAATAATATATTCACAAATAAAAATAAGGAATGAAAAGCAGTGGTAGGGCCTCGTCGATTTGGTCTGGAATGGTCAATATATATACAAGACAGGGGTACGTTTTAAATCCCTTCAAAAGATCGACCTGATTCATTTATTAAGTACATTTGTGCGTGCAAGAGATTCTACGGTATGATAATTTTATCATGAGAATACGTGGCTCCCTCGATATCTGCTGGTTGTATTTATAATTGCACGATTTACGTGTGCCATGGTTAATTTAATGGACACACGACGCCACTCGAGCAATCGTACACGTACAAAATGACGTTTTATGCATTTTCAAGTTTCAAGAACTTATAGATACAATCTATACAGCTCGCTCTATGCATCAGGCTTATACGTATGGGACATTCGGTGCAAACTCGATCAAAATTCAAAATTTAATCGGAAATAAATCTTGCATAATATATTGGCACTCTTTTTCTTTGTATCTCTGTTCGACCTCTAAACATTTTATTTTGAAAATTTATACCACAATTGTGTTTTATTTTTTTTTAGCTAAACGAATGCCTATTTGGATATTATTTTGAAAATTTAATAAATATTTTACCAAGACTTTATTAAGGAATCACAATATTAATCATCACATGATTCGTTAGTATGGGCAAAATTGTTCAAGAATATACCAATTCGAAACAAAATGGATGAAATTAAACAAAATAAATTAAAAACATTGACGATGGAAAAAAAAAGCTTTTTTAGCTTTTTAAGCGCATTTATGCGGATCGAAACGCACCTCTGGGCGTTGCAAAGTACTCTCGTTACTATATACGACACGATCGTATATTCGCGCCTGTATGCATTAAATGCAAGAAAAATGTTGTATCCCACTGGGCTGGACGTAAACAAATGCAATCGGCGATATATTTTATACCACATTGTGAGACGCCCTTCCCAACTGGGCAGACCAACGCCATTTTGCTCATAACTATTTTTATTTTTCGTGACATATACATTTCAGCTGAATGAACGCTTTTTTCCAATGGTATATATATATATATATATATATATATATAGGCAGTACAATAAACGAAAGTTATGACTTCCTCGATGTCGTAAAGTACACATTTTTGCGTTGTCCTAAACCCTCGAAGGTCGATCAAGATATGAACAATTCTATACACCAAATCAGCCGACCAAAAAAAAAAAAAAAATTTGAAAAATCAAAAAATCCGGTGAGTTAACTATATGTAATTCCACGGCTCGAGTACCGCTGCGGTGGTAAAAATTTCCCCTGACTTTTCCCTTTTTGCGTACAGTCCATTCTTTTTTTTTTTTTTTTTTTTCACAAAAAATAAAAATCTGCTGTTTTTTTTATGCTCGAGAAGAAAAATATATTACTCAAAAGATTTTAGTAAAATTTCAGCAAAAAAAAAAATTGTGATTACCGGAGAAAAACCACGTAAAAAAATAATATTTTTTTTGGCCTTGTATTCGGCAATTTAAAAGTAAATTTTCTGCAAAGTTGCGAGATGAGAAACTGATAATTTTGTGAATGAAAGCGATTTTTCGATTAAAAAGAAAATTACAATCACTACAATTTTCAAAGTGCTGCACGGTCCATTCTGTTACTTTTGCGTGAAATTTGTTTGGTACTTTCCAAATGTGGAAAAAAAAAAAAAGTTGATGTGACTTGGCCCTCAATTTGGAAAAAAAGTCTTTTTATTTTTGTGATATTTTTATTTATTATTGAATTGATTTATTTATTATTTAATTTTTCTTCATATTCGGAAGGTAAACAATTTTTTTTTTTTGCGAAGTTAAACGATACGACTCGTAGTATTTCGAAAGTTGCAGCGATTTTTTCGACTTTCTTGACAAAAAAAAATCGCTGTCAAGGTTCAGGTGACCCATGTCCCATTCTCTGACATGGCAAAAAAAAATACTTTTTATCTTTTCCGTGAATACCAATTTTTTTTCTTTCTTACTTTTCGTGTAAATTATATCGCTATTTCGGAAAATACTTGTTTCTCGTAGAGCATTAAAAAATGCTAATTTTCGATTTAATTAAAGGGCGAAATACATACGATGTAGCGTTCACGAGAAACAAAAACGAATATTCTATTATTTACCGCAGGATCGAATTAACATTATGCAAACCTGCCATAATCAAATAAGTCCATTCATTTAAAAAAAAAAAAAAAATGGTAAAGAATTATTTTTTAGGTTTTTATGAATTGGAATGGAATTGCTCATATAAATTGTGTTAAGCAACTTCAATAAATCGTTCATAAGCCACAATTTCGAATCGTTGAAGGTTTCTCTTCAAAAATTAAAAAATTACAAGAAAACAATTCTTTTTTCATTCAAACATGGTACAATTTTGTTTATATAGTTTCAACAGAGGGAGAACAGAACTTAAACTCCGATTAGCGCTGGAGGAAACAGGCGTATGTCTAAAAATAATCAAACTTGCCGCGTTTCCGATGCGACTCTGGTGGACGAATCTCAAACTTTGTCGCTGCCCCGGTGAATTTCGAAAGTTTTTGTAAACAATTATTGATCGTTTTCTCATGAGTTTTTAATGCTACTAAACACTAACTCGTACGACAAATTACCAATCAAACGAATAAAACTCAAGATAACTCTAAAATACTCAAGCTTTTTGTGCACGACAAGAATGATGTCGCGCATGCGCAGTTTCGACTTTGCGTTTGTGCCATCGTTTCGTCACTTCCGGCAACAGCTCGTTCTTTCAGCAGTTCAAGATGGCTGATCAGGTATGTTCACGATATTAACTGTCGTAACGATGTGTTGTTTCTCGTGATTGTAACAAAGTTTAACGAGTAAGATGAGTCTAATTGTGTTCCAATTTGTCCCAATAAGTTATTTTATCAAAATAAGTTCTTCGCTTGCGTATAAAAGACTCGAAAAAAATCATTTGTAAAACGAACTCGCGACACGTGGTTAGCGACCAGAATCGAAGTCATGATTTTTTATCCCATTTTACATCCAAATTAATCAATTTTTGTACAATAAATTAATGTTACAATATCTATCTACTTTTCAATTAATCATACCAACATTTTTAGTGAAGAACGTGCACCGAAGCGGGGGAAAAAGTTTTAGGAATTTTTAGGTTAAGCACTAGCTTGCGCGTCGGTCGATCGTCGCCTAGACTCGTCTGTTCATTGAGGCTTTTAACCTCGTAATAGAAAACGATATATAATTCTCAGATTTAAATTTTCTTCCCTGAAAAAACTTATTGTAACTCATTAAACGATCGATACGTGTCACAGGCAGAATTTTAAGTGTTTTTTTTACTTATCATTTCAGACCGAGCGCTCGTTCCAAAAGCAACCCACGGTCTTTTTGAACCGTAAGAAGGGAGTGGGAACGAAAACCCGCAAGTCCACAAGATATACCCGCAATGTCGGCCTTGGATTCAAGACACCGCGTGAGGTGAGTAATCAAGACACAGCACAGCAATTTATTTATACCCAGTGGTGCCTTGTAAATTTGTTTTTATCACATTCTTTTATGTCTAGAAAACAAAAATTCTGGCTGCCATAGCTAAAACATTAAAAAAAAAATTATTTCTACGTTTGTTTAAACAACAGTAAAAATACAATTTTTTAGAAACATTTTCCCCCTTAATATTTGATAAATTTGAAGGAGAAAAGTCTATATATGATTCTTCAGGGTCAACCGTTTCCTAATTATGAATTTTTGAAAATCGGTCATTTTCAAAAATTAGTATTTTCTGCACTCATTCGATGGCTAATTACTGATGCGACTGCAAATGAATTTCTCAATTTTCTTAACCCTAAATGGAGAAACTTATTTTTTCTATCTTTTATGTGATAACTGGGGTTGCTATGTACCCCACTTATTTCTGATTACACAATTCTTTCTATCTGCAATAAAAAGTTTCTGATACCCACAAATCTCTTTGTTTTTTAATGAGGAAAAGAACGCTATAGATTGAAGGCCATTTACTAAAAGTTAACTTAATAACAAACTTGTTCAAATGAAAACAAACTCGAAACAAGGCAAAAAATGTGTGACTAAGCAAAAATAATGGGGCATATTTGTCCCCCAGTTGCACTGCCTGGCGTTAATGAAAATTTTGTTTCAAAATATATAAAAGGATTTTTCATTCAAATTAATTGTTCATGCTAAAATCGCATAAATATATAAAGTGTTTGAAAAAGTGAGACAATTTATAGTCCAAAAAGTCACTTTAAATTAGCTTAATCGTTAGTGAATGGATGACTAAGAAAATACAGATTTTTGAAAACATCCAATTTAAAAGAATTTAAAGGGCAATTTGAAGAAAATCATTACTCTGAAACAAATGACCCTAAAGAAAAATGTTCAAGGTTTTTTTCGTCTTGAAAACGAAAAAATATTCGGGGCAAAATAATCGATTATTAATTAACAACATTTGTTTTATATTTGTGAAATAAATGCATAAATAAATAAACCTGAAAAGATTCTGAAGATTCGAATAAATTAGATAAAAGTAATGTCTCGAAGTTACATCTAAATGGATAGCACCTGAACTTAAAGATTTGATTGATCTATTTGACTTCATTGTAGAGAATGCTTCGTTTTCATTTTTAAAAAACCAAAATTTCGAGTTTTTAATGCCAGAGTTTTAAAAATGTTCCAAAATTTCAAGGAACATAATTAGAAGAAAATGCCTGGATTTTTCGACAGATTGATATAAAACTTTTCCGTAAAATAAGCTGATGCATTGCTTATTTATACTAAATTTGACAAAGATTGACCAAGGAGTCTTGATTTTATGGAATTTAGAATTTAAAAAAAAAATGAACAACGATGAAATTCAGAAAAATCACAGATTGTGTAGCTCAAATTCGAGGCAAAAACCTGCGAAATTGAAACTTGCAAATTGTTTACCCGTTATTTCTACCCATCCACAAAGCTTTGTGTATGGGAGAGCAGAAGTTGCAAAATCCACTTGCATTATGAAGGATTCATTGTAAAAATGGCTGGAAGTAACAAGAAAGCAATTAGCAAGTTTCAATTTACTGTTTATTTTGTTATTTTATTTTTTCCCCTTAACTTTTGCTCGTGATTGTAACGGAACATCGATCATCGTGTAAATGATCGTTACAGGCTATCGAAGGAACGTACATCGACAAAAAGTGCCCTTTTACTGGCAACGTATCGATCAGAGGGCGTATCCTGACCGGTGTCGTTCAAAAGATGAAGATGCAACGTACCATTGTAATTCGCAGGGATTATCTTCACTACATTCGAAAGTACAATCGTTTTGAGAAGCGTCATCGTAACATGAGCGTTCATCTCAGCCCTTGCTTCAGGTTTGTTCTTGTTCACAATATTTCACGCGACATGAAAAAAAAAAAAAAAGATTTATTCATTGCTCCACCCAAAATTTTGTTTCCATTTTTTGTTTGTTTCGAAAGTGAGTTGAGTTTCTGAAAAACGCAAAATATTATCTCATACACAATTGAAAATTGTCTCCGATGCGTCATTAAATTTTCCCAAAATCTCTCTAGAACTTTGAAAAAAAAAATGTGTTACTAATAATGTAATAATGTAATTCTAATCATCGAGAAGATGCAACTCTTCTTTTGCATCAAATATGAACTCTTTTGGGAGAAAATACGTAAGCCAAAACGATTTTGCAGTTCGCTGTTCTCATTTGTTTCCCGAAAAGTCAACATTATAGGAGCAAAATTGTGGTGGGAAAATATAACTATTTCTCTCACTCTGATGGCAGCTTTCTCACTATTATACACCATCTCACAATATCTTCAACCTTTTTTTCCTCGCTCAATATGATGATAATGACGACGGTCTTCTGAAAACAAATTGAAGCTAATTTAATCGTCAACTGATAAATTAAAAGAAAAAAAAACGCATTAACCCATGTCATTGCAGAGATGAAATTTTATTGAATCATTTTTTTAAAAAATTTGGTAATATTTCAACTTTCAGAGACGTCGAGATCGGTGATGTCGTAACGATCGGTGAGTGCAGACCACTTAGCAAAACCGTCAGATTCAACGTTCTCAAGGTCACGAAGGGAACGGGATCGAAGAAAAGCTTCAAGAAGTTCTAAGATGACCATTTTTTTTTTGGTACAGACAATATTACTATTAAATGCAGTTTTTTGTAAGCTTTCTTTTCTCTTCCAATTAATGATGAGCTCGACGACGGTCTTCTGAATACAAATTGAACGACACTATCGTCTACTGAACTTTTACAAATGATACATTATTATTCAATAGGGGGTGACTCTTCGTCTATGCTAATGTCATGAATTTTGCATGTTTTTATACAGATTCGAAAATTGAGGCGCTGTGGGGAAAGGAGTTGAATAAATTTCTTTTCAAAAATTCAACGTTTTAATTATTCAACCATTGTCCTGCATTTTATTACTTGTACAATTCCAATTCAACGGCATTACTTATATTAGGCCGATTTCGGATTATCGGCTTTGCTGGGTGGTGAGAGAAATAGCGTTTCTTTTTTATTTTTGATTTATGATTATACTTCAATTTGTCCTTTTTGCATCATTCTATTCTTGACAAATTGTGCATTTTTCATCATATTTTGTTGAAGAATCCCCAACAAAAATGTGATAATTTTGAGGTGACCTTGGGTGAAAACCCATGTGATATATTTAGAATTTATGGTTACGAGAAATGGTACAAAATGCTTTCATCTAATGAGAAATTCATCTACTTAAAACTTTTTACTGTAATAAATCAATTCATTAATCAAATTACTCGGATATGCTGAATTTTATACAATTGAACTTAGTGCAGAAAGATTACATGATGTAATTCACCTTGATCTTTATTCAATTACGAGTAAATCGACTAAAAAAAAAATACTTCCGTGAATTAAAATTTCGTCCAAGTATATGACATATTTACATCAATCAATTCATTAATGAATCAAATCACTTAAAGAAAATTTCACATAATTATTAAATTCAGTGCAGAAACATTACATGAGGTGTTCAAAGGTAGAAAAAATTATCTGGAAATACAAAAATTTCAATAATTCATTCGAATTATCGCTCAATTACGAGGAATTCTCCATTTCCAGGCATTAGTATTGCTCATGGAAAACCATGGATGACCGCCTGATCCGGGCCTTCTAACAGACAGAGCACATGGTGGTCCACGAGTATCATTGGTCTTGCTTGCCGGATTTTCGTTGCAATCAACGCTTTCGTCTCTCACGATCTTTACCATCTGTTGTGGCAACGCGTTCATAGCCTTCTTTATACTAGAAAACGAATCCTCTAATTTTCGATTAGAACCGCTATTTACGCCATTTCTGAAATGCGTTTTGAATCGAGAAACTCCCCGACCGAAATTCCCGGGGAGTTTGATCGGGTCTACCGTTGTTTGTTTGTCAACCGTTGCAGAATAATAAGAATTGTTTAAATTCTCAGTGCGATATCTCGAAGGCTTTTTAGTAACGTCAAACTTGGCTTTGTTTAGCCTTCGCCCGGATAATTTGCCAGCTGTGCGATTTACTTCATTAGACCGATCAATCGGACTTTTCGTTGGTTTGAAATTCGTGTATGTTACATCGAACAAAACTTTTGGTACTGTAGTTAGTTTCTGAGTGGTAGACAACAAATTTTTTTCATTTTTATTCTTCAGTCGGGATTTGCGAAGAGTATTAGCTGCAAAATCTACAGGTACCAGATTCTTAATATCTTGAGAAGCCTCGTAAAATTCCCTCGAGATTCGTGATTCGTGCTGTCTTGGTTGCCGATTGCTATTCTTCAGAGAACAAAAAAAACATCTGCAAATTAGAAATTTACTTGCTTTCTGCAACTACTTTCCTTTCTTCGCAAACCTTTCATCGTGAGAAATCTTTTTTTTTTCCTGATTTACATTCCACGAGAAATTTGCAAAACACAAAATACATGTAATTTAGGCCTCAAATCAGAATTTTTTTATTTGCCTGTGATATTTTCGATTGAGTCTTCTGATGGCATAATGAAAGAAAAAAAATTATTCCATCATCCAATGACATTTTTGACAACATTTCTGGATCTTCCATTATCTAAAATCTTCTTTAGACCACAAATCCAATTATTTTTTTACAATAAACTTTCTTGAATATCGTGATCTAACCTCAAAATTGGAAGCTTTAAACGGTCATGACACCGGTGATGATCGCGCACCGCATCTACATATATAATATATTATTTTTTCAATCGGACTGGCAATTAAAAAGAAATCGTTAACGATGATTTTAGACAAAATTGAGATTGAATGATATTTTTGACGATTATTAAAATTTCTATGATTGTCGTAAATGGTGCCATTTTGCACTTTTCAAATTCATAAAGGCTTTCAAAATACTAAAATCCCTCCAAAACTTTTGAGAATCAAAAATAATTCCAACGGTAAATTTACACGAAAGATCGGACCCACTTTAAACTTTCAAACAAATCACTTACCGCATTAACAACAAGGCAAACTAGAACACTCAGAGTACAAAGAAACATTATACCATTCTGCCGATTCGTTTGCTATGTACATTCTTTATAAGTTCAATCTCGTTATTACTGAAGCGATTAAAAAATCATAAATCCCGTACTTAATGTGGCAATGAGAAAGGAAAATAAAAAAAAAAACGACCGAGCTACACAGCAGAAGTCGACTTGATAACGTTCAGTACCGAACATGCAAAACTTTCAAGAATTCAACAAATTTTCAGAATATACTTTAAGCTCGCTCAAAAAATATGATTTTTACTAATAATTTATCAAGGCAATGAAGGAATCGGTTGAATTTTATTTAAACATATATTTTTTCAACATTGTGACAAATATAAATTTGCTCTTAGTATAAAAATTCACGGCATTTTTTTCTTCGATTTTTGTCACAAGTGATATGCAGCAAAACTCAGTCCCGCATAATTACATAATATGTTACAAAGCATCCTAGAATTAGTTTCTGCACGACAGATATATCACTTTAGTTTGTAGAAGTAAAATTACTTCAGGTACGTCAAGGCACTTTTTTTTTGTTTTTTTCAATTAATCTAATCTTCATAAAAACCCATCAATAATTGCAACAGTCAGTAGAAGCACATAGAAAAGTAATAAATCAAGTAGTTCGAAATTATTGTCATTTCGTCAATTAACAGAAGATTCAAACTTGCGACCATTTTTTTCCATCTTTTTGTTCCGTTTTCCTGTTTTGAAATAAAATTCTACACATACGTATATATTTTCTTGGGTCAGTGTGAATTTTCTTCGGATGATTCCTCGGCTATATAAAGTATATAAATAATAGGACCGGCAAAGCTTAGTAATAGAGAAAACCCTAGTAGATGAGTCCACGACAAGCCCCAATCTGCCCCCGAACATTTGAAAGGATCGATTGTCGTGGATCTTGAAGTCGAAGAGGGTTCTCGGTCGTCGGGTAAGAGTAATTGCTCGATTTCCGTATTTTGGGCAGTCTCACTCGTTTCACAATCGTTGGATTTTGGAAGTGGCTCGCATATGGAATTTAATATAATATTATTGATTTCCATGCTCTGAAACATTGCCGGAGTAGCTATGAGATTTATCAATTGTTCCTCCCGCGAGGTGCTTGGCTCAGCTTGGTGCTCGACAGAGACGCCATTTTCTCTGCCAGATGAGCCCTCGTAATGTATGAGATTCTCGGTAAATATCGAAAAAGGCTGGACAGGAACTTTTATGTATCTATGAGCGAATACTTCGTTCTCTTTGTGAATATTGTTGATCCTTTTCAGTTCCGATATCTGCAAAACCAGACAATTTTTTCAGTAAATGTTTTCACATTTGTGTCAACATCGTGGAAAAAAAAATATTACCAATGTTTCTGCGAAATGCGACTTAAATCGGTTCAGGGAGCTCGAAAATAATTTGGAGTTTGTATGAAATTATTCATAAAAACGGCTTTATACTGATCCACCTCTTTGGTGAATTTTTCAATTTTACAATTATTGATCATATAGGGATTTGTAAATGCAGGGAAGTAACACAAAAGTAATGTGCAATTTGCAATTTTCGTTATTTTCCCTCACCATACACCTAAATTATACGAGATTTTCTCTAATTTGAGTATAAAATTTTTTCAAAGTATTCAAAATTCCATAAAATCACAGTAAAATCATGTAACTTTATTGATAAGAACGGCTTCATATTAAAACGTCCCTAGTGGATCTGACAATGCGAATCAATGAAGCAGAGACTCATTTTTCATTATTTATTATTTATTAAGGTAAATGAAAAGAAAAGTTATCCAAAAACTATAATTAACTCGAATTCCTCGAGGGCTGCAAGTTAATTTGAGATAAAGAGTGTGAATCAAATCTACTTGTGCCTCGAATTGACTCAAGAAATTCCAAATTGTATACAATTGAAAATTCTTGATCAATTCTTATGAAAGATCCGTGTCCCGCAGCCTATTTGTGTAGAAAGTTAACCCCTATGGTACACCTGGGGTTACTCGTGACCCCACAATTTTAAGCATTTCGTCCGTATGGTACACTTGGGGTCATGGTACACCTTCTATTACAACAGTGGGGTCACTCGTGACCCCACTCTTCCCAAGCAAATTTATAACGAAAAAGACAGTTGGGGTCGTTTACGACACTCTGTCCGTGCATGAGGAATACATAGATATGTACCTTAAAGGATAAGGCTTGATAGCCGAATATTTACGAAAGTTAGAACAAGCAGACATTTTTTTGAAAAATTCAAAATCGAATATAATGTGAAGCACTTCAGTCATTTGAACACAATTTGCAGAAAACGAAAGGGGTTTGCTTGCCACCTTGTGTGCAAAGGTTGAGCCCCACCGGCCAAGTAGTTTTCGAGAAACAGCCAATAAAATTTGTTGAGGCCAAAACTCACCCACACATTTTACTCCCAACTGCCCATGGGACAGAGACGAGAGTTATGTCTAAATATGATTTTCTGACTATTTGGAAGATTTTAAGCACTCTCTGGCATGAAAATCTCAAAAATAAATTTCTTTGCAAAAACAAAGATTTGTCAATAAGGAAACATAATTGACCAAATTGACACATTATTTTAATAAAAATTTCCACGGAAAATGCAAAAATAACTTGCATATAACATGCAATAATTTGCATTTGGTACATTCACCGATAGATTTCATAAATTTTAACAAACTAACAGATGTGACAGTATCTTTGCAACAAAAGTTTGAAAAAACTGATTCAATTTCAAGTTTATTCTATATTCTTTAACATTTCATTTTTATTATCGTAATTTTCTCGATTTTACAAACTCATTCTTTATGGCTCAGTCATAAATTTCTTTGTTCTCGATAAACTTACCGTACATCGATATCTGAGGGCCAAGGCCTGCAAAGTATCTTCCGCTTTTAGCGAGACCTTTATGACTTCTACCTTTCGCGGAGGTGGTTTAGCTCGATTTCTCGGTTCCAAAGGAATGTTCTCCTGTTCGTCAGCGTCCTCATCATCGGAATACAATAACACATAATGCGGAGATCCCTCTCTCTGACTTCCGCGCTGATAGACTGTCTGTCTGAAATATTGGCGCGATTAGGGTAAATTTTCCCCTCGCACCTCAGAATTAAAGAGAACAGTTTTTTTTTCTTCTCTTGGCACATCAGAAAAAGAGTATTTTACAATTCAACGAGACAGAGCGAGGGAAAGGAGAATTCGATTTGAAAAAAAAAAAACATCCAAAATTATTTTACGATTTATTTTATTTCATTTAAGACGATCATATTACATGTCTGTGTATGATTGGGAGTAAAAAAACGAACAAAGAACAGAGCGCCACAAAAGAATTGACGGTTGAGTCTCGTTAAACGTTACCTGCTCGTCTTTGAGTGATCGTTCAAGCTGCCAACGGACTTTTTCCTCATTTTAGGAAGAAAATAATGTCACGAATGTTCAATAATGATCAACCATGTAATTTCATTTTAGGCGAACGATAACTTGACGGATAGTCATAAAGTAATTTCTTTGGTACTTCCCCTTATGGTTTAAGGCTGAATCGCTGAATACCAGCAAGTAATTCCGATAGAGTAATTTACCACACGTACATACTGTGCCACGCGCACGAATACACTGCGCTTAATTCGGTAACAATGCGCGGAAAAACCATCAAAGCCCGAGATAATGATGCTGTCACTAAACGACTAAACGACAGTCAGGTTAGTTAACGGCCTCTGATACAATGTCAACCCAACCAACCTAACCCACGGTCTGGCCTAACCTTACCTCGAGTCTCGTACACGTTAGCACCGAAGATTGAGGTCTCAATCTTCGTTGACATTAGCAGTGAGGGATTACTCCTCTGTCGGTAACAAAAACTGCATACCAAAATTTGTCCGAAAGATCAACCATTTAGAAGAATTTTGGTACCGGAGTAAAAGCAGCTTTCTCTCTCGCATTCACAATGGCTTACGCAGAAACTATTTTACCAACAGAGGAGCAGCACATTACAGGCAAAAGCAAATTAATTTCACTGCAGCAGTGATCGTGGGGAAATGCAATGTAGACTTTTGTCTGAAACATCAATCGTCTCGGAAGAAAATAAGTGAAACAGTTTTGACTTACCGACGGCGGTGTCCCTCGCCCTTAAGTCGAAAATTGCAGCTATCTCGCTCGCTCTTATTAGTATTCTCAACTATCGAATCAGCTGAGAACAGCTGATGCAAGTTGAATGCGTGTATTGCGCATTTTGTTAGTCGACGTTTACGCTTATCGGCTTATCCTTATAACACACATTGACTCTTGACTCCGATGCGCCAATTGTTTAATTTTTCATATGCAATTGCGATTAGTTACGTAAAAATAAAAGTCTATCAAGATGATGAAATACGAGGAACCGGGCGAGAGGCTGAAGGATCAATCGAGATGTGCTGGATCTCGTGCTGATCTCAAAATGTGCCTTCTCGAGAGTGACTGTTGTAAAATTGTTAGTAATTTTAGGGGGAAAAAAAGTTTCATAAAAACCAATAAATAGCGCGTAAATACATGTGCGAGGTTAATGTCCCAGTCATCAAAAATTTTAGCAAAATGGCGACGAAAAAAACATTACGTATAAAAATAATTTATAATAATCAGTTGGACGTCCAGAGACATCTTGGTATGTGGATTACGAAATACAAAAAGCCTGAGACCAGTAATTAGTCGCAAACTATTTTTTTTTTGCTATTTAAATGCACATTGTGATGGCCGCCATTACCCCTACTTTATGCGTAATTTCTTTCGGACTATTTTAAACATCCGAAACAACTACAATCGTTTGGTTCAGGTGTAAATATAACGTTTTATTCACCTTGTGAGCATTTGTGATAAAATAAATGGGAAAACTTTAGGAATAATGATTCGCAATATCCGTTACAATAACATAACCTCCAATGTTCAAATGCCATTCAATATTAGCGTGACGATCATTACCCGCGAATCTTGATCAGGATTGGACGCTTTTCGGTATGATAATAATCAATATTTCGACTTCAGTGAAGGTGTAAATTCATGTTAAAAGAATAAAGAAATAGTATATTTGTTTTATTTTTTAGTATATTTTACTTTTGTATCTACATATATTCATGAGAGACATTAGCAATTGTGCATTTTCGACTAGAAAATGAAATGGTGCGAATTGAATTATTGTGACGGGAATAATGTAATTTGCATATTGTTTCCTCGTTACCCCCCCCCCCCCCCCCCCATTCACATATCATTCTATGGACATGGGGATTTCATAATTTTCGTTTCTTCATGAAGGCAACTTTGAAAATGGGGAGAAGTAAGGAAAAAGTAATGTGCAAGTTTTCCCCCCATTACTGCACTCAGCTAGTCTCAGATTTATATCAATTTGATTTTTGTCTTTGGTCCTATAGCGTTATTGCATCGCAAATTATGGCTCGATAGCAGAAAATTTGCAAAAGCTAGAGGGACCACAGATTTTGTTTTTTTTAATCATAAAATCCAAACGACATGAGTTATATTTATTTTTGTTTCTGTATTGTGCTCACTTTTTCCAGGTGCCCAACGGTTTGAACCAGAAAAAGTAAAAAATCGACATCCTCATATACTTCCCATTTTTAAATAGCTATTTTTGATGGGGGATATCTCGGCTTCTAATTGGGAAAGAAGAGATGAAATTTTTACAAGACATCATTTTGACATCGATAATTACTACAATAATTTTTGAATAAAAAAAATCTTGAAGTTCTTTTCATCAATGTTTTAGTCAATTATTAAAAGAATATGCTATATACGAAAATTTTAAAAGAGAGTCCTCTGTCGTTCTGCTTGCCTCAGTGATGATACTACCTTGTAAAAAAAAAGTTTTTGTGATCAATAATATCAGGCAGTATCCATCGAGATATCAATACGATTTTTATGATCATGAGTGACCCACCTCAACAAGCATGACTATTCTTGCCCATTGACCGTCATTAGCCTCTTCTCTCTTTTATCACAATCATGAATTTTTTTTTTTTTTCAAGTCCGTTTTCATTTCGTCACAAATATCATTACGACTCGTAAAGTAGTTAACAACAATAAAAATATCCTTACGGTATCGATACAAATATAAATAATTCCCTATCGGTTCACAATCTATAAAAGAATTTATCGAGTACAAAAAAACAATGAAAAATTCAAATTAAAAGCATTTAATCGACATCCTGACGGAATTTCGCTACGCCGACCATTGTTGGCATAGCCGACTGGGACATTCACATTGTGTGAATTTGGTACGTAATATTGGTTTTTATGAGACATTTAACACTGGAATCGTTGTTGACGAAATTATGCGACTGATCATCGATTAAATGTGAATGTAAAGTATTTATCTATTGCTCAAATAGCAAAAACGTACACCACGAGAGTGCCTTAAGTTGAAGGACGGTTCCGTACCCACCGAGTGTCAGGCTCTTCGACTAGTATTTTTCGAGTGTAAACGCTCAATCGTGAGTAGAAATAAAAATAATTTCAAGCAAAATTTTTATTCCAGATGCACTAATTGAAATTTTACTTTTTTTCGCAGATAGATGGCCGCAGAAGGTTTCGAGGAAATAAGGGATATTGAGCGCGAATCATGCGCATCGAGTATTTACAATTTCAAAAGGTCAAATTGACCATCGCGATCTTTATTATTGAATGAATAAATAAATAACTAATTCGTCAGGCTTAATTAACTCACACTTACCTTCTCCTATGAGACGGCTATGAGAATTAAAAAATTTGTCCGTTAGGCAAATAGGTGGTCAAAGTGATTTATTATTTGTTCGTAGAATCATCTCAGCTGTACATGAATCAATAAATTATCATTACGCTTAATTATTAATTATTGCCTATGATCGTGTCGCGAAAAATTGCGTGTATTTTATTTTTTATTAATGTTTATTTTTCTCGTTTTAAAAAATTCACAACAACGTGCTGCAAAAAAGAAACTTCTTAACTTTAAGGTATTTATCGAATAATGGTCAAGTGGTTCGATTCTGATCGTTAATTCATAATTATGCAATCGTTTCGAATCGCACGCTTGCAACATCATGCTCAGTTGAATGAGTTTGATTGCTTGGTGAGTGAAAAAAAAAAGAAAAACACGACTTAATCTTGTCCTTCGGTTTTTCTTACATTGGCCTGAGTTTTCTTAAGAAACTCTGAAAACTTTCAGACACTGTAAAATCGTCTCTACTTTAAATGATGCGGCAGCATCTCAACGCCGAGTAATTAAAAATGAAAGTTGAAAGTATCCTGACCCTCATTACCCGCGTCCGACCGCGTGAGATCAAACTCTGTCGCATCTACATACATATTAAACATTCTTCATCGATCCAACAATTATTTTTTTCCGGCAAATCCGCAAAATTCTTTCAAACTTCACCATTATGTAGCACTAGTTGAAAAAACTTTCAGTGAATTATTTCAGATTTTTAAATCCAATCATTTAGGAAATATTCTATTTTTACAAAGTCGGATCATGAAAAATACAGCACACAAAAAATGGAACATAAAAATCGTAACTTTCTATAATATAAACTTTGCAACGATATTTTATAATTTTTCATGGCTTCACAAAGTTGATTTCATCCTAAAAAATGTAGAAAATAATTTTTATTATTAAGATTTAGCGAAAAATAGTCGGCTTTATGCTACTTTGCCCAGATAATATTTTTTTTACTTCAAAACTTTAATCGATCCCACTCTGACGATTTTTTCATGGAATCTACAGGAACATACGTTCATACGAACATGGAATATACGTTCTAAGATTCAATAAATTTTGCAGCAACATATAAGTAATGTTTTTTTATGAATAGAATAATTTCGTATACTTTTTAGGGAAAAAATTAACTTTGTGAGATCCACAAAAATATGAAAAAAATGTCATTACAAAGTTTATAAAAAATTACGACTTTTACATTGTGAGATTTTTTTCGTTTATCAGATCTATATTTTTCACGACCCAGCGCTTTTGTACAGCATTTCCTAAACAGTTCGATTCAAAATTCTCCAATAATTTACTGAAAGTTTTTTCAACTAGTACAACATACGGATAAAGTTTAAGGCTGTAGACGTGCACGGTGACTTTTTTGTTACGCGAGTAAAAAATCGCGTCGGCCCCAGTGCGCAGACACTCATAAAACCCTGCAGGTTACATTACCGCGACTAAAAAGTCGCCTTGCGCGGCCAGCCTAAAAATACTTATGTGGGGTCACCGAAAAAAGTTGTTACGTCGATCGAGAATGCTTCATCTGTTGCACATAATTTATAATTTGGTTAGATCTAGATCTTTGCACGTGTACGTATACAAAATCTCCAGAAATGGTCGCTAGTTGCTCTTCGCGCAAATGGAAGCGAAATATAACGAAACAAAAATTGCAGGCAGAAGAAATATTAAATTTTCG
Source organism: Dyspetes luteomarginatus (assembly GCA_963669185.1). NCBI lineage: Eukaryota > Metazoa > Arthropoda > Insecta > Hymenoptera > Ichneumonidae > Dyspetes > Dyspetes luteomarginatus. Next base: position 10,375,869 of record OY769905.1, read on the forward strand.
ATATGATAAACACGTCATGTTGTTCAATATTATACAATCACAGTTTGCGTTTAATCGTATAATATATACATAATGTATGTGTATCTCGTGGACTCTCTCCCTCTCTCTCTGCCCAACCTCTTTCGCCGATACACGTGAATCACAGTACAAATTGCAAGGCTCTTAAATAGACTTTAGGGCTCTTGTTCCATGGTCGGTGAAGTGTGGTAATTTTTCTATGTTCTCTCTTCATCGTTTTTTTTTTCTTGTTTGCTTATTGACAGAACAATCTTTTTTTTTTTGTGTTTTATAAAAATTCCACATCTATGGAATTATAGTAAATTATTAGTAATCAAAGATTGCGCCTGCGCAATTGTCTATCTATTGTCTGTATATTGCAACAAGCGTATATATTGACTCTAGTAGTTGATTTATACTACTTATAGATTAGTGTACACTATTTAAATCTTCGATTTTTTAAATCGTAATGGCGCCTCTTTGAAGAGCTACACGTGTGGTAATTCAAATTTTACGTCCCTAAATCGTTTAGAAATAATCTATAGAAAAGAAATAACAAATCGTGCTCATTCAGGCTCATCCGATCTCGAGCATCATGCCCGAAAAAAATGACTACACTCTTTTATTTTAAGGTGGCGGCTCTGTTTTTTTTTATTTTTTATTTATGTTTTACCAAAAGCTTTCGAAACTATTTCTGGGCAAGAAAATCTATCCTATAACTTCGATCGATATTCCCTGATCAAAACTCGTGCAAACCTTTTTTTTGGTGCTAATTTTTCTTCATTTCCTGATTTATTTTTTATTTTTAAGATAATAAGCCACTACGGATATCGCAATAGTCGATAAGCCCGAATTTATTTTCTCGCTAATGAATCGCGTTTGTAGTGTGACACGTTGTATTTTTTTTCCCTTTTGATATCACAGCTCATCAAACATGATATGTCGTATAACTGTAGAAGCCGTTGTAAAAATTTTCTTATTACAGATTTTTTTTGAATGCACGTAATTGCTGGCTCGTGAGAAACTGATCGTTTGTCAATAATTCTTTCGAAATTGATCAACACTCGGCCATTCATTTTCTCTGTTCTTTTGTTCTTCGTGGGTTGTTTTAGTACAAAAATCCAACAACAATAATAATAATAATAATAATAATAATAATAATAATAGCATTTAATTGTAATTATAATTAAATGAAAGAATTGTGCAGCACGGAAATCAGAAGCACACGGAAGGCCTGTAGAGACCCGTGTAGCCGCATAGACGAGCCCTCAGAGCAGGCAAAAGAATCGCTGCAGCCGACAGATTATCTTGAAGTTGAGAACACTCGCATATTAGCAAATACATCTTGTCACCCTGAGACATCGATTTGTGCAGAGTTATGCGTTTTAATCCAACGGACTTTGGCAGATAACGGTACATCATACGGGCACCTGTTGGAAGGACAAAAAAAAACAATCTTTGTTAGTTATGCAACTATACCATATACAGGCTTTTTCATTTCATAGTCTCCATAGAAAAAAGATACCCGAAAACTTATGTTACGTTCTGCGATATATATTTTTACAAGTTAATAATTACGCCTGGTACAACTGTCCACTCCTATACTAAAATTCACCACCTCAGAGAACTTTCAATTTCTACTTATAAAAACGACTTCGTAGACTTGATTATCGAATGAAAACACGACTTTTTCACAATGTATTGAACGACAGAAAAGGAACTGTGAATGTCGGGCTAGTAAAAAGGGCTAGAAAATATGGTCAATATGGTAGAATATGGTAGAATATGGCGCTAGAAAATATGGAAATATGGTACACAAGAAACATAGATATAATAATTCTGTAGCCTAAACTAACCTACACAAGAGATGTCACATTTTACGACCCATAAATGCACGGTCACCTACACTATAAAGCTAAGAGATACGTGTCACCAAGTTATACGCTCCCCAAAGCGTGGGCCCGCGGTATACGAATTTCCGTAGGACCGAGGCTCTCGCATATCCCCTCCCAATCTCACCTAGAAGCGTGAGACCCGCGGTATGCGAATTTCCGTAGGACCGAGGCACTCGCATAGCCTGTCCGAATCTCACTTAGAAGCGTGAGCCCCGAGGTATACGAATTTCCGTAGGACCGAGGCTCTCGCATAGCCCCTCCCAATCTCACCTAGAAGCGTGGGCCCCGCGGTATACGAATTTCCGTAGGACCGAGGCCCTCGCATATCCCCTCCCAATCTCACCTAGAAGCGTGAGCCCCGCGGTATGCGAATTTCCGTAGGACCGAGGCACTCGCATAGCCCGTCCGAATCTCATTTAAAAGCGTGAGCCCCGCGGTATGCGAATTTCCGTAGGACCGAGGCACTCGCATAGCCCGTCCGAATCTCACTTAGAAGCGTGAGCCCCGAGGTATACGAATTTCCGTAGGACCGAGGCACTCGCATAGCCCGTCCCAATCTCACTTAGAAGCGTGAGCCCCGAGGTATACGAATTTCCGTAGGGCCGAGGCCCTCGCATATCCCCTCCCAAACTCACATAGAAGCGTGAGCCCCGCGGTATGCGAATTTCCGTAGGACCGAGGCACCCGCATAGCCCGTCCGAATCTCACTTAGAAGCGTGAGCCCCGAGGTATACGAATTTCCGTAGGACCGAGGCACTCGCATAGCCCGTCCCAATCTCACTTAGAAGCGTGAGCCCCGAGGTATACGAATTTCCGTAGGACCGAGGCACTCGCATAGCCCGTCCCAATCTCACTTAGAAGCGTGAGCCCCGCGGTATACGAATTTCCGTAGGACCGAGGCCCTCGCATAGCCCCTCCCAATCTCACTTAGAAGCGTGAGCCCCGAGGTATACGAATTTCCGTAGGGCCGAGGCCCTCGCATAGCCCGTCCCAATCTCACTTAGAAGCGTGAGCCCCGCGGTATACGAATTTCCGTAGGACCGAGGCCCTCACGTATCCCCTTCCAGGCTTAATGATGAGTCAGGTCCTAACGAATAATCTAGTCTGAAGAGAATCTTCTATAAAACCTTCCTCCACAGAGCCGCTTTAGTCTTTAACACCCCGAACTCCAACCGGTAAGGTTGCTCGTCGACTCCAGTCTTTTAATTAACTAACTTGCTCGACGATTCTATGTACAGATTATACTTCGCCAAATTATCATGCACCTACTACTGAACTTTGAATACTAACGTCTGAATACTAACGTCTGAATACTAACGTCTGAATACTAACGTCTGAATTATTCGATTTTAATATCATTGTCTTTATAAAATTTACAAATCTTTAATAAAAATTAACCAAGTAAAGTGTAAATAATAGAACCGCTCTCCACTCATTTCAAAAACCTGCTCGAAGCCTGATCAACAACCCAGAGCTGAGTCAACTACAGAAATTGAAGCCGTACAATTCAGACTTGACCAGTTGTAGCCGTTACAGTTCAAGCTCGACGGTGAGTACTGTTTGTACGACTCATAAAAAGAGTTGATTATTATCTATGATCGAGTGAATCCTCTACGCGGATGGTCCAACGGTTAATTACTGTCGGCTCTCTCTTTCCTCTCTCATGAGAAGTAAAAGTGATTACAGCGTAAACTTGACGAGATCTCCGTCACCGGAGTAAAGGGCTTAATTGTCCTGACCCAAAAGAGAGATCACACCTTACGAGTCACCTTCCCATCCTGACAAATGAAGGAGGACGTAATACTTATTCGTTGAAAATTTATTCAATATTTTTTATAAATTTAGTGTATATTTTTTTATGAGCGAGACCGTCGATAAACCAAACTGGATATCCGGTTTTTTTTTAGAGGAGAAAAGGTCATGACCGAATCTGTCTTTCTCGAATGAAATTAAACATTTCGATCCAGCTTTGCTCCAGAAACAAACAGGCCTTTACTCATAACATTTTTGCCAGCCTGCAGTGCCACTGCCTTTGAGGAAGTAAACCGGAGGCGATCTCCTGTTTACTTCTCGACAAAGTGCAAGATTTGACTTATGGATTACGCAAACAAACCAAAGTCGGAAATGAAACAAAATTTGTTATGAATTCATATAAGAAACTCACAATGCTAGGTAATGCGGTAAACGAATATAGCTGGTTACACCATTTTCGGGACGGATGGCCCAATAATTTTGGGATGGTCTCATTCCCAAGCAGTTGACTTAATAAATATTTCACTGTATCTCACTTATAATTGAATTTTCATTAAAAAAAATACTCAGGTAGTTAAAAAATTCAGCAAAAGATTCTATATGGTTTACAATAATTATCAATCTCTAATAAACAATCGGTCATTCGTCATTGAAGAAAGGAAAAGTTTTTTTGCTCGTTTCCTCATCATTCTAAAGCGACACCGATACAAAGAAATATTAATAAAAGAAAGGAACAAAAAAAAATCTATATGGCTTACAACAATTATCAACCTCTAATAAACAATTAGTCATTCGTAATTGAACAGAGGAAAACTTTTTATTTTACTCTTTTCCTCATAATTCTAAAGCGACATGAATAAATGAAATTTAATTTTCAAGTTTACAAATATGTATTGAATGAATTCAAACGCTCAAATGAGCATTGGGTGAAATCGTTCGATTTGCGACATTCTTGTTTTTTAAATCCGTATATCTGGAAGTTGCTTGATTTTATTGACTTTCAAAAATAAATTCTCTGTGTTCCTTCATCGATTTTCGACCGATCGAGAAGAAAAAATCAAAATATGTTCATGGAACAGGAACCCCTAAGTTTATATAAAACCCAACCCACCCCATTTAAGTCACTACTTTTTTTATGGTTTCAAATGCGGTCTTTAAAAAACTGAGAATTTTTCAAATACGTATATTAACAAAAAAGATATGATTTCAAAAAAGAAGGTAAAGTTGTAATTTTTTAGCGTACGTGGAATTTATTATTTTTTAAATCCGTATACATATCTCGAAGCTGCTTGATTTTATTGACTATTAAAAATAATTTCTTTGTGTTCCTTGATCGATTTTCGACCGATCGAGAAAAAAGAATCAAAGCATGTTCAATTTAGCTAGAGTTATGATGAAAAATCTAAATGGGCCCTCAGTGGACGCCATTTCGGATTGAATATGAAGAAACAAAATGACCGTGGTACGGTAAGGGTTAATTACGATTATTTGTGAAATACTCACCGGTCCAATAGAGCCAGTTTTGTTCAAACTTGAGACCATCGTCGCCCTCGAAAACTTTGAAAATAGAAACGATGTAACCGGTGGACGGAATTGGTGGTCTGCCACCGGGTGGTTCCAGTGGCGGTCTTGCTATCGTGGCAACTTCGTTGAACAGATCCAGGGTATGACTCGCCGCGTAACGCAAATCACGGGGATCAAATTTTCTTAGAGCGGCGCATTGAACCTCCTGATAAAAGTCTGAGGGGTCTGTGCTGTGCTTGTTTATCAAGTAATACGTGATAAATGGAAAATCGGCTGGAAATATAATAAAATAATTTAAATTACAAGAACGCTCAAATAATCAAACGATCGTGATTTTCGTTACTCACCATTTCTCTCCATGTTAGTGAGCAATATACTTTGTGAAGCTGATGGTGCAATTTCGGCAATTAGCTCTGCGGCAGTATCGCGCTGTAGTACCAACGGTCTTGCAATCGGTGACTCCACCAACGGATCCAGAGGTTCGAGCGGTGTCATAAAATGAGCCAAAACACATTGCTTAGGATCCTCAACCTCGAGAACCGAAAGTGGACTTCCCGATCTCTTTTTATCCGCTATAGGAGCATGCTTTAACGGTAAAATATAAGAAATAAAAATTTAAGTATCTTTATTTTATCTCTCGAGAACAATTCTAGACCCTCGGGATCGATAAATATTTATATATCTAACAATAAGTAAAAGGAAAAAACTTCTGCCCAATTTCTCTTCTTGATCGCTCCTTATCGTGAATAAAAACACATTTTTAACGATTTCTTAGTTGATGCTATTGTTACAGCCTAGGCAACGGTTTATTAATTTTTTAATACCGTTAATACGCGCTACAAAATTGTCACTAATTGAAGTGATAAGAGGCCTGGATTGAAAAAATTGTCATTTATGACAGAGAAAATATTTGGTAGCGAAAACGCTTTGTATTTGGTTATCTCATTCAAATTTACGCGCGCATTTTTGTGTTTTGTACCGTGCAGGGGCAACTTTTTGTACCGTGCAATTTTCTGACCCCCTGAAACAACAGGGGGTCAGGAAATTAAATGAGAGGTGACAAGTTGTTTTTGATAAGCAAGGACTATACTTGTAATTATATGTGTCATGAAATTTGTATGTACAGTTACGATAATAAATCAGTTTTGGCGGACACAAGTTGGAACGAGAAGACGTAATACTAGAAAAATGAGCGGCAAACAAGCATCATTCTTCAGAATGATGCTTGTCTATTGATTTAATTTTCTATTTGATTTAATTAAAAATACAAACTTTCATAAAAAAAAATTGTTTTTAACCATCGCGCAGTTTGATGCGTTTAGAAAAATGTTTTACGTAATACAGAGTCTGAATTGATTATTAAGTAGCGAACAATTTGACTACGAAATATTTCCTGGGGTCGTTCATCACCCGAAGGAATTAAAATACAACAAAGCACAACAAATATAACAAACCTGAAATACAATATGAGATAAAAATTATTTTCATTAACTTTTTGGGATTAAGTGAAAATAATTAGGTGTGAGTAGCATGGTGGCTTGAGTTTATAAAGTACAAAACAATTTAGCCAATTATTTCATTAATATTTTCCATGCTTTATGCGAGTTTTCGATCAAGAAAATTTTCGATTAATTTTATAATGATTACATCGATATTAATACATATTTTTGACCGGGCTGCATCAACAGGATTATGGCAATGGAAATATTTGGGCATCTAAGAAAATTCCTGACTGTTTCGTGATTAGCGAATAAAATACCTTAAGTAGATCTAAATTAGTTTACAAAAATGGTTGAATCTTTTTTTCATTTTCAACGTTGAACGATCGATAATTAATAGCTTTTGCATGCATACTGACAAACAAATCGGGAAAGCAGGACAAGAGTTATGATTTCTTGAAATTTTGTAATTTTTTTTTCTCGTAGAGAAAGCTTTATTTTCATGAAGAAAAAAATCAATTTTTTAATGCCAGAGTGTTAAAAACATTGTCGAAAAATCACAATGAAAAACGTTGAAAAAACGTCCGAAAAAATATCCCGATGGATGTGTGTGTGCGCTATGCAAAAAAAAAATCAAATCTCTATATCTCGAGAACTATTTGAGCTACAGTGCGAAGCTTTTGCAGATATCTGCAGTACTACCGCCCATTTATTATCCATATGAGTTTTGTTGAAATTGATAGAAAAATAAATATTTCACAGACAATTAAAAATTTTGATAAATGTCTGCGCTCTAACGCGAGCATTTTTCGAGTTGTTGGGCTCGATACTTACAAAAGTGTAGGTAGTACCTGGGACAACCAGCAAAAGTGAACTTTTAGTAAACAATGAACGTTATTGCGTTTGAATTGATCGAAGCGTTCAGATTTTTTGGAATTTTTAACTTCTCGGAAAATTGACTTCTACTCTTTTTATCGCGAATTTTACTTCTCAGGTTCAGGTCATATTAAAGTTTTCTCGCACATGAATTAATGTTTGTTGATATTTTATACGAGATCTGACTAGAATTTACAAAAGAGTTTAGATTCTATGAAATTTCGATTTTTTTTTTTAAATATTTGAACACCGATCAAATTCAAACAAATCTGACTATCTGGCTAATGGGGAACAACGTGAAAATTGAAATTGTACATTGCCTTCTCGTATTCACAAAATTTCCTCTATACGAGAAAGTCAAAGTTGTGAAAGGTCATATTGGCATATTGGACATTTTGAAAAAGGGGGTGGGGGGAATTACGAAGAAGCAATATGCATATTTCAATTTTTAGGTTTTGTTAATTTATAAGGGACAAGTAAGAAAACTGAAAAACCTTTTCTCTCTTTACATTTTCACGTTCATTTTTGATCGAAAATTACCCACATATGACGAGTCATCCCAAGTTTTTCTTCAAAAATAAAAAAATCCCGTAAAAAAAACATTTTTACGTGAAATTTGTTAGGTTTAGAGTAGATGCGAGATACGACAATCTGCTAATATATGAATATATCTATACACACCAGGGCAAAGTTTAACCAACGTTTTATATCCGATATGTGATCCTCTGGGGGAATTTTCCTCTGGATGATTTTTTTTTCTTATTTTTCATAACTGAGAGATAGAGGACTCGCTCAAACGGGTAAGGGGTAATAGCGTGCTGAGGAGGGGACCGGGGAAGAGGAGAAGGGTCTCCATCACGCTTGAAATCGTAAAGCTCATCGTACCGGCACTCCAGCTGGTAGGAAGCGTTCGAGTGAGGCGAGGGGTATGATGAAGCAGTCACGGTCCAGCGTGGCCAGTGATATTGGCTCGCCCCGGGGAGGACTGTTTCCGGAAACTATGAGTGGCGTGTAGATTCCCGCTGGACGATTGCCGCTGAAGGATACCTGCGGTGCAAAGTGCAAAACGTTCGTCTTCCCTCGTGTATATATATAGTATACACGTATACACATAAATATACTACCTTGTACTTCAATAATTGATAGCAATGTATTTCTATATTCTATTATAGTTATATATATATATTATTATTATAATGACCTGGAAAACATCTATATATATATATGTGTGTCTTCCAGGTCATAATAATAATAATAATCCAAGTACCTTCTAACATTGCTGCGGTACAGCATGAATCACACATTTGGTGACTTGCACTAAAGCGATACACGCTTTACCGCATAAATTTATTATTATAAAATACCATAAATTTCTACTCAATATTCCTCAGATAATTTTCGCCCTCAAAATCACCACTACAGATGTATATACATGTATAGGCTAGAGAGATCATTAATATAATTGGACGATGTATAGATCGTTTCTCGTAACAAATTAACATCATGTTATATCATGATTGGCAAGCGATAGGGAAGTGAAGTGAGAAGGAGAAGCAGAAGGGTCGTATGATACGATTCGATGCATACAAAACGCAAAATTTCCAAACATGCTACCGATAATGAAATTTTCACTAATTAATAATAAGTATAATAATGCAAGGATCGATAGTGGCTTCACAGTATACTATAAAATCATTTATCAACGTGCTTGGTATATAGTTTTGGTTTCTTATATTCACGCGATCATAAATCTTTCGTAATTTAATAATTTGAGTGGCCATTTATTTTTTGCAAGCCTATAAGTATCATGCACGAGCCAACAGTTACAGAGGTGTCCCGTTGAATACTTAAAATTGTGGTAAGTCCACAGTTGAGCACACACACACCCACGTTTATTCTGTGGAGAGTAACGATTTTTTTTTACTCACGTCGAAAACAAACAAACCACTCGGGAAAGTCGATAAAAGTACATATAGTTGTGCATGCGAGATTCTCCAGATGCTTATGTATATCTACGAAAGGGGACTTCCGATTTTACTTTTTTTCATTAATTAACCATGCAATACAAGGATTGAGAATAAGGCAAAAAAGATAATTTACATATGAGGCATTCCACGCCAAGTAAGCCACCCAACGCAAGCCACGCCGAGTCAACCACTCAAAAAAAATAAATCATATTTTTTCCTGATCAAAGACCATAATATCTCTGGGTCATTCATTTTTTTTTTAATATTCTGCATCTAAAATATGTGTTATGTGCAAAATTGCAGCATGAGACATCGGGCCATTTAGAAGTTATAATTTTTTTTTTTCACCGGAATATTTATTTTTAGCGGATTATATCTTCCGACGTCATCATATTCAGTGCCATTAATTTGAATTAATACACGGAAAAAAGGATCTGGTAACATTTACCAGCTAGTCGACGCAAAATTGAAGGCTAAACATAATCGGCCGGAAAAAACATTTGAATCACTCCGATAAAAAAAAATGTATAACTTCAAAACAGCCCGATGTCCCATGGTAAAATTTTGCACAAAATTCATATTTCAGCTACAGAATATCAAAAAAATTGAGTGACTTGCATATATTATGGCCTTTGATCAGGAAAAAATATGATATAATCTTTATTTTCCAAAGACGGGTTTACGTCGCCGCAATAAATTTATACATATTTTTTGATGGTAGGTTATGAAAATTAAAAAGACTTTTATTCTTCATAATTTTCCAATACGATGCACCATTGTTAGGATATCCCTATTTAAAGACAAAATGACAAAATCCGTGTACTCCAACGAATAAAGTATTATCGATCTTAATACTCGATAAAATTATTGTACTTAGATACCCAAATATGTAAAAAAAAAATTAAGCTATAGTCATTTTTTGGGTGGCTGACTTGGCGTGGAATGCCTCGTATGTTAGGTAATAATAGTGCCCATTCGTCGGATTCTTCACACGAATACTCATGGATACTCACAGACACTCATATACAAAGAATATGCACGACGATATAAAAAACGAATACCCGAAAATAGTCATATATCGACGGATATTTGCATGATCCTGCAGATTTTCAATACTCACGAGTATTCACACGATTCCTCACGCGCGAATTCTTAATATAAACCAGAAATTTCAACGGATATATATGGGACACTTCACGCCGAAACGGCAGGCCCGTGACCTTTAATTTTTTTTTAATGATTGTTACATCTGTGCAGACATACAGTATTTATTGTAATTTTTTTTGACCAGCCTCTATTTGATAATAAATTTTTTGAGATAATAAGTACGTAATTAAGAAATTTGAAAAAATTCACAAAAATCATGAGGATAGATACAAAATTTATAATGTACATTAAAGACCGGCCCTGGGCGTTATTGCATGTTTTCATCATTTTTATCAATTTTTCTCGAACTGAAATGATTATTGAGAAAAAAAAACCAAATGCAGGCCCACTCTGGAATTCAGCTTATAAATTTTTATATCTACCACAGGTTTTTCATGATTTTTTTCAGATTTTTTCCATTTGGTACTTATTTCACTACGCATTATTGAACTCTGATGGTTTGGAATTGAGAAAGGAATTTCCTTAAAAATTTTAAAAAAATTCTGGAAAATTCTGCCAGATGTAAAAAATTTCTAACCATATTCTGCGTATAGTGACGTACGTTTTGATTTATTTCAAGTATACATTAAAAAAAAAAAAAAAAAAAAAAATGGAAGCGAGGTCTGACCCATTCTGGATCATGGCTTAAAATGTTGATATCTAACACGCAATTTTGGTGAATTTTTTCAGATTTTTAAATTGCGCCACTAAGAAGGCCACTGGCCTCTCGATTTGATGTGGAATGTCCCATATGTACTAACAGATATTCATACGGATACTCGATACTTATAGATATTCGGACGTATATTCATAGATACTCACACCTGTACTTAATGCTTAACCCTCCGCCTGTTTCGCTGTTTTCCGTTATGGTAGTCTGTACCCTTGAAAAACCAACTACTGTTGGTTTTTCAAGAATCTCGCGAATACCCAACAATCTCCCGAATACTCGCGGATACTCAAGAATCTCCTGAATATTTGCGGATACTCAAGAATCTCGCGACTACTCGCGGATACTCAAGAATCTCGTGAATACTCGCGGATACTCAAGAATCTCGTGAATACTCGCGGGTACTCAAGGATCTCACGAATACTCCCGGACACTCGAGAATCTCGCAAATACTTGCGGATACACAAGAATCTCGCGGATACTCAAGAATCTCCCGAATACTCGCGGATACTCAAGAATTTTCGAAATACTCGCGGATATTCAAGAATCTCGCGAATACTTGCAGATACTCAAGAATCTCGCAAATACTCGCGGATATTCAAGAATCTCGCGAATACTCGCGGATACTCAAGAATCTCGTGAATAATCGCAGATCCTCAAATAATCTCGCGAATACTCGCGGATACTCAAGAATCTCGCAAATACTCGCGGATACTCAAGAATCTCGTGAATGCTCGCGGATACTCAAGAATTTCGCGAATACTCGCGGATACTAAGATATAATTATGGATACTCATCATGAACTACCTGCTATAAGCATTAATTCTCGATATACTTTGAAGAAGAAGCGAGAATGCAAAATGCCTGCGACAACTGACAATTACACGTAGAGTACGTAGACCCCTTTGCTATACATTATCCCACACAGAACACGTTGCTGACCTCGTCAACCATTTAAAATATCGAATAGCGCATAATTACGCACCTTCGTTCTACTACGTTTACGTTTCCACGAGAAAATGTCAAAGTCTCATGCGTTACCGTTTCTGCAAGTTGTACCCAACACTTATTCTTAATATTCCATCATTCTCGCTTTGATTATGGGTCACAAGGAAATGGGAGTCACACTTATAATAAATCTACCAAGTGGCATCAAAAAATGCTTATTCCATCTTTTCAACAAAATAAAACTCAGGCAGCTTTCTTTAATCTCATTATCTCTGATCTAAAAATATTATTAAGAAAAAAATTTGATTTAAGACACTTTTTAGCTAAGAAACAATAAATACTCTGCGATCGTATTGCTTTTTGTTGTTCCCGTAATAATGCGTACGTTGTACAAGATTTAAAACGCTGATTGTGAGTTCCCGGATTTATTAGACTCTTCAAATAACAAATGTTGTTCTCTGAATTAAATTAAAAAATATTAATGCGGTTACTTATTGTCAGAAAAACCTATTAAGGGAGTTATCGATCTATTATTATCGTTTACGTTGCCATAAAAATTCTCCCTTTGGTGACCCACATTATCCACGGCCTCTTACTCGTTGGATGCCAGTTTCGCATTGCATGCTCTTTCCTCAGATACTACTCTATAAAATCATACAAGCGATACTCGCGAAGTTGCATGGTTGCTCAGTTTGAATTTATCGAGTTCAAGGTCTCGAGAGGGCCGTCAAGCACTGATTATACTCGCACGAAACAGCAATTTTGAATTACTATCATCGTTACAAAAGCCACTCCGAGATAATCTGATTTTTCCACCCCTTGATTCCCATAAAAAAAACTTCTATTGGTCATATTTGACGACTTGAGATTTGAAAGAAAAAACGGAAAGTAAAATGGGATCTATAGCTTGAAGATAAAGGGAGAATAAGTCACTCGTCGCTTGTCTAGGCTGACCTTCGTCCGAGCTGGCCTAATGGCGCATAGCGTGTACAAATAACGAACCCCACATAACACGCATGGTATTTCCACAGTCCGATCGTATCATGCAGGGGCGACAACGCGAAAGCATTTGTATTCCAAGTATATTCGTGTCTAGCGTGTGGCTCTGCCTTTTAGGAAGCTACTACGACTGACTGTAGATGTTTATCGTTGAAGAATCGATCGCACATGTACTGTATTATTACTATATTTCTATACATACCATCTATCGATTTGAGGTGAAAAATAAAATTCCGCTACTTGAAAACCGAGATGGACACCATTGGAATGTAATACCATTAGTTGATTTGATAGTTATGAATAATATAGTAAAATAAAATTAATGATCATTCCCAAATCATAATCATTCCAAATTACCCAGGTTTGTTTGTTCACAAAATCATTTTGGATTAATCTAAAAAATATCCGTAGTGGATCTTTTCATAAGCTCACAGTCATCGAAGACGTTTCTTTTCGATTGGATATTTCTTCTACAAAGTTTCCTATGAAAAATATTTGCATTGAAAGAAAAGTTATGTATGCTGATGAAAAGATCTATTTTTGTTTGGTACATAACTATTAGCTGGGTTAAGCATGCGTTCTTTACCGAACTGTTATTGGACTCCGCACGCATACAATTCACATGCTGTCCTCCCTATGAAAAAAATCGATGGATTCTCGATACTCCTCATTTGTATGGAAATTCATCAGAAATTCCAACGCCATTAGCTTAATTCTGACAGCTGCCGGGAGACTGACACTCCACGAATCTTATAGTTCCTAGGTATTTCTCAGTGATGAGGATGACTTTTGGTAAAGTTCAACCAACTAATGGCAGGAGGGAGAACTGCATCTTTTAATGTTACCTACTTTTACATATTTAGAGCTGATGATTTAATTTTTTACAGGACCTTCCTGCTTCAATTGGTTGGTTGAGTTTTGCGGCTGGATAGCTTCAAGATTGTCGCGTTTGGACTTCTACCCATAGACATTTTTGATACTTAAACTCATGCGTATAAGTAAAACTTTTGTAAACACACACTTTAGATTCCCTTTCATTACTGAATGTGCCCTCAAATCAAGGCACATTATAGGCAACTGCCTCTACTCTCGTACTTGACTTCTACGAATGACACTTACACCCGTTTCCTCCGACGTGGCAACCTGGTTTAATTTTTTAAATATAGTTTTAAGATAGAGTAATCAGAGTTTAAACTCTGTTCAACGTTTGAGGAAACAGTCGTAACGGTTCCCCTCGTGCCAAAAGTTTTGCTTCACAATGGCAGTCGCCAAGGGGCAACTTTTAATGCGGGGCTTGGCTCAAAGCATCGCCTAACACTGAACTGCAAGTGGCGCCCTATGGAATTTCTCACAACAGATCAAGCTATCATTGAACTGTCTGACAATGAATTCTTATAATTACGTATTGCGCGATGCATTTTGTTTTGGGCTGTGAAGTCCATGAAACAGTACATCACATGAGACTTGACTGTAAGAATTCAGCCAGATGAATCGCAACTTAATCTTTTACGAATGATTTCATCGGGTAAATTCTAACAGTCGAGTACCATGCGATAAATTCTGTTTCAATCTTTAGGAATACGTTAAAACAGAGTGCCGTAAGAAACGAATGGAGATACCTGTCTCGAGGCAGTTGGAGTAGGTGGCTCTGACAGTTCCTTTCCCTGATTTCCATTCTGCTGTTTCCTCTTGTTGGCATTTGTGGTCCCAGGTGAAGTAGCAGTTAGATTTGCATTCGAAGAGGTGCTCTGCGTTTGTTGTTGATTGGCATTATTATTTTGTCCCCCACCACCACCCCATTTGATGACGTGAGGCCCAGAATTTTTACGGGGTCCGGGACCAAGTCGCGGCTCATTGTCGTCGAGCGCACCTGCGGGCGGCGACAGGAACAGATGAGTGCGATAAGCGTGGCTCGGATGTTCCTCCATCGGATAATAACCAAATTCCCGACTACGTCTTATCGGCCCACGTCCACCTGCGGGCCCGATACTGGGCCTGATGCCAAGACGGGGTCCGCCGGGACCGATGGAGGATCCACCGACTCCACTTGCACTACCGACCGAGCTGGCCACTATCCCGTAAGAACCGATTCCCGTACGTCCTGAACCGTCACCACCGACACCAGCGCCACCGCCTTTCTCCCCACCGAAGTTCTTTCGAAACATAAGATTCATGATTGGACCTTTTTCCTCCCTCTTAACTCATTGATATGTGTATATTTTTTTGTTTGGTTGTTTTGGTCGCCGTGTTTTCGTTTTGTTTGGTCTCGATTTTGTGATTTGATTTGATACGTGAGACACGGGAACACCGATGAATGGAAGATGAATATAACAAATCGTGTGATAAGATTGCGTGGTTTTTTTTTTGCTTGCACGATTGGACAACAGTCAATATAGATTCTTTTTTGCTTTTGCACACACAAACACACACACACCTATGCACTCACACTAACGAAACACACAGCACATATATTGCGACATTTTTCTCGCTCTTTCTTGCTCGAAAAAGGGCCCTTCGGTGAGGCACTTTGATATACGGATAAATCCAATGCCCGTATTGCCGCACGACTGTGACAGAGTCAAGTGTGAATCACAGACGCAAACAGAGGAAAAGACAAAGAGACATACAGGCGTCGATTCGTACGGTTTTTTTCAACGGAGATCACGGATATCGTTTATGCGTCAAAAGTTTTGTAATATTTCGTTGAATCTCGGTACGATTAATCGTTGATGACGACGATGCTCGGGAGGGCAGGTGGCTTAGCCGCGAGCCAAGCATCGGTAGGTTCGTCGTCGGCGGGTACGTTGGCAGCACTACCGCATCGTCGACAGCGTCAACGCTACTTGTCGTCGTCATCTCGTTACACACGTCTCGCAATAGTCCAGCTTGCATCGTATGGCCGTGGACAAGGCAGAGGAAAAAGAGGAAAAAGAAAAAGAAGAAGAAGACGAAGAAATAGATGACGATTATTATGAAAAAGATTATTGTCGCGTGCGATTATATTTCATTACATGGCTTTTTGGCAGTCACTGATGCTAGGACCGAAACACACGGGACACAGTTAGGTATGCACAAGGGGCCATTTGAAACACGAGATACATTTTTTTCTCGCTCTCAAGAATGATTTTGGTGTTGATTTTTTTGTTTCACTGTTTTTTTTTTTCATTTCAAATTTACTTTTCCATTTTTGATGTTGTTACGTACTGGTATCTTTTTTATTTGGGCTTTGAAAGAAAATGAATAAAGAATGGAGCGACACGATAGACTAGACCTTCGCGCATGAGAAACGGCCGCTAGGAGGTCTCGTGAGAGAATGAGAGAGAAAGAGAGATAGAGATATTTGTGTGTTCTCAAAGGTCGCGTGTTAAAAATATACCACAAGATATTTTCTCACTATCCGCATCTTCACTCTGTTCTATCCAGATTGTTACCGTTCGCGGGACAATTTATTGCCTCGGCCAATCTCGATCATCATTTCCATTAGAATTTTCTCGATTCTTGTTCGTTAATTCCTTATTCTTGACTCCTTCTTAGTACTCGAACGACTCGGTTTCCGGATGTATCGACTATAAACAGTAACGTGCTTTATCTTACATTTGAAAAAAAAGATTATTCTAAATAGACAAAAACTCGTATGGAAAATATTTCTTGAAATAAAAATAAGTTCATTATTATTATTAATCATTTCTGTTTCGAATGAGCGGAAATCTAATATTTAAACTGGAACAATTTTGGTGCAACGCGGAAAATTGAAGTTAAAACAAAATTGTCAAAGATATTCGTAGCACTCGGGACGTTCAGTTTAAATAGTGTCAGGCAAATATTAACAATGCAATTTAAAAAAAGTGTTTATCATAAAAAATATATGGAAATCATTTTCTTTTTTTCGATCTAAACGATTGAAGTCTGAGATTTGTTTCAATACAAACCATTTTTTTGTATAAATTAATAGAAAATTGAGATTTTTTTTGTGAAAAACGAATAAATGCAAATGTAAACAATGATTTTCAGTCATTTGTTATAATTATCGTCAAAATCGCGTAAAAAAAATAATTTGAATGTCGCAATATCGAGATTTCTTAGGACGATCCACGAAACTGGCGAAAATTGATGATGTTGAACTCTTCTGAATAATTAAGGGGTCTCGCGGTTGAACAAACAATTAATGATTTCATCAACATTTACAGTCAATGCCTGAAAATCCTTAACGGATTACAAAGTGAGAGATAAAAAAGATTTATGTACAAAAAAGATGTAAAACTGATCAGGTGACACGAAGACGACGAGAGAACGAGACGTCGTAAACGCGACTCGCGATACTGCATAGTATGACCAACAACGATTTTATCCTCCGTTATTTTCTCTCTCTCTCTTTCTCTCTGACTTTCTGACGCGCGCAAAACGACCACCCCGTTTTGCCTACATATGTATATCCACTCTGACGAAAAGCTATATGAAAACTTTCGTTCGTCATCATATTGCCTCCCGCCACGAGATACATTAATAGCAATGAGCTCTCGATTGATCTGCCGGTGCGAGCAAACTGCCGTTGTCACGAAAACCGTGCGGCAGAAAAAAAAATCACAATATATAACCCATCTGATATCCGTGATAACGAGAGCCCGCCGATTTCACGAATAAAATATGTCTTGCAAATTTTATTGTCTCGGTTAAAATTCTATTCTTACTCGACCTCGTTGAAAATATATACGAGTGTATCTTTTGCGTGGACAGCTCTCGATACGACCGTGAAAATAAATTATCATCCACAGCACGGCAATCGACATTAAATCGTTTATTGATTTCATCGAGCGTTCGTGCTCCAAAAAAGCTCACGAAAAAATTTGTACCGAATGTGTAAAAAAATATGCAAATATGAAAGAACCAAAAATTTGTACGATTCATTTTTTTTTAAATATTTAGTTGCGATATAAAATCTGAATTTTAACGAAATGGAACTAAATGAATTAAATTTGATGTATTCAATTCGAATTGAATTTTCTACATTGAATATTGATATGTCATTTTTTTCAAAGATTTGATTTGTGTAATAATCATACAATCTATATTTAACATGTATTTGGGATTTGTCATGCACATTTATTTCGTAAAAAGCAACGACATAAAACACAATTTTTGTTAAAAAAAAAAAAACAAACGATAAAACTTCAATAGGACAATTATACGAACAAGCAACATATCCGAATGATCAGCAATTTGTTACATACATTTGGGCATTATAGACATTGTTGTTAAAATCACATATGGGGAAACATTTCACGAATTGATTCGATCTTTCATTCGTACCAACAGAAAAGCAGCTCGATCACGTTCGACGTCATGTGTTTTATGTGAGAGTACAGTGTAGGCTCGATTTATTTGCTTTTTATTTTGCTGAATTCACTGAAAGTCTCTAGTGTACGTGACTCGCACTATGTTGTACCCAGTACTCTTCAGTAGATTACAGTGATAAAGAAACACAGCCACGTGTCTACCAGATATTATTTTTTAGAGTGAAAAAACGTGTGCACAAAATATTTCATTATATCTCCAACGTTTGGTATCTCTCTTTCTCTCTCTTTCTCTCTTTATGTACCACTCGTGTCACAAGTTCTCTCTACATTTTTATTATTCACGTGCTGCTCAAAAT
Organism: Dyspetes luteomarginatus; assembly: GCA_963669185.1. Lineage (NCBI taxonomy): Eukaryota > Metazoa > Arthropoda > Insecta > Hymenoptera > Ichneumonidae > Dyspetes > Dyspetes luteomarginatus. Next base: position 10,394,732 of record OY769905.1, read on the forward strand.
ACACGCGCCATACCCCCGCCCCTCGCGGTTTAATAATAATCCACGGATAGTTTAGCCGCGAGAGCTGCGTCGCAAGTGAAAAAGGCGTTAATGTGTCAGACGCGGTGCTAGTAGTGCGGATTTATGCTCGTTCAGACCACGATAATTTATCGAATTGGAGACAATTTTTCGAGCTTCGTATTAATGAACATCACTTAATTCTCATTGTTATTAATTTATTTAATAATTAATATCATCGTATTTATTTCTCTTGTTTTTAATTCAGTTTCGCCCGGAAGGACACAGCTCGACTATAACTGCGGTTTTTATGTTATTTTAGATTTTTGCGTCATTTAATCGAGTGTAATTACGAGGTGGTAAATTAAACGATGCTTCTTGGCACGCGTGGTCATTGAGTGTAAGGAAACTCGCGGATATTAATCGTGACAAGGAAATTGCTATACTTGGAAAAGTGAGAGAGAGAAAGAGAAAGAAGAGAAAAAGAGTAGCGGCGTTCGTCGCGCACGCACGTGACGGGAGACCAAAAGAGGGATCGATAGGTGTTGAAACATTCACGGTCTTTCGAGGCCAGCTCCCCCCCGCTCTCAAGGTTACTTCCGTTTGTCGGTCGCACACTTGGAGTGTATAAAGTTGATATGTACTATAGCACAGAGCTATAGAGACTAGTCACCGTTGACGGTTATAGATCCCCCGTTGGCGATATATCGGCTTGCACAAAAAAAAGAGTTCTATATGTTAATCAATGTCTTTGTCTCTCGCTCTCTTTCATTCTCCTTCGCTTTCTCTTTCTCTCTCTATCTCTTTCATTTCGCCACTAAGAATCGCGTGTAATAGAATTTTCCGGCTCTCCAGCTTGTCCAGCTTGTCGCATACGATATAAATAGTATACCGAGGTCGTTGCGAAAAAAAATCGACAATCAAATGAAAAATAAGAGAAGGAAAAAAAGGTAAATGCCCGTACAACGACGAAAACGAAATGAGAAAGATATTTAGCAAGAGATGAGGGATTTTTGTATTATTTTTTACTTTTTTTTAAATCAATCGAAGAGGTTTGATATTAGGCATGGGCCGAGAAAAGATAACGACTCGTAAGTGTGACGCGAGAGAGGTATAAACGCGAAATGTGGCTCCTCGTACGAGCGACACCCCCGCACTGTGTGCCCGAGGGTCGTCGTCGAAGAAAACGAACACGTATACGACCGCTCCTACTCTGCCAAAGAGCCCTCGAAGTGGGTGGGGTTTTGTGTTGTTGGTATATATAAAATATTCTCTTTCTTGCTCTTCCTCTTTGTGTCTCGTTCGCTCTGTCTCGTCAAAGGTAATGCGCGGAAACACGCAGATCCTTATTAACGACTCGAGTGGGTGTGAAAAATGGTTGCTCATGCGTATAAATTCGATTGTCGACAAGTGGTGGATACATCAGAAAGGAGGGAATAGTGGTCACTTATCGAAGCATTCAGATAATTTAGTAAAAAAACATTGACGTTTCTCCATCAGGGAATCACTAATTTATTATCTTGTGGATGAAATAAATTTTCGCGATTATCATATTTACAGCATGATGCACATCTTTAATTGAATTGTGAAAAAAAATGATTTCGTAAAATTTGGTAAATTTGAATGTTTGTTAAATTTCATAAAATCGTTTGGTCGATTTTTCTAGGGTTCCATTTGAAAAATCGAACGTTTTCGGCTGTTCCTACTTTCCCACAAAGCCCTCGTGGTGAATGGGATTTTTTTTTGCGGTATGTAGAGAGTTCTTTTTCTCTCCCTTCCTTTTTCTCTCTCACTTGGCAAACATAATATGTGAGGAAAACGAGCTTTCTTATTGACTCTAACGGCGGGTGTGAAAATTTGTTGCCGATGGGTGAGTTCGACCGTGATAATTCGTGCCTACATTAGAAAGGGGGGAATGGTGGTCACACAAAGAAGTATTTGATTAGTTTTGTAAAAACCGAACAAATTTATATCAAGAAAGCCCCAAAGAGTAGATATCTTCAACGACTAATTATAAGACATTTGAAAGTATCCAATTGATGGTTACGAATTCATAATTTTGTAAATGATAAATGTATCGCAATTATCGTTACTGCAAGGCGAAACAAATTATTCCATAAAATAGATAAATTTGTATTCATCAGTAAATTAATGTTTGTGAAATTGTACGAAATCTTTTTGTCGATGTAACAAATGGGCCGTTTACATATGTGAATTAACGGAATAAATGACCCGTATTACCCGTACGGAGAAAACTACGAATCACCATTTCACATTTGAGTTCTAAACAATCACATAGTTAATAAATGAGAGTCTACGCGAAATTTGAAACATCGCAAATATTAATATGTGAAATAATTTGCACAAAACTATTACACGTTGGGTGTATTTCACAGAGTAATATTTGCGATGTCTCAAGTTTCGTGTAGACCCTCAATTGTTTACTATGAGATTGCGTGGAATTCAAGCAATGTACTATATCATATGGTGATTTGTACGATGTCGTTTCCTCTGTGGGTGAAAACCAATTAGAATTTTCATTCATATAGATATGATGATTATTACCGGCGATTGTTGCTTCTACCAATAAGCAAACAAACAATAATAATGGTGACAATATTATTAGTTGTCACTATTCTGACATCTACGAGAGAGGGTGTCATGTACAATATTAATTAGAATAGTAAATGAACAATTTCTTAATTTCTCTACTATATTCTCTACTAATTAGTGGCGGCATCATTTTTATATTAAATTGGTACATGCGATAAAGCCCATTAATGCAATTTTCATGTCCGTGAAAAATAAGAATGACCCTCATTGCCCCCTTAACCGAAAATTCTTCCATATGTATGAATTTATTCCGTAACGACGATTCCACCTCGACGCTCCTAGGGTGCTAAAATCGATTGTGGATAATAAAAGCGGAAAAATTTCCAGAGTTTTAATTTTATCGCGTCCACCTATGCGTACAGATGCGTCTGTACCATTCGGACTAAAATCATTCGAAACAATTATTTAAGGAAATACTTAAGAATAATTCTTCTCGGAAAAAATTGGTATACAAGAATCTTTTTGAAGTCTTTTTGATCATTTTTAACCATTATAGGAAAGCAAGAAATTGTAATTTGTTTGACTGTTTTAATTTGTCATGAAGTATGTTGTAATAAAATAAATTTGAGTGGTTTCTTGTTCCTGAATTGTACCCATCCCTGGGCAGAACGCTCGGTGGATTAGCAAACACTACTCGTAGTAAGAGTACGGATATTAATCTGTCCTTTATGATCAATGAACAATCTCTCTGAGGCTTCAAGGGTCTTAGATAAAGTCCTCTGTGGATACGAGATTTTTTTTCCCCTTTTACTTTCATTCGTTGCATAATCTCTCGGCCAAAAATAATTTTAAACGAGTCGCGCGCTTAGGTGCCGGTGGGTCAAGGTGACTTGATTGACGGTTTTTTAACTGAAATCCGCGTGTTCTGCCGCTATTTAGCAGGGTTCAAGGCCCACTGCGACGGGACAAATTCGCGCGCATTGCGGATTCAAAAAATTATTGTTATACTAGTATGTAGAATAAGCGATACAATTATTGACCATTTAAGCGACGATAAGCAGATTTATTGGCACTAACAAAAACGGTTATTGACATATTCGTGCTTTTTTCTGTCGGACGCGGTTTATTACAGAAACTTTCCCTGCGTATTCAAAGTTTCCACACACACACACACACGCACACACACACACACACACACGCACACACACACACGCGCGCGCACACACACACACACACACACACGCACACGCACACACCCACACACACACACACCCACCCACCCACCCACACACACACACACACACACACACACACACACACACACACACACACACACACACACACACACACACACACACACACACACACACACACACACACACACACACACACACACACACACACACACACGCACGAACGCATATATATATATATATATATGCGTAATATAACATTATATATAACAAAGGTCTGGTCTATTACTCGGGGTTCGCATAGTAAGGTCGATTTTTTAGCTTTCAATAAAAGTGAATAACAGATTGTATAATGTTGAATTTTTTATCTTTAAACAATTTTCCACGTTTTTTTCTTGCAAAAAGTTCAATTAAACATAAAAGACGGAACAAAGTAAGTTTTTTTAGCATCAAGGTATGCTAAAGTTAACCTTTAAATAAAGTTGAGTATGAGCAGGCAAGAATTTTTCAATTGAAATAAGGTTCATTTTTGAACAAAACAAAGTTGAATTTTTCAGATAATATTAAAAAAAATTGTTATTCCAATGTGTACTCTTCAGAACGGGTTTTACAATCCCTTTCCTACACTTCAGTGTTTACAATCTCCCTTAAGGTAATATGCTACTCCTCTGTTGGTAGAACAGTTTCTGTGTAAGCCATTGTGAGTGCGAGAGAGAAAGCTGTTTTTACTCCGGTACCAAAATTCTCCTAAACGGTTGATCTTTCGGACAAACTAAGAGAACCACGATCTGCAGAATCGTTATACGCAGTTCGTGGATCTCTTCGTTTGTCCGAAGGATCAACCGTTTAGAAGAATTTTGGTACGCAGTTTTTGTTACCGATAGAGGAGTAGCCATCGTCTTAATCCCCTGAATCCCCACTAGTGTATCGAATTCGCATGAGGGCAAAGGGAAACTCCGGAAAACCTGTGCCGATAAAATCGGCACCTTCGACAGAGTCTGGTGATTGTACGGAAAAGCACTAGAGACCCCGCATGGAAAAGATGACCTCCTACTCAGCGAATTGATTTACCAGCCAGCGCGCGGCTGTGCGGCCACCGATCGAAGTACTGAACGCCCCCGATACGATGCTGCTTCGGGGAGCGTTAGAGACTCGCTCGACCGCCTATACTTATATGGCCCGCGGTCGGTAATGTCTAATATAACACTATTACATATACGACGAATAGAACTACAATAAGATAACAAGATAGGGAGAGGATTTTTTAAATGCAAAACTGTATTTATCTCACTGATGCGTAAGGTACCATGAAGCGATAACGAACGATCGTGGTTACTTCCTCTGTACGAGCACTGATACGCCACACTGTCCGTAGATTTATCCACGACGATCCAGTATATCACGGGAGGAGTTACGTTCCGTACGAGAGCAAACTGAACCAAATTCGAAACGAAAAAAAATAAATAAAAAAAAAGTATTCACGGGATGCTATATAGTACGGAGGGTGGGGGAATATACGACTCGCACTTCATCGCTCGGGGCATTCGTCATTTTTACCGAAAATATTTATCGTCACACCGTCGTCTGATTTTGGCACGGGTTACGGTTGCATGTATTCTCAGTTCTCTCTCTATCTCTCCCTCCATCCCGCCCTCTCTCTTCACGCATTTACATATATGTATTTAAACAAAAAAAAATGGTTTTTTTTCCCTGTGCGATCTCTCGTTTCAAATGTGCCAACCTTGTTTCGTCTCTCCCTTCGTTCAAAATTTCGATTTACCTTCGAATATATAGAAGGCCGTCAAAAAGTTGGCTAGCTTATTCACGAACGAATGACCATCGCGTTCTACGCTTCGCGAGATACGAGTTATGTAATCCTTCCGCTAGAGCTGCACCACACGAGAGTAAAATTCTTCTATTTTAATTTATTGGTTGCCATAAAGTTCGTGAAATGAACAAGGCATGAGTTGCGAGACAGTTTGTCATAATGGCCTCGGCTACAAACCATAGATTAGACGCAAAGAGTACAATATTATATGCAGTGTATATATGTATAATATATTTTCAAAGCGCGACGATTAAACACTGGACAAAAATACATTTTTAAGCGTTTCTCACGGAAATTGTTAAGCTTTGTAAAAATAGCTAACAGATACGTAATCAATGAATAACAATACATTGAGGAAAAAATAAAATAAAGAAATTTTAATAACACTTTAGCATCTCGGTTAAGAATTAATTGATTTACTAAAGTTGCTAGAACTTTGCTGCCTGATGAAGTTTTAACTCCACGCTGTATTTCTTTTCTTCATAATCGTTAAAACTTTCAAACACTATCTGGTTGATTGCGATGTGATTTTTTTTTTTCATTTTTTTACACATTTGCAAAGTTCAACTATAGATTTTGGGTCACCTGCTTGCAATAATGCCCGCTTCATTAACCTGTAAAAAAAGATGAGAATTAGATACTAAGCCTACTCTATAATTATATAGTTATTATCACTTACCTTATATATTATACTCAGTAATGTAAACTTGTTGCGCGCCAACTGCTAGGCATTACACCTTACAATATTGATCTGACCCGTATTACCCTTAGTTATTTACTTTATAGATCGGTTTTGGGCCGTTTCAGGCGAATTCCGCGCACAAAGTATCCTCACTGGCCGCTGGCCTCAACTGGCCTCAGCGTTTGGGTTTGGTGCATTCGCGTGTATAGATTACCTCTGTATTATTATGAATAACTATAAGGAAATATTCGATGTAAATTCAGTCTACTCTCGGCTTCGGTCGACGAGGAATAAACCGAGTCTTATAATCGTCTCGTACTTTTTTCACCTCCTGGCCCTTCCGAGGAGGCTGAGCAACGGAAAACCCAGTTCGGCGGCTGATTACTCTTGCCATATTCGGTGTCTGATTACACTTGCCCCGTTTCGGCGACTTTTCCTCCGTCCCTCGCTCTCAGAAAGAACCCCCACCGACCCCACCATAATCCTTGGCCAACGGCACTAATGGTTACGGTGAGAATTTGGCGCCCAGCGTGGGGCCCGATAGCAAAGAGTGCGTCAACAACCCACTACCCAGCTTTCCTCGCCAATGCCGGTCAAACATAGTCCACTACGCGTCTCTGCTCACTTACTTGGTTTAAACTCTGACTACGCACTTCTGGGAGTGCAATATAACCCAATGGCGCCCAAGTCCGTACTATAAATTCCGGAAGTCAACAACATGGCGGAAAGAAACCAAATAAATCATGCTGGAGTGGCTTCTAGCCGACCGGAGGATCATTCCCAAGGGGGAAACCAACATCCAGCCGGAAACCAGCCTCCACCACCAGCACTACAAAAATTTACAAGGAGCATTTGACAACCTTGGGGCTCTACTCCAAGCTCTGAATCAAGTTCCACGGATTTCACTCCCGGGCTATAGCGGAAACGATCACGAAGATTCGAAAAAATTCCTCCCCAGCTGTGTCGAATATTTCGCAGCCTCGGACCCCGGAATCTCTCCGAACTAAAACAGTCGCTTCCGGCCTCACAGCCGAAGCCAAGAAATGGTGGTCCTGCTACAAACCTTTGGTTTTTGATTGGGACCGCTTCCAGGAGCTACTGCTTAGCAGATACGATAGTCCTGCGATTATATCAAGATTAAACGCCCAACTATTCTCTCGCAAACAAGGCGACAGAGAAAATGCTGGAATTTTCCTACAACAAAAATATTTCTTATATCAAAGGATGCGTGGAGACGATCCGGAGACAATAAAGGTTGCTACACTGCTCGATCTTTTGCGACCGAGCTTCCGATTGGCGATTCGCCCTACGAATCCACAGACCTTCTCCACGCTTATATCCAAAGCTATCGAAGCGGAATCAGACTTGGGAGATTGTACGCCTCCTCCAAGATTCCGGAAAGAAGAGCGAAAGGACCACAAATATGAAAAAACAGGTAAGCCTGATCCGGAGGGTAAACCACAACCGAAATGTTGGTACTGCCCAGGCCAGGTTGGTACACCACCTACACTGGAAATGCCCGGCACTGGCTCAACGTAATGCCGAACGTTCCGCCTATCCGGAACACTGGAGAAGGCCGCCGGACAACCCCACTCCGCCCGCGAACCTACAATAGGTCTCACTGATAGCAGCACCGGAAACAGAAAGCTACCGCACATCATAGTTACCATTAATGACTTGGAAATCTACGCAGCAGTGGACTGTTTCTCGAGCAATTGCTTCGTTCAGCCGAGATACTTGAAAGGGGGTGACTACACTGAACAGACGAAATCAAGCGCAAACCTCGCCGGAGAAGGAGCGAGAATGGTGCTGGAAGGCAACGCTAATTTCCAAATCCAGATTCTGGGAAATCCAATCATCGTTGAAGACTGGGTAGCACCTACGTCAAGAGAACCATTAATTCTCGATTGCCCATGGTTGATTCAACAGCGCACCATTTTCAATTTCAATGATTGAAGGACAGATTCTCGGTCAGACTTATTGATTCATCGGTACCGCAAGTCGAGGATCCAATGCCAGATCTCGACGATCTTAAGCACAGCTTTCCAGAGGAGCTGCGAGGAAGATTCCAAAGTCGGATACAGCAATTCGGAGAAATGTTCCAATCTAACGGAAAACTGACTCAAACACAGACTACGAAACACTGCACCCGGTTGATTTCAATAAGCCTTTCCGTCTGGCGGGTTATAAATACTAGGACGCAAAAAGGCAAATTATCAGGGAACAAGTCGGAGAGATGGTATCAGAAGATATCATAGAACCATGTTCCCTATAGTTCACCAATCGCTCCCTATAGTTCACCAATCGTCATGGTACAGAAGAAGGATGGCCGACCACGCTTTTGCGTCGATTTCCGTCGACTTAACTCCATCACAGAAAATACAAACCAACCTATGCCACGTATTTACGACGCTCTTCAGGGGCTCGGAACGGCTAAGGTCTTCTCCACACTGGATTTAAAAAGCGGATACGAGCAGAACCCGATGGATCCAACCATCAAAAAATTTACAGCGTTCCCCACACCAGATGGAGGAACGTACTAATTTCGAGTAATGCCATTCGGGTTAAAAAATGCCCCGAACACATTTCAAGGATTTATGAATCAGGAAGTACTGACCGCTTTATAAAATGTCATCTACACGGTATACCTGGATGATATAATCATCTATTCCCAAACCTGGGAAGTCCATTTGCAACACTTGCCGCTTGTACTAGAGAGATTAAGTCTGCATAAACTCACATGCGCTGTTGACAAATGTCACTTCGGCAAAGTTAACCTGGAATACATGGGTCATAACGTTACGGATTTGGGAAATGAAGCTAAAGGCGAACACATCCAAAGGATTCTGAACATGCCCGAGCCAATAACTAAAAAAACTCTCCAGAAATTCCTCGGCACCTGCAACGGGCTTCGGGAATACGTCCCACGTTTTGCCGAAATTACTGTCCCACTTACGGATTTGTTAGCCGGGAACAAGAAATTCCAATGGACCAAAGCTGCGCAACATGCATTCCAGGAGGTAAAACAACGGATATCAGGACCACTGAAACTCAGCCGTCCGGATCCGACCTTGCGTTTCATTCTCCAAACTGACGCAAGTAAAATCGGGATGGGCGCGGTGTTGTACCAGCTGGGACCTGATGGACAAAGGAGAATTGTCCGCTATGCCAGTGCAAAATTCGATGCCACCCAGGTACGCTATAGTAGCAATGAGCAGGAGTGCCTTGCTATCGTGTGGGCGGTAAAACGCTATAAACATTACTTAGAAGACTGACCATTCACTTTAAGGACGGATGATCAGGCCTTGACATGGCTCCGTCGTATTAAAGATGAAAAGGATAAATTAACTCGATGGGCCATCCTCTTGGAGGAGTTGAGCTTCACGGTTGAACACACCCCTGGCCGGGTTAATGAACTGCCGGACGCCTTATCCCGACAGCCCATGGCTTACGAAGCGGAAAATCTGGAAGATCAGGAAAGGTTTGTCCCGCCGAAAAGATTCACTTAACCTTCAGCAGACGGTAGGCCTGATTTCTTCGGCATTCAGAGAGAACATTTCGCAAATGAGATAATCGAGGAGCAGCAAAATGGTCCCTACATACGAAAACATGTCACTGCCAATGGACAAGGCGACGAGCTGAATGACTTAACATTAAGGCATATTAACATTAAGGGACGGAGCGATTTGTCGATTGTGCGCTCGCACCAAATCGACTAAACCACAGCAAAAGGATTACCTTAAGCCACGTCAACCACGCCGTGAATGGGAAATAGTTGTCGTGGACGTGATGGGTCTCTACCCACGAACCGGCCGAGGGAAAAAATTCATCCTCGTCCTCACCGACCTCTTTACATGCTGGGTAGAAGCCTTTTCACTGGGGTCTTCTGAAGGACCAGTTACATTAAAACAATCGAAAGAGAAGTCTTATCATGTTGGGGTTATTCGAAGGCCATCCTCTCGGATAACGGACCGCAGTTTACGGGGGGAAAATGGCTGGAGGCCTGCATGGATTGGCAAGTCCAGCCCTGGACGACTCCGATTTACCATCCACGGGCAAATCCCACCGAAAGGCGTAACCAGGAAATCAAGAAAGGACGTCGATTGCACTTGCAAGGGAAACAACATCGTGAGTGGGACCAGCACCTTTCCAAAATATTTTTCAGCCTCCGCTCACGAAAGAATGCCGCCACAGGGCTTACTCCCAGCGAGGCTTTCCTCGGTGCGAACCTCCAACGCCCAGGCGAATGGAGATTCCCTCAAACCGAGGCCTCTGGGAATGAGCGGGAGGAAAGGATTCACAATATCCAAATAACACAAAACAAATATCAAAAAAGATATGCAGCCCCTGTCACTGAACTTCCGAGATTTTGAACGGGAGATCTCATCTATGCAAGAACTCACTCTCTGTCCAATGCCATCGAGGGCATTCACGCCGGCTTTTCCCCTAAATGGGAAGGCCCATTCCGCGTGCAGCGACATCAGGGAGGGGAAAGCTACCTCATTCAAAGATATCTTAAATTGGTGAAGGTTCATGGAGGACAAATGAAACGAGCCATTCTTCCGCCTGAAGGAGTAGAAACCATGGGAAATGAGCCAAATCCTACGGCTAACACCCCGGACCCATCGACGGGTACCAAGACCCCTGCAAGGAAGGAAGAGCATCTAGAGCCAAGGCTGGCTCAAACAGCAACAGAGAAGGAAGCTGAGATGGCTGGGTTCCAGCCTCCCAGCGGAACCACCAAGCGACCTCGTGGTCGACCACCAGGGACGTCAAAACGTGCGCTAAAACTCCCAGAGGAAACTCGATATTACTTACGATCTCAGAAAAATCAGATCTTTGGTCCCCATAAAATATAATCATTCCAATATCTTACCGTTTCCCCACTTTCATAATAGTTTTTAAAAATTTACTTAAATACGTTCAAACTATAGAACCAATGTATGTCATATGTTTAATCGCAGTCATGAACTTAGCAGGGGGGGGGGGGGAATTGTTGCACGCGAGTTTCCATCTTCGCGTATTTTTCCACCTGCTTGCAATAATGCCCGCTTCATTAACCTGTAAAGAAAGATGAGAATGAGATACTAAGACTACTCAATGATTATATAGCCATTATCACTTACCTTATATATTATACTCAGTAATGTAAACTTGTTGCTCGCCAATTGCTAGGCATTACACCTTACAATATTGATCTGACCCGTATTACCCTTAGTTATTTACTTTATAGATCGGTTTTGGGCCGTTGCAGGCGAATTCCGCGCACAAAGTATCCTCACTGGCCGCAGGGCAGCGTTCGCCCTGGTGCATTCGCGTGTATAGATTAACTCTGTATTATGAATAACTATAAGGAAATATTCGATGTAAATTCAGTCTACTCTCGGCTTCGGTCGACGAAGAATAAACCGAGTCTAATAACCGTCTCGTACTTTTTTCACCTCCCCTTCCGAGGAGGCTGAGCAACGGAAAACCCAGTTCGGTGGCTGATTACTCTTGCCCCATTCGGTGACAGATTACATCTTGCCCCAGCCAGTGGCTGATTACTCTTGCCGGAGACGGTGGCTGATTACATCTTGCCCAGCTTGGTGGCTGATTACTCTTGCCCCGTTTCGGCGACTTTTTCTCCGTTCCTCGCTCTCAGAAAGAACCCCCACCATAATCCTTGGCCAAAGTCGCTAATGGTTACCTTGACAACTGATCTCGTGACCACACAAGCAAAATTATGTTCGAATCATATGAAATCAAAGAATTTCAACATTTTTAGCCCTGTGGTCTACACCTAGGTCATCAGTGACTCGACAGCACTTCGTATCTCAACGTGGCGACGGAAAATGGTGTAGACCAGCGGGTTAGGCTTCCGAGAGGTAATAAACATTTGGAAAAAAAATTTGCCGTTATTTTATACATTTTAGCAGCCTATTCGTTTAGACATTTTTTGTTCATTACGAACCACACCGGGTCTTTGTTAAGCAATACAAAATTTCATGTAAAAACGCATAACAAGTACAATTTTTCGACGTATCATTCGGTTATTTTAATGTAAATCTTACATTCATCGGAATCGCGCACTAAAATTCTTATATTCATCCGGATTGATCAACACATTTTTGACTTCGCTTTGGTGCGCGGTCTCGCTCGAAAATCTCTAAAGATACCACGGAAAGTGCCAAGAATAGCATCGGGGGTTTCTCGAGTACAGACATGAAGAAAGCGTAAATATAAACTTCAAGGTGCTTAACGCTTTATCGAGTGTCTCTCTCGCGTTCTCGCTCGCAAAACTATTCAAATTATTATTATTATTATTATTTTACTTTTCGACATAGTGCGAGCGATGCGGATACATACAGGATGAATGGATATGATGCTATCGCTTGTACTGCATATGTATTTAAGTATTCACTTGCTAAATGTTTCCAGTCGCAGTCAGCGATGAGCTTTTCACGACCCGAGCCCGTTCATTGGTCACGACATATTCAACGTATATTTTACACGTATTTCATTTACTTTTTGCGTTGGGCATAAAGAGTCTTGAAAATAGGTTGAAATGTTTAAAAACTATTTAAAATTAAACTAAAAACTAAAACCTAGAACTGGGAGAAAGCATTATACATTTAGATCGAAAGCCCTATTGTACAGCTTATGTTATTATACTATTATATAGAATGTGTAGAAGAAAGTGGAGTTACAGAGATCAGCGGGCAATGACAGTATACAAAAAAAAAATCATAAGCGATGTCAAAATCATGATCATTCCATCTTCTTCATAATATCTGAACAAAACTGTACAGCTTTGCTTTGTCATTTCAGGTATTCAACAAATAAATACAGAATTTGCAGTTCGGTAGAAGTAATAATATTAACAAAAAGCATTTATTGACCGCACTTACGATTACATAACTACGCATTGCCCCCCCCCCCGCTGCCTCTTCCGGACAGAAAATGAGGTTCAGGGAAATGATTTTTCATTCACCTAATCGTAAGCCTAAAATATGATTCGATCCTTTAGCTCCGATAATCGCCAAGTATTTTTTAAGAGAGGTGCCAAGATTTAATTGGAAATTTGTTTCTCTCAGAAAAGCTCGTTCAGGACATAAATATTTGTGAATTCTCCCAAGTAACCCTCATTCCCCCAATGAGAAACATACTGTTCGACTGTAATAACACGCTCTCAATTTGCATGTTGCTGGAAGTCATAATATAAATTGTTAGTAATGGTTTAAAATTGCTCCAACTGCGTCCCTTGGACAAGGATCACGGGATTCATAAAATGAAAATTTCAACTTTTTATTACTCAGATAAATTCGTTCGAGTCATGAATATACGAATTTTTCCTTAAGTGACCCTCATTCCCCCAATACAACACAAATTATTCTGCTGGAATATTCTCGGCGAAATTGTCACGATGCAAGTAGCACGATAATCGTCTCACTTGGTCCCTCGTATCGTATCCCGGGACAGAACACAACTTGTGGCTTCGTTCTTCGTAACCATATCCACTAGCTCGATATATGTATATAGTCGTGAGACTACATCGAGAAGGAGGAGCCAAATTATTGCGCGGAAAAGTGGAAGCGAGTTGTGTTTAGTACGAGAACTCTCCTATATTGGTGGTGTCCTTGTGTATTATATGTATATAGTCTAGATTCTACATGTGATGCACATATATGTATATACATATACATGTATATACCGGAAGCCCCTCGTCTTTTACACATCCTCGAATATATTATTCCGTACAACATGCCTCTTATGTTAGCTCCATTTTTCTCCATTACTTTTCACAATTACATGCAGTCTCCTACCATTCTGTCGACTTCGGAAAGACGTAAAAAATCGAGATCACGAAGCAATATTCCATAAATTGAAATAACAGAAAAATGATTTGTTGCAAGTTTCTCAAAATTTATTTATATATATATACATATATATATATATTTATTTATTTATTTATTGCTGTCCAAAAATCCTGTGATAAATGATATTTTTTTAACACAATAGGACATCTATGATTTATTTCTATTTCACTCGCAGCACATGAAAATGCGTTTGTACAATTTGCAAAAATTGGGCTAGGCCAAACGAAAAACAAATTTTGTTCAATACAAAATAAAATAAAACTGAAACAAATAAATGATGTTTTTCGGACTGCTGCTAGACGTATTGTTATTTATTTTGTATGTGGATATCACTGTAAAGTGTAGGTTTTGGATGTCAGATGAAACTATTCTGGGGATGTAGTATCGTTTTTTTTGTTACCGCCACTGTACTTCGTGACCGGTAAACAAGCAGCCAAACAACAGCCGGATGTTCCACTTTCAGCTGCGCTTTGACGAATTTCAAAGTTTCGATTTCGACGATACAGGAATGCGAATCGAATACATTGAATGGCACGAATCCACCACGTGGCCGCTCTCACTGACTTCTCTCTCTCTCTCTCTTTCAGTTTTTATGTAACTCTTCATTCTTTTTTTGTTTTCCGTTTCGCTTTATTTTTCTCTACCTCACTATACTGAGCTAAACACTAGTGTTTGATTCCACATAGAATGTTGCTATATATTCGATTCCACATACAATGTTGCTATATCGAGTATCGACTGTGTTTGCACGGTTTAATGACTGCACCTGCACGTGTGCTGTATTCCGAATATTCTATGGATCGTACAAAGACAAAATGCATCGCTGGAAGAGAGAGAGAGAGAGAGAGAGAGATCACTTTTCTGCACCGGCGCGAAATAGGTGTGAGGCAGTGCGGCTAACCGATGTAGCATAAAGATGAGTCCCTTTGTGTGTTATCTCGCTCTTGCTTGCCGCAAAAATGGGATTGGGGAAAAAGTATGTACGTAGGCCAAACAAAAAGAAAAAAATGGGTGAGATAAAATGCATGTGGTCGTATCGAGAGTATCCATGCGGTCGGACAATCTGACCGAGCGAAGCTTTTTCATCAATGCGTTGAAAAGCGACTCACAAGGCCTCTTTCTTTCCCGTTCTTTCTCTCTCTCTCTCTCCCTCTCTCTTTCTATCTTGCTGTTTGCAACTCTGCACAAGAGATAACAGAAGTATAAAAAAAGTTAGAGCAGTTTTGGGGTCACCGGAGTAAAGTTCCGACGACCTCCAAGCTTTCCAACACTTTTTACTGCAATACACGAGAGTTTTATTTTCATTCTCCGTCACGACTCACACCAACCAAACCTTTTACTCGCTGGACGACAATTGTTACTTTCAACATAGGCATTTTTTCTATAAATTTATTATTCAGCGGATTATTTATTGCTTCATGCAATTTTCCATCAGGGGGTTGTCGTGGCTCGGGATACTCACCCATAAAAATTCTTAGCTTTTAGGTGAGTTTCGCTCGAGAAGTGTGGGCTTTTTAATTCAAAAAGAGTTTCCGATTCCCTCCATTCAATAATGAACGAATTCTTCTGAGGGAAATAATAAACTCTGTGAGAGTGAGAATTATGAGGGGTTGCGTGGGGTGATCTGTTTAGAAGCGATTGTGTCAAGTTACGGTCGAGAAGTTTAGAAGTTTGGGCCCGAGGTTTTCAATTTAAAAAGAGCTTGCAATTCCCTCGATTCGATATTGAACGATTCTTCTGAGGGAAATAATCCCAAATAGGCTCTTCAAGAGTGAGATCTGTACTCATAGATCTCACCTCACCTCACACAGTCACTCGGCTGTGTGAGGTGATCTGTTTGTAAGTGATTGTGTGGTTAGTGTCTCCGACAATGTCTTTGGTAAGCGTTTTTTTTGTGAATGTCTATAGATGAATATCTGTGTGTGTAATCGTATTTGGGTTTCGGTGAGTGCACATTCGAGGGGTGTTTGTACAGTCTGTGACTGACTGAGGGTGGGATCGTCTGTAAATTTCGGTCAGAAGGATGTCTGTGAATTACTGTAAGTCTGTATGAGTGTCTATGAGCGACCGGGTTATACCAGCGGTGAATTGTACGTCTTAGAAGTGGCTGGGAGATCTGTGAGGTTGTCCGTGACTGATGCCTATGTGAGGGTGATAGTGTGCGGACATGTCGATAAGTGTCCGTGTTAGCGATTGATTTGGGGGTGTCTGTGAGCTTCTGTGAGTCTCTATTAGTGTCCATGAGTGACCAGGTGATGCCATCGGTGAATTGTACGTCTGAGGAGTATCTAAGAGACATGTAAGATTGTCCGTGACTGCCTCTATAAGAATGGCAGTTTGTGAAAGTGACGATAAGTGTCCGTGTTAGCGAATGAGTTGGGGGCGTATATGAGTTTCTGTGAGTCTCTATGAATGTCTGTGAGAGTGTCTGAATGGCGGTGTTGGTGAATGTACGTCCTAAGGGTGTCTGCAAGTCTGCAAGGGTGATTGAGACAGGTGTCTGAGATTATCCATGTCTGTGGGTGTTGGTGAGTGTAAGTGCACACGTATCACCATATCTTCGGGATGTCCATGCGTTTCTATAGGCGTATGTCACTGGGTGTGAGTGTCTAGCCCGTGTGACTGTGTGTGGGAAGAGTCTGTGAGTGTTTATGATTACCTGATGAGTGCCCACGTGAGTCTAAGAATGAGTACATTGGAGGGTATCCAGCAGTATTCGTGACAATGTCTCAGACCATGTGTCCGAGTGCCCGTACAAGGGTTTCAGTGAATGTGTATGTAAGAGATATCGGTAAGTTTCTGAATGTCTGTGAGACTGTCCGAAAGTGTAATGACCATTTCACTGCATTAATATGCATTATTATTACGTGCATTACACATAAATCATTGTTCAGTACAAACACAGAATCTCCCACAGGAAGAATGAACACACAAATCCTCCAAAACAACGACGCTTGTTTCTATTTCCGATTTAGGTGATGAGAAATTATTCATTAGTTGATGAGAAAGTATTCATACAAAATAATTATTCATTTCTCGCTCCACATGAAAGAACAACAGCAAAATGCATTTTACGTTCTTTAATTTGTGCGAGATATACCTGAAATTCATTTTTTTCTACGTCAATCCACTCAATGCAACTTTACATGTATATATGAGTTGGACGACCTCGAGCTCGATGCTTCGTTGGCACACACGTGTGTTCATTCATACCTCGATGCCTTTTGAAATTTTCAAAGGTCATTAACGATGCTACAAAGTGTTAGAACGAGGTCTGTATAATGCACGTCCTTATCTACTCAACATACATACATTGCTTCCCATCATCGATCCCCGTTTTCGCTCCTGTACATAATTACGATATATACGAATTCTCCTTTTTCCTATACGTCTCGGCACGTGATAACAATTTCCATGCTTTGAATTTAGATGATTATCTACTTGGCTCACGACGAGCTCGATTGGCGCAAGATGTGTCAGTGGTGGCGATCAGGACCTCTCTAATGCCGAACGAAAGGCAATTTGCTTTTATATACCAGCTACCCAATACATATATATTTATACGTTCACATAGGAGCTTGGGAGCCTCAGTTATGCATGCGCTATATAGACTATAATATCAATTCTATTTTTAACTCTAGTATATCTCTAAATACATCTAATATACTCTAATATATCTCTAAATACATAAAGAAATATCCTGTTGGTTTAAAAATCATCATTCTGCATAAATTCGACTGGCAAGAAAAACAAACTTACCATTATCGTGCATCGGACACGCCATGTAACTGTAGCGTTGATCAGCGTTAACCGCGCTTTTTCCCTTCTGCGAGCCGCTCGTCATAGTTCCAAATTTCGTCACGTATCGATAAAGCTCGTCATAGAAGAACAAAAATGTGCGTATTATCGTCGATTCAACGACGATGCTTTTACGTTCAATCTTAATCGCGTTAAAAACTTCCTCTTGTTAATAATTCTCAAAAAAACATTATTTCAAGTATTTTTGTTCCTTTTATGATCACAGCTTTGTCCTGTTTTCGACAAAAGTTAACGATTTTTTACTCATCGGCTTGTGGTATCAGTTGTTGTTCAGGATGCTCGTATGAACGTTCAAGGCTTTGATCTTGTTGTAGTGGCAGTGTAACTCGGTAAACAGCCAAACAGCATTAGAATCGTTCACCAATTGTTTTCGTCGTTCCATTTGTTTCTAAAGTTTCGTCGCCTCGAATCAACTAATTAAGACTTTTTCTCTCGTCCTCTATCCGGGTTTGACTGGCACAAAAAGAAAGAAATCTCTCTCTCTCTCTATATATATATAGAGAAAGAGAGAGAGAGAGAGAGAGACAGATAGATAGGAAGAGACACGAATGCCTCCTTGGTGCCAATTAGACTACGAACTTGGGATGGTAGACGGCGCGCTTAATTAGCACAAAAATAACTGCCGCATAGGAGGAACCTCCTCGAGAGTTTTCGTGTTCTCACCTATTCATACACAGATATATAGATATATAGTATAATCCGTTATAAAAGCTGCGTGATTGTATATAGTGGAAAGATGCGCGTGGAGAATTGGCGCAGCGCGCGTGATTTTCCGCAGTCAGCAAGAGAAAAAAAAAACATTCACAAGCTTCCGGTCTGCGGTTGCCTATGAAAATCAAAAGATATTTCGGTGCCCGTTTGATCATAGAAAATAAAATAAATCTTAAATAAATAAATATTAGTTTTACGAAAGTGCCGCGTGTGTTTAATCAATGAAACGAATAGCCGATAAAACTCGTAGAGACTTTGTACGGTTGTAGAGTTTGTTTCACGCCAGGGAGGATGAAATTGTATTTCTCCTCATAAAAAAAAAATTGATATTGGAACAGTCGTGATGAGAGACCTGTGTCAAAGGGCTTGATGCAAAAGATTGTCCCGTGTAAAGAGAAAGATTGCGGGATAAGTTGGAGCGAGACTGCGAATAGTGAACTATCCAGTACCCGGCGTGCGGCTCTACTGCTAGCTGCTGCTGCTGCTGCTGCGGCTGCAGCTGCTGGAGGTGGACAAGGGAAGAGAGCGAGAGAGAAAGAGTGATGCTGCTACCGTGAGAATAGTGAAGCGAAAACGCCGGAGAGAAGCTTGGGGAGAGGGAAGAGGATGCTGCGGATGCAGTGGAAAATCTCTCTCTCTCTCTCTCTCTGTGTTGGTTCCATAGCGCCGCAGCGCCTCGCAGCGGACATTTCATCCCCCTTACCGTGTTCCGTAGATGCATTGCCGCTTCCCCGCTCCATCGTCTAGCACGACGGCCGCCATAACGCGCCCTCGTAGGCCTATATGTGTATCTCATTCGCTCTATATGTATACACATGATCCAATAGTATTCGCCTGTGTGTAACCTCCCGCGCTCTCTCCTCCGTTCCATGTCGCAATGTATCTGCAGTTGGAAGAACAACCCCTTCTACTCGACGTGCCTATACTCGTGCCCGAAGAAAGGAAAGTAAGAGGAAAACGCGTGATGATATATATATATGAGACATTTCACGTCAAATCAGCCGCTCCATTTTCGATGTTTTTCAACATCCGGTATGTTTTTTTTTTTTTAAGTACGAATAGTTACTAAGGAAACGTATGACTCTTTCAGTTTATTCAACAGTACATTTTGTGGCCAGAAAAAAATGAGAAATTCTCGAATTTTGAATTTAAATTAACTTTGAATATTTTTCAATCCGGAAACTATTCATCGTATAAAAAAATAGTTGAGGAATAAAATTTACATTTTAAACACGTTTTTCAATGCAAATTTTTCTGAAGGACTCCCAAAACTCTATATGTTATATTACGGTTAAATAAAGATACATTATTTTTTTTCTTCTTCAAAATTGGCATGTGTATGAATCGTTTGTTATTTTGATCGTTTTTCTTTTGGCATACATACACACTTGTGAAAAAATTATTATATCAATTAAGATTTTTCTTGTTGTAAGCGATAAAATTTTGATTTAGACGTCGTTCTGATACTATGAAGAGGATTTTAAAAATAAAATAGTATCATTGATTTATTGCCAAAGTACGCGGCCAATTTAAACTGAAATAGTATTTATTGGCTAAAAGAAATCGGGTGTATCCGCAAAGAATACCATACATATTGTACTCTCTCAGAATACACACATCCGAAGAGTCTCCCCGCCCATGCATAGTCTTCTCTTCGGATGATACGATAAAATGAAAAATACTGTAAAAATTACAAACAAATTTATGCCTTGATGATTTTTTTGTGCGATGTATGGTCTCCGAGTTGAAAAGTATTCAAAGTGAATTCAAATTAAAATTTCAAAAAATGTCCGTATTTTAATCCGGCCAAAAGATACTGTTCGAAAATCCAAAAAAAAAGATGTACGTTTTTTTGACAAGTATACATATCTTCCATAAAAAGCTTACTTCGTTTTGAAGAACATAAAATATGGGGTAGCTGACTCGACGTAGAATCCTTTATATGTATGTACGCACGTCTGTATGTAGATATGTTCGTATGTATATATGTATACACATACGTGCGAACGTTTATATGTATATACATATGTGCGTACGTTTATATGTATGTATGGATGTATATATATTAAGAGTGTGCGAATAGCGTTGGATTCGAATTCGAACCGAATAATTCGAATAATTGGAATAATGCGAATCGAATAATTCGAATAATTCGAGTTCTTCGACTAATTCGAGTATTTTCGAATTATTCGCACACCCCTAATATATATATGTGTGTGTGTATGTTTCTATGTATGTATGCATTTATGTATGTGTGTATGCAGCTCGTGCCATAACCAGAAAGACGTATAACGAACTTTTGTGAGTATAACTTTTTTGCTGGCATGAATACGATATAACTTTTTTTTTCTGAATTCGAATTTGGAACGCGCATGTGTGTATGTAGATATTCGCTGGCTCTTGGCAATATGGGACAATGCGAGAAGCCAAATATTTTTGCACGAGTAACTTTTTTCTCGTGATATTTTATTCTAAAGCAGTGCGGTATGTTGATTTTACGCTCTGTCGTTGCAGAGCATCTGTGTCCGTTTAGTGATATCAAGATATGCGGCGAGCGTCTTGACGCCAAGTTATTTAAAAGAAAAATCAAAATAGTTGATACCTACTTGGGTGATTTTTCAATATGCACTTAAAAATGCTAGTTTTTGTAGAAAAATGTAGTATAAGAGTCTTTGAGAATTGACGGAGAAAAATTCGTATATATAGCTAGCTGCTGCTCGCGGCTTTACACGCGTTCAATCAGTGTAAAAACATTTTACCCCTTTTTACCCCCTTAGAGGTTGAATTTCGAAAAATTCCTTCTTAGGGAGTCTCTACATTATAAAATAAAACTTCTGACCAAATTTCATGTTCCGAAGTCCAATGATTTGGGCTGGACGATGACGAATCAGTGAGTCAGTCAAGACATGTTATTATATGTAAAAAGATTATATATATATATATATTGTTATCATTATTAGGAAGAAGACTTACAGATAACCACGGAAAAACGAACGAATGATTACTTTTATCATGATCATATTAATTGCCAGTCGCGAGACATACGTGAAAATGACAAGACTTGTGACAGCTTACGTGCAATTTGGGAATCGAACATTCTTGTATAATTAATATATTAATATATTATTAATAATATCCGCCCCAACAAAAAAAGGTCTGCGTTGTTTATTTCGTTCGGACGGTGATATTTTGTGGTAGCGCAATTGTTCTCCGCTAAAGTAAAACAATATATATACCTCGAAAACAATACGACGCCCGACACGAATAACAGCACGTTTCAGATTCCCGGTGAAAAAGAGCACGTTTCAAATTGACTTGAAGAACAGGAATTAACTCGAAGACACAAATGCAATAGATTAAAATTTCGAAAAAATATATATATTTTTTTCAAACCCCTGCCAAAATTAGAAAAATGAATGAAAACAATTTTGGCAAGCATCAACAGCTTACCGATTAGGTTTCGTTGGCTTATCAATTTTTTGGATTTTTTTATTTAACGCTAACTAGCCGATACTGAATTTAATAGTTAATCGGAGCCGTTTGCGATTTCACTACTCACGGGGTTTTCGTCATGCAACTTTGACGCTCTCCCAGGCGTAAACTATTAACGATATCTATATGTCTTCGTGGACTTTTTTCTATAAAATTCAATTCTCTACAAAAAATTTTATATAAACTTTTGCCATATTTTCCGTCGTTTGGGCAGCGTTTGCGGTGAAAGGAAAAAGTGCACCAAATTTGCATTGTTTTCAATTTTTTTTGCAAAAATAGGCGGGGTTTTCACGAGTACATTTTGATAGGTCATTATGATGATTATTATTAATCGAATTGCACTAATTTGGTGAAACTACTAATTAGTCGGATTCAAAATGCTGAAGTAACTGGACTATAATATTCGAGTCCACCTGAATTGTGCTAGTGTGCTAGTTGACCTAGTAGAGGTGGCGAAATCCATAGAAACTAATGGGTCCGAAACGAGAAGACAATAAACTGAGTAGCCAGTCAGAGCGTTCTTGCCCTGATGGGCTTGATTTCTATCTATGACATCGGTGACGCGCTGAGTGATATGTGATATGATTTCTTACGTGAGAGCGAGACTTTGTAAGCTGTGCTTTTGCGCCTTATAGAAATTCCCCTAAATACGTCCTTTTTGTAACGAGCAATATCTCTCCGTTATGTGTGACGCCTCGCCCATGCGAGTAGGCCAATATTCAAAATACGCATGATCATCGATCATCGATGATGCTTCGAGAGTGATTCACGAGAGAGCTCGGTCTCTTTCGCCCCGGGAACCTCAGATCGATGGCATCAAAAAATCTTTAATATTCGACCATTTTTCGAAAACAAAGAAAAGAGGTGAAAGTGTCGGCCATTAATTTGTTTGCAATTATCTCCTGTACGAGGAAGTTCCTGGGGGCTATCGAAAGAGCCATCGATCTTTGACGAGCATTAAATTAAGTACTTATTTCTATATTTCTCCTTGTAGTCTGAACTTGTCCTTCCTTGAAGGCGTAATATTTCGCCATATTTGATCATGAAAAGGCCTCGTTGCATTTCATTAAAGATTTTGCTATATTATAATTCATAGTGATCGATGCAATTTTGGGTTGTGGGATGTATTCTCGATTTTGATTTACGTTGGCTCACTCAAATAAAAATTTCCATAAACTTTATTTCACAAACAAATTTAAATTTTATTGTTCATATTTCATTTAATTTTGTCAATATTTAATGTGAAATTCGTTAATATTTAATGTAAAATTTATTAATATCTCACAACTTACAATCGTATATGTGGTCTTTCTTCAACTCACTTATTGTATCACTATATTTTCGTCCTGCGTAAGCAAGCCATAATGTCTATCTGGTACTTTACAACTCGTTCTTTCACGAAACTATTTCTAAATTATTAACCCTGGAACGGTACACATGTGTCGTTCGCGTCCTCGGCATTTTAACAATGGGGTATTCTGTGGAGGTCCAACGGTTAAATTAACAATTAAAAAATTGATTTTATCATATTATTATTGTTTAAACTTATAGTTAAATCCTCAAAGAACACTTATACATTTTTTCAGAATTTTGAGTAACTTTCAAGGTTGTTTAATATGTCGCGGACGCCAATGACCCAGTATACTATTAGAAGGTGCCGAAAAATAGTGTACCATTCCAGGGTTAATGATTAGGATTTGGAGCAGTATTTTTTTTTTACATAAGCAATAAATGGCTTCATGAATCAACAAACTATAAAGTAACGATTTGACTAAATAATAAAATAATATACTACGATAATAATGAAATACGCAAATTAAATAAAAAATAAAACCAATATCTTCACATTGTTTTTCATGTTTGGGAATTTTTGTGATAGAAAAAGAAAATCTATACGTACTCACATGATTGAGGAAATATAATATGATAAGTTTATTAATCCAATATTTGCTTGATTTATTATTCAAGACCAAATGAAGTTGATCGCCGATCGTAACAAACTATATTCGAAAATATTATATATGTAAGGGATACAAAACTTTTTGCCACGAAATATATATATATATATATATATATATAAAATATGTAGATCTGCTGTATATTAATAAATCCGCTCATATATGCGTAATGTGTACGGCCGAAATATGTACAGGATTTATATATTGGTTGTATATTCAATATACATTTGAGATATGTCAAATGAATACATACGGATATCTCCGTCATCCAAGAGACTTATGAGATATAGAATTTTGTTGCCGCCATTTATCCGGCTATATAAAATATAAATCTCTGGATACATCTCATTTCCATATGGGGTACTGTCAAGTTTTCTTTGTACAACAATTATAATTCTTATAAACAAGTCTTTGATGTCTGCAGTAATTTTAGTTACATTCAATATGGTCCCTAATTTAAATTCCAAAACTGTAAAATAGGTATTTCTCTCTCATAACAATGACTTTTTTGTTCTTTTACCAGACAATTTTTTATTGGGATAAATATGCATCAAAACAACAACAAAATTTGCAGCAAAATGTAAAAAAAAAATTATTCTCGAGTACGCAACTTTTAGCGGAGTAAAAGACTTCGTTCCATTCCATTTTTATACTGTAGTTTTCAATTAGCCTTGCATTATACAATTCCCGTATCTGGTGCGTTCATTATTTGTGCAACAACTCTATATATACATTAGGGTATTTCATTTCGGATCTTTTTCTATTCCCATCATAAAAAAGTATGCGTTCATACTTTAAAAACTTCCTCGATAGCGGAGAGCACTAGCGAAAAATCGTAAAAGGAGCCGCATTCGTCATTTATACCTAAAAATGCAGAACCCCTTGTTGTTAGAATCAATTGCCAGAGATTTCGCGAAGTGCTTTTAAAGGGCAAAACTTGATTTTATAGAAGGTGGGAGCTGATTTTAGTTCTAATATATTATAATTAAAAAGTACATTAAAAAAATGTATTCATAGCTATTTGTCAAAACAGAATAGTGATTGGCAGTAGTAGAGCATATAATATATGCTGGGCTGGGGATTCTGCGTGGCAATAATTGATTCTGAGAGTTTCGCATTTTTAGGTACCAATTACAAATGCAGGACCCCTTACGATTTTTTCCCAGCGCTCCAGCTTTTCGCGAGGTAGTTTGTAAAGTGTAAGACTATACTTTTTTATAGTGGAAATCGAAAAAAGAATCTGAAACTAACCACCTTAATATATACGAAAGTAGATATCCGAGATACAAAACTTTTCGTCTCGCCTCTTTATACATCGAGAATATACTTCAGATAACTAACGGCGATGGGTATGTGCTTGGTGGGTAGTTCTGCCAGTTACTGAAATTAAGTAGCATTGGTTCAGGTCAATACTTGGATGGGTGACCGAGTAGCCTCGCGCTGGCTGGAGCATGGAATTGCTGAGTCGGAGCTCATCTTTCCAAAGACCGGTAATCAAGGGACTACTCCTACAGGGGTGGGAACTCCTCCCAACCCTTGTTGAAAGAGTCGACTGTATCGGCACAGGTTTTTCGCAGCTATGCCGACTTCGAACGTAATTTGGCCTTGAACCTGGGAGCTCACGCGTGCTAGCTTAACGTACAAAAATTAGCTTAGAACAATTTTGGTACATTATATATCTGAAATGGATTTACATGCATCGATGAGCGGGAGTTGGGTAGTGGTAGGGTGATAGGCTAGCATGCGTGGGTCCCGGTTCAAGTCCAACTTTCAGGTCGTTAAATTTTTAATTGACTGAAATGCGTAATAATGTAATAAGTGAATAGTAATAGTTAACCCTCCATTACTCGCGTGAAAAAATAATCCGTGAACCCTGACGTGGGGTGTACCCAACACCCCAACTTCAATTATATATTTTTCAATAACAAATAGAACTTTTCCAACAAATTCGATTTGTTATTAACCTTAAAGTCCTCAGAAACATGATTCATTCGTATTTGACCCGAAAATCAATATTTTATAAGGACGTAATTGAAAATGAAGTTCTCGAGAAAAAAAAATTCTATGCGTAGTGCCAAACATAAGAACGCTGGGGTGTGCTCTACACCCCACGTGAGTAACGGAGGGTTAATGATAATAAAAATATATAATTAAAACTATACCAGTAATAACACTCTAAGTATCTCAGCTGGATCCACTTCCAGCCTGAAATGAACTAAATGATTTTTTTTTTCTATAGAAACTTAAACCATAATTGGAATATTCATTTTTAGATTATATATAATTCATCGTACAAACTTGTTTTTTTATTTGAATGTGTGGAATTTCAGTACGAGTAAATCATTTTTTGGTCGCAAAGGACAAACTTTAGGATAGTAAATGCAGTTCCTTTCAGTGTATGAATTTAACATCGAATAACAAGAGAATCATAATTGCCAAATAAAATATCTCACATATTTAATTATGCATTGTATTTACTTTTTATTGAAAGGAATATTCTGTATTCTACTGCATATACGGTAGAACTGAAACTATAGTTCATCGGAAGAATCAGCAGTCCTTGCATTGAAGGACCTGCATTAATTGAATATTATAACGTGTTATTTGTTCAAATAATATATTAATACCAATTTATGAAACATCATTAGATTGAAGCAAATCCTTTTGTCAAAACAGAATTTTATGAAACTAACTGGGAAAAAATGAACCAAGTAATTGTTTAAGGAAACCAATCTAATATGTGATGGCAAATAATGAAACAAACGGTTTGTTCCACCCGAAACTACGTGTTATTGGTTCAAATAATTTTTTCTCTCAGTGTGATGATCGCTGCGACTGAAAGAGTCCGATATATATAAACTGTGTAAATCCATGACTTATAAAAAAAACCTATTATCAAGAATTCATTTCTCAGAGATGGCAGCTCATAACGATAATGATTATACGTACTTTTTGACAAGTTTTAATTTCGTTGTTTTCAGAAAAATATTGGATTGCAAAAAAATTAAAATCCGAAAATGTAAACATTCATAAATATCATCCCACTCATATCGCACTCTGTAATAAGATACAGGTCCTGCAAAAAGGACATAAACTTGAAACAGGAGAGAAAAAAAATGGAATTGTCTAAACTGGAAAAAGTTAAAAAAAACATGCGGGGATGGGGGTCGACGAAAAAATGAGCTGACGTCATAGAGTTATACTTTTTCTACTTCTTCTTCGTCTCGTTCTCTTTCTTCTTCTTCTTGTTTTTTTCTTTAACATTCAACGTGGAGAAGAGAAATCCATCAATATCTGGCCTCATGGTTACCGGCCGATTCAGCGCTATTGGTCGCGTACAAATCTATATATTAGAGGTCACTGCGATCCCGTTTGATTAGACTACGAAAACCTGTCAATCGTTTCCTGGTCGAGCACCAAACTGATATTTTGGTCTCCATGACGGTTCAAGAAATCTATCGTGGGGTTGAATATCTGCAAATAAATTTATGCATTTTTGTCACTTTTTTCGGTAATTTCGGACAAAGATTTATCTGTACGATTTTTTTAGGACGATTTTGATGAAACGGTTTATTTGTGTTTTTGCGAATACGCACCATTTATTGCCATGGCTTTGGCAGTCGGCTTCGATCATTTGAGATTCTCAACGTTTCAATACATGAGAATTGACCGCGATGATTCCGACAACGAGAATCAGCCCAATGGAAAAGTAGAACCGGTGACTATTCATCCTTAATTTAATTACAAAGAGTACCCGCCTTCGTAAGTAACGAGTCTGAAACAAAAACTACAACTGCTAATTGCTCGGTTTGTACTCGGGTTTTTATAGCCCACTACTCCTACATCTGTGTGCTGCAACTTTTTGGGCCAAAGTCTTGAATTTTTTATGTAAAATGTATTTTTCACGGTGGGCCTTAGGAGATAAAATTCTTATTGGTAGAAAAAATTTGACATACTGGGTCCGCGTGATTAAATATGTGCAGATATGTGTCATTAGTGGCACCGCACGCTCCGAGTATGATTGAATAAATAAAATCACACACAAGCGAGGTAATACAATTCAGTACTTTTTGCAAATTCGATGGCTGAATGTTATCACATGTTTGCATATAGTTCTATCTAGATTTACACACGTGCAATGTATGAAGCGATTGATCAGGGAATAGCGAATACTACTTCTTCATAGAAGAAGCTTTGTATTCGTGGATTTTTTTTTAGATTTTGATGCCAGAATACTTAGAATGTTCCCAAAAAGTCGAAAAATCATATTCAGAAAAAACCTCAGTTTGTGTGTGTATGTGTGTGTCTATGTTTGTCTGTGTGCTTATGTTTGTGTTTGTGTAATGAGGTTACAAAATTAAAATGGCTATGTCTCGAGAACAGCTTGATCTGAGCCGCAAACCATCTTGGTTCGCTACAATTTTCGCCCCGATCGCTAACGAGTGCCCGATTTTATGGTGGTTTTAATTTTTTGAAAAATGGGTGTGATCCTTGGTGGAAGAAATTTACAAGTTAACTACTGGAAAAACCGTGGCGAAACTATAACTGTCTATGCAAAATTAGGGCGTTTGGAACTGGGTTTTAGATTGATGTAATTTTTTTTACCTCATTTGATGTAGATATTTGTCTTCGGCTTCCCAGTGGGAGAGGATCCTTGGCTCGTTGATACAAAACTCGTGGGTGGCCACCCCGATATATTCAATCGTCATTCAACAGAAATAATAGTCCAAGACGATATCCTCCAGAAACAATCCAGGATAAGTGCGGATGAAGGACCAGTGAGCCCGTCGATGGCCCCGGAGCGAAAGAGCAAGATTCCACGCCTCGTGTGGAAATGAATAGGAAAAATTTCCAAGTTTCTACAAATTACGACAAAGTACGCAGAAAGTATTTTACTCTGCCTCGTCGAGTTCCGATCGCGTTTTAGAATGCTGTATATACATATATCTTGTAAAAAGTTGTAATTTCTATTAAAAACTATAAATTTACAAGAAGCTCACTGATTGACATTTTTGTCAAAGTATAAGCGTGTTATAGAATGTTGTCGCCGTGCAAAGAATTTTGTACGTTCTATGCAAAATTATTCGAAACTATGCTTGCGATGTTTTTTTTTTCAGTCGAAGTCAGAAAAAGTTGTAGAAAGTTGAATTTCTTCATAGAAATTTGTCGTTTCTACAAGAAATTACGTAGCATAATTCTCATCGCGTGCTCGCGACAGCAGGAGTAGAAGGTGTAGTTTCAATTTTATCGAAGACGTGTGCGAAGTACAAAAAAAATTGATATGCTTATAAGGTGAAAAATATATTCATTCAATTATTCCGAATCTAGAATTGTGAGCATTCTTGCGACATAATTGTCAGAAATTTGTTTCAACTGAACAGGCGTTAGCTCAATCGTTTTTGATACCCATTACCCATTTGGATGATTTTTTCAGAATTAATATTGGGAACTCGTGGAGATGTTATTGGCCTCTGGAATCGCTATGGGTAACCAGCTAGCTAACGCACACACACACACACACACACATATATATATATATATATATATATATATATATTGTGAGCGAAAATTTTGAATTGACGCGCGAGACGTGAGTCGAGCAAGAATGCTGGTGTCTCGCACGATCGACAAATGATTAATAATATCAGGTGTGACGCCGGATAAGAGTGGGGATAGCAATCACCTCACCACACGAGGCGTGGAATCTTGCTTTTTCGCTCCGGGGCCATCGACGGGCTCACTGGTCCTTCATCCGCACTTATCCTGGATTTTTTCTGGAGGATATCATCTTGGACTATTATTTCTGTTGAATGACGATTGAATATATCGGGATGGCTACCCACGAGTTTTGTATCAACGAGCCAAGGATCCTCTCCCACTGGGAAGCCGAAGAAATAAGAATAATAGCCCCGGAGAGATCGAAAGAGCCAACGAGGGAAATCCAACCCCACAGAACGATAAGTAGAGTTACTATCACGGATTATATTTGTGTGTCGTTCACACTGACCGAAAGACACTTTCAACTCTAGAGAATAATTGAAATAATGACGTGAGTGATTTAAAGTTTTTGAAATCGTAATTGTGAAACGTGATAATATTCTCAATGTAATGTCCCTGTCAATGAAAAGAAAATAAATTGGGTAACATGAAAATCGAAATGCCAGGAATAAATCATGCGAATGAGAATATGGAGCGTAAATAATCGAGAAAAGATGAGAATAGAAAAAGCTATATTAGTACGGAGTGGATAATAAAATTGTTATATATGTACTTAACTTATAATATATATATATATATGTAATATTAGGGTGGTTTGAAATTTTTTTTTTCGATTCCCACCACAAAAAGGTATAGATTTACATTTTAAAAACTTTCTCGCCAAAGGGGAGCGCTGGCAAAAATGGAATCGTAACATTCTATTTTTGACTAAATGATATAATATGACAAAAACAGACTAGTAATCTAACAAAGCATAATATATTCGAAAAAATTCAGCTCCTACTCCCTATAAAATCAAATTTTGACCTCTAAAAACACCTCGCGAAAGCAGATCTCTAGCAATTGATTCAAAAACGTTCCGCATTTTTAGATATAAATGACGAATGAGGGCTCCCTTAAGATTCTTTGCCAGTGCTCCCCTTTCGGTAGGAAGTTTTTAAAGTGTGAATCTATACTTTTTTATAGTGGGGATTGAAAAAGAAGAAATTTGAAATGAAACACTCTAATATATATAGATATATAGGTAGGTGAAGCGATTGTAGGGCCAGGCGATAATCGCGATCACTTGAAAGCTTTTTCTACTCGAACTAGAGAGAGCGAGCACTTTGACACGAGAAGCTCTTTTCTTGTGCCCTATCGTTCTGGCGTATCTCGAAACATGCAGTTATTCTCACGATGCTTTAGCAATATATGTTATATTGTAGCGTCGTTTTATTCATTCAGCAACAGGCACGATGCGGACCATAAAGTTTACAGGCTTAGCTTTTTCATAATTCAACGATTTCTTTATTATAAAACATCTAGTATACGTTCTTACTTATAAGTTTTGATATTTTTATAACCCGAAGATGTATGTAGCTCTCTGAAAGATGACAAAATGAGGGAACAAAGATACCAAGTTACACTTTTTACCAATTTCGTACTCTATTGTATCCTTCAATAATTTTTGTTTTGCCATCTCAGGCGTATACACCCTGTAAATAATGCATAAAAAGTGACAGAAAAAGTACTTGATGTAATCGGTATTTGGTAGTTATTACCATGTCTTTCGAATGCTTACGATTAAGAGTACCTTTTCATCGCATCAAGTACCAAGTACGAAATACTTTTTTCTAGTGTTTCAAAACATTAATCTTGCACAATGTCTGCAGATATCGTTAATTTTATCCAACGAGCAATAAATTATACAAATACGCGCCTAAAACGTCTTTCAAGGTGACGCAACACATCATGAAAATTTGGAATGTCGGACGTCGAGCGTCAAAGTTTAACTCTATGTATTGTTCCTAATCGATAATATCTAACGATAAACAATGAGGAATGTGGGAGGGTATGCTGAGAGATCTCGAGAGATCTTATTAGTTTTTAATAGTAGTGAAGTTTAAAACGTTGCAGATTTGAAACAGCTCTTACAGCTCTTGGCTCTAGCAAAAACAAATAAATGTTACAGGAACACACAGAATACGAAATAATGATATCGATATAGTTAATTTTTATTAAATCTACGGAAAATTTTGCTCTCCGCTGAAAAGACGGTTATAGAAAGAAGACATGAAGATTTTACAATGAAAAAAATGTCATGTCAATTAACTGTTCGGAAGTTGATCGTTTCGATGAATTTCCGGAAGTATGCCATTCGAGGAAGCGTCACGATTTTTGTTGTTTATATTTTTCATTTTTTTAAGAGAATTTTTTCCCTACATTAAAGCCGGTTATCAGGGAAATAAGTGTCGATTTTATTATAAAAGAAGTTTCACGACCATAAACCGTCCAGGAGTCGATTGTTTCAGTGCATTACTATATAGTGGCCATCCGAGGTTACGTTCGTCTTTGCGTTTGATTTTTTTTTTCAACACATGAACCTCTGTTGTGTCCAGTAAATCCGTAAAACGATTGACTTCCGGATGATTTAACAACATGATTTTTTTTCATTATTACATGCAAATGTCCTCCCTCTATAACCGTATATTTTGCAAAGAACAAAATATTCGGTTTATAAGCGATTTTTTTTTTTTTAACGTCGGGACGATCATAACCTCGTTCGTCACAGTTTTATTCTATCATTACGAGAATTTTGTTTCCTGCCTCAAAGCCGGTTATAGGGAAGAATATGTTGACTTTATTATTTGAAAAAATGTGTAACGAGAGACCGTCTAGAAGTCGCTCATTGCAAACAACGGTTGAGAAAGATGTGAGATTCAAGGCTATCTTATTTTTTTTAAATTCTATTGCTACGAGAATTTTGTACCCTGCAACGGAGCCGATTATCGGGAAACAATATCTCGATTTTTTTTTTCGACTCTTATGACGATAAACTGACCGGAAGTCAATCGTTGCAATGAATCTCTGAGGGTGATATGAGATTGAAGGCTATCACGGTTTTTTTTTTTTTTTTTTATAGTAGCATTGAGATTTTTTATCCAATAACCGGCTTCGTTATACGAAACTCTTATATTGTTAGAAAAAAAATGTCTCAACCGAGGATATGATCATCCCGACGTTCTTAATTTTTTTTTTTTTTATATAAAGTGTATTTTGTTCTCTGCAACAAAGACTTTTATAGAGAGAAGACACTTCCATGTAATAATGAAAAAAAATCATATTGATAAACCGTCCGGAAGTCGACCGTTTCACGGATTTCTTGCAGATTAACTGGGGTTGTGGGGGTTAAAACGCAAGACCGAACGTAAACCCGGATGATCACTAAAAATGCACTGAAACGATCAACATCCGGACGGTTTATCGTCATGATTTTTTTTTTGCAATAACATTGAGACTTATTTTCCTGATAACCGGCTTTGTTGCAAGCCTGCGATAGCCTTGAATCTCATATCGTTCTCATAAATTCTTTACAACGATTGATTTCCGGACGGTTTATCGTTATATGTTTTCTCTTTATAGCTGGCTTAGTTGCGGGGAACAAAATTCTCGTATTGCTAGAATTTTTTTTTTTTAACTGTGACGAACGAATTCATGATAATTCCGACGTTTAATTTTTTTTCTTGTGTATGAAGAGTTGTTCTCTGCAACGCATGATTATAGGGGAAAAATCTCGATTTTATTAATTAAAAAAAAATTATAACGATAGACAGTCCGAAAGTCGATCGTTTCAAACCATTTCCTAGGGCTATATGAGATTCAAGGATGTCACAGTTTTTATTTGTTTACTGTTATTTAAAGGATTTTTTTCCGTTCATCAAAGACGGTTACCAGAAATATAAGTGTCGATTTAATTGTAAAAGAAGTTTTATGGTCATAAATCGTCCGGAAATCGATCGTTTCAGTGTATTTGTAGTGGTCATCTCCGAGTTTACGTTCGTTTTTGCGTTTGAATGTTTTTTCAACCTCAGTTTGTATCCAGGAAATCGATGAAATGATCGATTTCCGGACGGTTCATCGTCATGAAATTTTTTTTATAATAAAATTGAGACTTATTTTCCCGATAACCGGCTTGCATGGCGTTTGTTCCATACACCGGCGATTGCATGCAACAAAATTCTCTAAATGATAGAAAATAATTATAAAAATTGTGATAACTTTGAATAGCTTATCGCCTCCGGAAATTAATCGAAGCGATCAACTTCCGAACGGTCAATCGACATGAAGTTTAATTCATTGTAAAATGTGGACATCCTCTTTCTATAACCATCTTTGCTGTGGAGAACAAAAGTCTCCGTAGATTTAATAAAAATGAACTATGCCTATTGGGTTTTTGGAAAAAATAGAGATAATAACACTATGAATTATATATTATTTCAACTCTTTATTGAGTCACACTTGGAAGATGCATCGCGATTTTAACACTACCTCTGCCTCTTTGGTACTATAACTTTGAAAAGGCGAAGAACCAGCTCTCGGGATCATGTATGACTTTATTCTTTATTCTTTATTTTTTATCCTATCTTTTGCATATATTACTCATGGTCGCTCGCTGTACGGTCGCCACGAAATAATAAACACAGAATAAACAAATACAGAAAAATATAATTTTACGATCCGAGATAGAAATGTTTGAAACCAAATAGAGATTGATTTTTGACTAAGATTTCATTCCATGAAACCAACAATGCCAACATCATTTTTTCGTATTTTGTCTACTCCTGTCAAATTCATTTGTTTTTGCTAGGGCCGAGAGCTGGAACAGTCATTTTAAATCTACAACATTTCAAACTTCAACGCTATGGAGTGGTTCAAATTTTTTTTCCAGCCGATTATGTTTGGTCTTCAATTTTGCGTCGGCTAGCTGGCAAATGCTGCCAGATCCTTTTTTCTGTGTACTAATACAAATTGATGGCACTGAATACTATGACGTCCGAAGATATAATTCGATAAAAATAAACTTTTCCGTGAAAAAAAAATTATAGTTTTAAAAAAGACCAATGTTCCATGCTGTAATTTTGCACAAAATTCATATTTTAGCTACAGAATATTAAAAAATCTGACCCAGATATATTATGGCCTTTGATCAGGAAAAAATATGATATAATTTTTGTTCCAAAATCGGGCTTATGCCGCTGCAATAAATTTATACATATTTTTTCATCGTAGGTTATGAAAATTAAAAAAACTTTTATTCGTCATAATTTTCCAATACGATGCACCATTGTTAGGATATACCTATTTAACGAAAAAATGACAAAATCCGTATACTCCAACGAATAAAGCATTATCGATGTTAATGCTCGGTAAAATTATTGTACTTAGATACCTCAATATGTAAAAAAAATTGGATGGCTGACTTGGCGTCGAATGCCTCATATTCAATATTGTTTCGCACATGAATTTGTTTCAATAAGGGAGGAGAAACGTTGATGGGATTGGCCAAAACGACTACATACGGCAATTTATCAAGACGGAATTATACATCAAACATGAATTAACATAAACTAGTGTGGTTCATTTGTTTTTCGTAATATACATGTATGTATACATATATACACGTAAAATAAATTCACTAAATTTACATTGTTGTCGTATTATAATTACGCATTCAAGACATCCGATATGTATATCGAAGAAAGAATTATAAATTACATGACTTGATATGGCAGATTCATCATAATATGTGGAACGATACATATTAATTGAGCAAAAAGTTTTCCACTTAATTTTAATATCAAATTGCACCGAGATATGATACAGATATAACAATCTATATGTACAAAATATATAATATTTATTATTCTTTTATGTATTTTATGTATTGTATTATTATATACCAACGTTAATATATATATATATTTCCATAACCAATATGAAGCTGCGCACGTTTTACTTTGCGCTTCAAATACACGAGTCGCGTGTACGATTTGTCAAAGTTCTCTTGTCTGAACTTAACAGGAACTTTCTTTACTTTCTGGCTGCGTGGCTGCTTTTTATAGAACTTTTCTTTCTATATCTACCATTCTCGACTATATATGATCGATTTCTTTTATATACATATATGCGTATATCGTACATATGTATTCGTCTTATCGATAGATACACACGTTGGCACGTCACGGTCGAAAATTTATTGCTGAATCAACAAATTTATTTCTATCGTCTTAAGCTTTACTTCATGTAACAAAATTTTATATTTTTATTGCAGTGAGGATTGAATGTTAACCCTGCGCGGTCACACTGTTATTACGCTGCTTCCGCGGCCATACTGGCACGAAAACGTCCACGTACACTTTTCAACGTGTTAAATCGCTTTAAAAAATCTCACAAAAATCAGGAATACTCTTGAATCTTTCTAGAATGTGAATCCGCCCCTATACTAAGTTTCTTTATGGTGGGCAGCCGCGCCTGCCCGTTTTCGGTTTGCCGGGAATTTGAAAATGAAATTTCGCTTGGGACAGAATCGTCCCAGTGTGACCGCGCAAGGTTTAACGCGAGGATATATTCTAATGATTTAAAAAATAACAGAATGCCAAGTGCACTAAGTCATTATCGTGATCATGGCCAAAAAAACAAAAAAGATAAGAAAATTTCGTTAAAAACTTGTAAAATGACGCACGACACACAAATGAAACAAGCTCTCGCGCAACACTCATACGCTTTCGTCATGTATAATATTTTTCTTGACGCAATTTTCCACGTGAATACACAACGCTATATGATCCATTATTCTCGACACACGTCGAGGCGTGGATAACATATGCATAAAGTTCGAGTTTTTTTTTGTCGAGGCACATGAGTGAAAACAATAATCTATGCTTATAAAATAAAATATGTACATATATATATATATTTATACATATATGTATATTATATATGTGTAAATATCAAATTGGTAAAATATATTCGCGAATTCGAGACCGAGTTTAGTGCCTCGGAGAGGACGTAAGAACAAACATGGTTGTAGATCATCAATGCTTCAATTGGCAATAGAGGTTTTTGCACCATGTGCCTTTCTCATCTTCCAGGACTATCAACGATAATGAGACTCGCAGAATCTTTTTGTTTTTTGACGGATTTCTCTTTAATTTTTTTTTTTTTTTAGCCTCATGAATCGCTGAACACTACGAACGATCTTTGCCCATGCCGCTCCGCCATTAGAGATCACACTAATCTGGCAAAATATACGAGCTCAGCTATTCTCGTGTTTAAATGCTTGATCTCTTTTTTGTTTTTTTTTTAGGAGAGAATGCGAAACAGTAGCTAAGTTATCGCAGAAAGGAAAGTAAAAGAAAAACGAGGATGACTCGACTAGTGTATTATAATCCGATAAACTTTGTAATCCTTGTGACATGACAGTAATATAATATGTAGTACAGTCGACGATCACAGAATACTTATTCGGCTCTCGCGAGATATATATATATAGGGTTATGGTGGGAAAACATTGAAAGCTTATTTTATACGTACAAGGCACGGTGATATTTACGTTTATCACGAAAATATTTCGATGAAAATTAACGACAAACAGAATATCACATCGTTCATCGCCTCAAACACATTTAAACACAAGGCACACGCACTCTTACTCTATTATCTAACTCTCAAATAAGAGACTGTATTGGCCATTTTCGTCCAAATAATTTCATATTTCTCACAACTGGAGGGTAGAAAATATTTAATGGCATTTAAACTTATTTTAGCCCAATTAATGTCCTAGTTTCATCTGTTTGCGAATTAATATTAAATTAATTCGTAAATATAACAAACGTCGTTTCCCTCAATTGTATTATTTCGCATTAAGTTTTATTTGGTCCCAGATCGTTTCTTTCTATTGTTTAAGGAGACACGATTGTTATTGTAAAAAAATTGTTTTTTTTTTCGCAGTTCCCAAACTCCGTTAAAGTTATTAATGCTGGGTTTTGCTTGAATAAAATGATATGAAAAATTCAAAAAATTCGGAGTGATGAATTGATGAAACAAAACTATAGATTTAAACCAGTGTATAAAAAGGTACATTTATATACAATTTTTTTCAAATTATTGATGCACATTTTTTGGCCGATTGGAATGTACTTTTTTGTTTTCATGGTTAAACCAAGATCCACGATATTGTCGAATCACTTTTTCAACAAGAAAATATCAGTAAAGCAATTTAATTTGGAAAATCAACAATAATCTCTTTTCATTGGCGGATAGATTATTTTAAGTCAAAATATCATTAAAACTATTGGTCATTTAATGGAGTTAAAAACACGAGCTAACATACATTTCAATTGTATAAACATCAATGATTAAAATGGAAAAAAGATTGGCGTCGCCCGAGCGGATTCATTTTGAGTGATGGACAAAAATGGCTAGTACAGTTAGCTAAAATTATTCCATATCTATAAATCAATTAACACAAAATTAATATAGACTACATTTTACTTAATGCATCAAAGGTCGTCCAGATTCGTAAAAATGCCTCTGTGCTCTGTGACTTTTTCGAGTCTACAGGTGACTCAAAAAATTTGAACGATCCACTACTCTGCTATTTACACATTTAAGTTTTCTTTTCCTTCCCCTCTCAAAAATCTTAGCACTCGAACAAATACATTTGACATGCAATATTGAACATGAATTGGCTTACATATTTATGTACATCGCAATAGGGCGATATTCGCAATTGACACAAAAACGCAGTCTTACGTTTCTTCAAATTATATTTCCACATTGATGGAAATATAATGAGTTTAATTATGACGTCGAATTATTGTGCGAAAAATATCATGATTCTGATACATTTGTCACATTTGTCTCACTTTTTCGTTTCTCCCATTCGTTGATTCTCTTCAGGGGATAACAAATAATTGCGGATAAGAGAATCAACGCGCCCGATATGTAGAACGAGGCGTCGTAACTTCCGGTAGCGTCCATGAAAGCACCTGCGAGACGAAATAAAGGGGAAAAAATAAATTTGAAGTTTTATTTCGATCGTGGTTGAAAGAAGTGAAGAATGAGGTGTTATGGGTGGCGGGAGTTGCGCAAAATTATTGAATTACCTGCGACAGGTGCACCAACCGCAGCTGCCAGACCTTGGAAGAGGAGGAGCAGACCAAAAGCGTTGGTGAGCTTTTCCAAGCCCATGAGATCGACAACGATTATTGACCTGAGCGAGGCAAAGACCGCTGAAATAAAACACAGAAAATATCAATGTACGTCATTATTGAATTATATTGAGAATCAAGGAGTGGAAAAAAAATGGCCAATTAACGTCGGAGGAAACGGATGTTAATAATTCTCACAAACATCGTCGCGAGCTTTACCCCGGACTATAAGAGTACGAGTATTCAAAGGTACCCATGATATATTTTAGGTTTAGATACATCTCTCATGTATCCTAAGATATAAATCTTCGACATGAAAGAAAAAAGAAAAATTTCATTGAAAATACTGTCGATATATCCAACATGCATCTTTGATAAATCTGGCACATATTTTTATTCGGCAGAGGCAACTATGACAAAGGAATTAGAAATCTACCAAGACATTGAACAGAAGTAGTCGAAAATAATGGCAATTATATTATACATTAAGTTTTATTTATCTCTCAAATAAATAATTTCAAATATATACGAAAAAAACGACATTAATTATTACCAAACCTGATTTTTTTTTTCGGCGGAGGCAACTAAGCTACAAGCTATAAAAATGAATGTGGCAGGCATTGATTGGCAACTAGTTTAATAAAAATATGACTACTGTGGTTTTTTTCAATGTTGGATGAGTGTAAAATGTGTTAAAATGTTAAAATGTGTTAAAATGATTATACATAAACATAAATCGCGTGCAGTGTTCATTCACAGGGGTCAGTTCATTCACTGGTGCATTCAGCCTAATCCCATCGCTACAGAATCCATTAATAAAGTATACTAGCTCAAAAAATGGTTAATAATGAAAAGCTTGAAGAGAACTTTACTGAGTAACATAAAGGTGGGCATTTTCAGTTAAATCGGTTCTTCTTTTTAAAACTTCTATAAATACTTTTTAAAACTAATTACCCTTGTTACTTTAGGAAAAAGGTTTATTCGTTTTACTATGTTGGCAATCAATGTTAATAATTCATTAGTTTATTCCGATTGATTCGTTTGAAATTTTTACTCCTATCGCCTCTCGTAGAATTACGATAAGTATAGTAAATTCGCTTTAAGGTTGTTTAGAAGCAAATCACGTCTTATGACAAAAATTAGAAATTTTTACAGTGAATAGTCGAACATTTGAACTATGTCTCTGTAAAATTTCAAGTCAATTTGGAGCTTATTTATGGAGAAAAAAAATCGCAAAGTTGTGTACTTTTGAGCGTCCGACTGCAGTCTATAATGGACAGAGCCGTGCGCGATCTCAGTAATCTTACAATAAATATGATCGTGCCATTGAACTTTTGTTGAAAAACCAACGAAATAATCTCTGAAATATTCCGCGTCGATTAATACCAAAATTATTAGCCTTTGGAGATTTTCCTCGAAGATATTGCTACACATACATGAAAATTGCATCAAAATTTGATAAAATAACTTTGATAAAATCTCCAACTTATGCAAATTTAAATTATAATTGACGAATAAAAAAAATAATAATAATGGATGGATAGGCTACAGGGCATAAACAAAATAACTACGGCACCCAATGTAAAAGCATAGGGAACTCTCCCCCACTCTGATCCATCCCCACCCTGCTTCTAAACAACCTTAACGTGATGTGCTACAGGCTAGAGTTTGCACAGGTGCGAAAGAGATAGCGCGATTAGGTCTCATGGAAGAGCGAGAGAGACACACCGAGAACCTGTAGCACACTACCTTAAGGCGATGTGAAAGGTTACCACATGACATAAGAGTGCAAGAGAGATAGCTGAAATTTTCGGACAAGTTGTTTTCGAAAACGGTTAACATTGAGAGAAAAAGCAATAACATTGAGAGAAGAAGCAATAACATTGAGAGAAAAAGGAAAGCATTAGCCCCTGTGTCGATCAATCCTCCAAGGGTTAATACTGGGTTGCTTTTTCCCTCAATGTTGACCGTTTCTGAAAACGACTTATCCGAAAAATTCAGCTATCTCTCTCGCACTCTTATGTCATGTGGTAAGCTTTCGGATCGCTTTAAGGCGATGTGAAAAACCCTCCTATGTGGTAAAAAATCGCCTTCCCTACTTTCTTCGAGACTGTTTATATTTTGCTTTTATCCGAAATATTAACGGTCTTGATGAAAGTACGAGAGGCGATTTGTTACCATCCGTCGGTATTTCAAATCGCCTCAATTACTATATTAACCCTTCGAGTGCACATGGGGTCATTCTGACCCCACGTTTTTTTTTGTATAATCGTGCATTTGGCATTCCGGAGCTTTTACTTGCAGCATGTTTTTCAATAACTAAAATTTGTTTTTTCAAAAATGTAACTGTGCTGCCTTAAAGTTGAATAAACTTGTTACCAAAAATGTTGTAATATTTTTTCAAAAAAGTGCATACTTTTTGACATATTTCAAGCTGAAATTCGTTTGTGGTCAATTTGACCCCATGTGCATTTTATAATTCACTACGTAGGTGTGCACAATGAACCATGTTTATACATAAAAGAAGAAAGAACTTTTGAATCGTTAAAATTTATTTACAAATCGTAAACCTATGAAACTGACAAAACCTCATACAGTTTTCCCCGAACATACATATTATCATATTATTATCATATGGTTATCAAATTATTATATTGGTATTGGTGTCTGAATAATTTGATACTCACATATACTGAGGCCAAAGCTCGTCGCATAAAAAAATTGATATTCCTTGCTTGGTGAAATTCCCGAGCACATTGTGACAATACCACCGATGCTTATGAATATATTGTTGATTAGAAGAGCATCGACACCTGGCAGACTACTAACGAGTCCACAAACGACACGACCGATGGTATTGCCGATACCGATAACGGAGACTAAAAACATGGCGGTCGATGGGTCGATTCCACTGAGCTGGGCACGATCTGGCAACCACATGGAAAACTCGTTAGCGAGGCTTAATTAAATGGCTATTAAGCAAATGGTTATGAGTTCGTTGTATGTGTAATCAGTGTTGTCGAACGGTTTTGTGACGTTCATATGAACGTTACGTGAACGTCACGGGACGATTATAAAAAAAATAACAAAAAAGACAAAAATGGATCAAAAATATAATAGCTAGTAGAAAAAAAAAATCAATCATTAAGTCAATTACTGAATAATATGAAAAATGACCAAGTTGCAAAACTCTCATAGGCCATCGCTCGCTAGCAAAATCGAAAATAATTAATAGCATGTTTGAAAATCCCACTGCAGGGCACATACATAAGTATACACTAATTTTGATGTAGTCTGGAATTATTTACCCGGAAGATACATGAACGGTGTGTAAAATCCCATCATCGTGAGTCCACCGCTTATTGCAAGTATGAGAAACGATGGACTCTTCAAGAGACTCAGATCCAGCATCGTTGTGAGAATTCTTCTCACGCTCTCTGGGCATACGTAACAACTTCCGCTCTCCTCCTCCTCGACGTCCGTTGTAGTTGGTAAACGCGTCACCGACATGTGATAACCAACTGATGACACCTGTGTGGCAAATCGTCTTTGACAAATGATCGTAAATGTGACTTACAATGTCATTATTGATATATAATATTATTATTATTTATGTAATGTTATAATCTATACATCATTTTCCACTGATAGTTCAAGGCTTATACCTTGAATTATTTATGCGACATTATTTATACAATTTAATTATTGAGATACAATGTTGTCGTTTATGTAATGTGTTACGTTGTTTTTCTATGTTATGCGCCACTAGTTTAAGGTTTATACCTTGAATTATTTTGCCGTTCACAATTACGTGCGACAACTTAAAATTCTTTGAAATAAGTATTTTATATATTTTCACGTAAAGAACATTTTAATGCGAGAAAATTGTGTGCCGGGTCGTAAAAAGTATGGAGGCCAAGTGTTAAGGTGATATGCCATTTACCCACGGTACGCTCCTAGGTGCGGTAACTAATCGCCTTCCTTATTTTCATCGAGACTATCGATATTTTCGTCATATCGCTACTCCTCTGTCGGTAACGAAAACTTAGTACCAAAATTCTCCTAAATGATTGATCTTTCGGACAAACGAAGAGAACCACGAACTGATGCGTATATAACGATTCTGCAGTTCGTGGTTTCTTAGTTTGTCCTAAAGATCAACCGTTTAGGAGAATTTTGGTACCGAAGTAAAAGCAGCTTTATCTCTCGCACTCATAATGGCTTACGTAAAATCTGTTTTGCCGACTGAGAAGTAGCATATAACCTTAAATGAATTTCTCGCACCTGGACTTGCTCCAGCTCGTTTGTTTATAGAGAGAACGAGATGAATTTTAAGAACAATATTTTAGAAATTTGTATCCAAGTTTTATTCCTCTGTCGGAGAACAGTAGAAAAGTTGTTATTCATATTATTTATAACAGAAAATAATATTTCAT
This sequence comes from Dyspetes luteomarginatus, assembly GCA_963669185.1. Classification (NCBI taxonomy): domain Eukaryota; kingdom Metazoa; phylum Arthropoda; class Insecta; order Hymenoptera; family Ichneumonidae; genus Dyspetes; species Dyspetes luteomarginatus. The sequence goes on from OY769905.1 coordinate 10,437,950, forward strand.
TTTGAAACGTTAATCATCAAATGGATGCTTATGAAGACCAATCCCGTGAAATCTAGTTTGATTGGGTTATGTTCGGTTAAAAACAACAGACTGCATTGTAATAATTCACAAGTTGTATCATGATGACGAAAATTCAATTCTCGCTGAGCAGTTTTTAATAATTTATTTACGATGTTTTTTAGACGCTTAAAATATCATCATAGTCCTCTTTAGGTTGGATCATTGCATGAAAACGGCAAATTTTGAATGTCTCCTCGAACATTCGCCGACTATTCCGGAATTTAAAGTGTTGATAAAGAGAGTTTATATGGAAAGACTCACTTGGGACTTATAATGGGGTAACCTGTGGAGGGAACCACCATAGAAAATGTCATCTCTGTAGAAAGGTCTCTGAAGATCTCGACTAACAGAATTTCGTTTACTGATCATTCGGAGAGACTTTTGGCTTCCCTCCTCAAGTCCGAGTCGACGACCGCTTATTGTGTGTCTGCGTATCTGTAATGGAAAATTGTCAAATGGATTTTCATGATCAGTGCAAAACTATCAATATCTATAAATAATCAACTACAGTCGACTCTCTCTTAACTCAACTTCCCATATTTTAAACGCTCCCTATTCGCAACTACTTTTTCTTCCTCTTATTAACTTCCCCTGTGGTCCTTCATTGCTTCTCCGGACGCCCTACAACGCCCTGGAATATCTACGGCCATTCTCCATAATATCTCGTATTCTTTCTGTACGCGCAAATTATTCGATCATTTTCAATGGCGTCATATTTAAGCTCGACTTAGAGCTCGTCTTAGAAACGCTTTCTCATTAGAATTAAGGTAATGTAGAATATAATATAGATGGGCACTATTCGAACGAAAACCAATTGAAAATATTTTCTCTACAAAATAATTGTGAATAAATTCTCTCGTGAAACATCAGTAGCAGCTAAAAAAATAATAATTATTCGAAATCATTCATTATTATATGAATGAAATTACAATTTTTTTTTCACACATTTGTTTATAAGTGTTTTGCAATATATGATCATTTTTATGATTTTGCATTTGAACAGTATTCATCACAGTGTGATGAATACTGTTCCCTTCCAATACAATGTGAGAAACGGCACCTGATCCATACAAACATGGGTCTTTCGAGTTTCACTGTACTTTTTCTCCTATTCAAAGTAGTTCTGAAAATCCCTAAAAATTTCTAAATATACTTTGAACTTTGTAGAATAAATGCCTTTACTTCATTTTGGAAAAAAAATAAGTTTAGTATAATTTAATTATCGAAGAATAATCAATAATTAGGGAGATAAATTGAATTAACCGGGCACGAAAAACCCATATTTGTATGGACAGAGTTAAGCAGGGCATGAAGCTAAATTTTAGGAGGGGATTTTTCTTAACCAATAAGAATCGACGTGGGACCGCCTTCATCCGAGCGGACAAGAGTCTGTGGCTCCCGCCATTCAGAGTGGAGCTTGGAGGGGGAATGGAGAAAAGGGCAAGTCTCGGTCCCGGCCAGTTAAATTAAGAGAGTATGGAGTGTACACGAGAGAAAAACAAGCGATGAAAAGATGTATTTATAATAATGTATCTCAACTTACCGTGGGTATTCTTCCATTGAGCCGTTCAAGATCACCGCTAAGCAGATTATTTTCCTCCTCTACAGTTTTTATCTCCTCGCCGGCAACGACCACCGAATCCGGATATATCGGAGCTGATAGTCTTTTCTCCGATGTGCTCAACTCTTTTTCCCGCCTTGGCTCCACTAGGTGCAATGAATGCATCGATGCGCTATTTTTTGTGGAAAGATGAAAAAAGTACAATAATGCGTAGGGCCTCATAGGGCCCGATGTGCCACGTTCTTTCATCCGTTATTCCAATTATATCTTTTTCATTTTTTAATATAAATATTTGTGAAGCAAATAGAGGATAAATATTGTCTTAAACGCGCGTAAAAGCCAGAAATAAAAGAATTTAGTGCAGCTGAACTTATTTTATGTCAAACTTTTCATTTGGGGCCTCAATCCCATTCATGGGGGGGGGGGGGGGGGGGGGACACTGTGCCATCGGGATACCCTTCCCGGAATATACCCTTCTTCAAGGTTACTTTCTTAGATTTTTAGTTTTTATTTGTTTGGAGAATAACTTTACTATCATTGTGAATAGATCGATTTGCATTTCTAAATATGTTTGACGAAAATTGCTATTACCTTAAGAAGTGCAATGGCATAATGGATCTCACGGCGTATTACCAAAATTTATGCCAAATATTGATAAAATTAAACTTTTTTGTAATATGTGATTCTCTGGGTGGATGATCATTCGTAGGTTATAATCGATTAGGAAACTGGTCTTTAATGGCCTCAGAAGTTTGATATTATTATGAAAAAATGGCACAGTAAAAACCTTACTTTGGCATGACATAATGACATCATTATATCCTTTTCAGGTTTCTCTCGACTTCTATAAATTCAATTTTCACACTAAACTTATTAATTTTACTGAATCAATGTTAGAAAAAAATGGATTTTTCCCGCTAGTAAAACCTTTACAAGTTGGACTGCCAATTAGGGGATTGTGGCACAATGGGTCCTGATTAATCGTGCCAGAGAAATTTTTCATTATTGTGACAGACGAGACGAGACAGACAGACGAGAAATTCATGCAATTCTTGGAGATTAGATGGAGTGAAAACAGCTGAATACAGAAATATACGGCTACGGTGTAAATTGAAGGTAAATGTCAACTGACTCTATAGTTATTTGGTGAAACGCGCGGAGGTTCATTCATCGGTGAACCAAGCGTTAGCGATCTATATCGTGCATCATACACACCAGATCGCATCAGCCAATAGATCAGCAGCCACAGAAATAATTAATACGCTGATCCCACACAAAAAAGATAGCATTAAAATATTATCGCTGAAGTATTAACGGGGAACCCGACGTTGAGCGCCTGAAAAATAGACAGTTCTTAGCGAATTAATTACAGAAAATCGACAATTTTTTTCAATCATTACTTCACACATTAGCAGATTGATTAAAAAAATAAAGATTTGCTACAAAAAAAAAGAAACGAAAAATACATTATTTTTGAGGCCTCAATCTGTCGTATCTTAGAATTCTGGCGCCAGCAATTTAATTACTTTGTGTTACATGATCGGAAACAAAAAAATCGCAAAAATTCGTGATTAATTGGTACAAGTCTAGCTATATACTGTTTCGCGAATGAATTATTTCCAATAATCGAATAATTCATTAAGAAAAAAAATATAAACCGTTTGTTTTTAGATATTTTAAATATACAGAGATTTCACTTTCAGCGGTGTCCATTTTTAACGTTATTAAAATAACTAAATGAATTGTACATCAATTGCTAGCTATACTCATACTAATCACGAATCTTCATGATTTTTTCGTTTCAGATCATTTAACGCAGAGTAATCGCTGGCGCCAGCATTCTGGAGACACGCCGGAATGGGTCCGTAAAAAATGTTTTTTTTTTCTTTCGTTTTTAGTTTTTTTTTTTGCAAAATTTTTACTATTTCATGAATCTCCTATTGTGTAAAATAAAGATTGGAAAACATTTGTCGAATTTCTGTAATTAATTCGCTAAAAATCCCCTATTTTTTCGAGTGCTCACCGTCGTGTTGTCCCTTAATCAGAGTCTTACTTAATCTAACTTAAACCCCCGTCGGCATGGTGGGTCTTTTAGGGCACAATGCCTCGTATCTTTCAAATGGTCAGTAAAATCACTTTGGTGACGGAAGGTTAATTTAAGTATGTCATATTGGATTGAAATATACTCGATTAATGGTTCGAAAATTCATTTAGGGCGCATAGGGGTGCGTTTCGAGTGTATATTTTGCGATTTACGATTGAAATTTGAGGTTAAAAGTTAGTAATTAAAAAAAACTTAGAAAGCCTTGTACATAAATTGTAAATTTTTTGAAATAAGCAAATTTCCAACTGCTGATTTCAGTTACAATCCGCAGATTTTATAGTCAGAACGTACCCCTATGCATCGGGGATGAATACTCAAAGTATTAGCGTAGTGCACTCGTCAGTCCAATATGGCAGACTTGTTATAATCTGACTTTCAATACTTCAGCGATACTATTTCCGTACTGTCTTTTTTTTTGCACGAGACATATATATATAAAAAATATACAGAACATAAAAGCAGGAAAAATAGTATATTTCAAATATATTTTTCATATGAAGCGAAATATTTTTCGACTCTTCTTGCGAGCGTCAAGGGAGCTCGTCACAGCGAAGTGGGCCATATCGACATTCGAGACTTCACTAGAAATAAAAAGTTGGACTGATTATTTCTAGCTCATAAGGGACAAAAGCCAGACTCTCTTGAAGTCACCGGGCCTTCGAGGGACAAAAAGGCATTCCAGCATGGGATCATATTATACTCAGTCTTATATATTTTTCAATTCAATTATTATATATCGCTCTATGAACTTTATATATTACCTATGATATATATGGCTCTGTGTACAGAATGAAGGCAGTAAGACCATTGTGATTTTTTAAAATATAAAATATATTACTACACATATTACATGTGACAAATGTATATTTTATATTTGATGTATATATGTGAAATATATTAGATATATTCCAAATATGTGTATTCAGCAAAATTTTATGTTTCACGATATATTTCTGCAAATATTGTAAGATGTAAAATGTTCCTTTATTATAATTCTTTTTAACAAAGAGTCAAGATGGGCTTATTGCCTCAAACAGAGTTAAACATATAGAGTCAGAGCTCAGACAATAATAATTAATAAAAATCGATAGTTCGGAAAATATTATTGAATAATGACGTTTAGTATTTAAGACTGAATAAGTCCGACTGCGCAACGGATTGAGAATGTCCGTGTCGCAATAAGGAGTCTAGGCTTTGAATGCCCAATCCCTCGAAGGCCCGGGGGCTTCCAAAGAGTCAAGTGTTTATCCCTTGAGAGTGAGAAATAAACAGCCCCGCTGTTTATTTCTAGTGAAGAGTCGCATGTCGATAATACCTGCTCGTCACCACGACTTTTCTTGGTGTTCGAAAAAAGGCTCGAAAATATTCTGCTTCAATATTTTTTTCGGTAGGAGACTTAATGTTGAATCGTATTTTATTCGAAGAAATAGCTATTTTTAGTAATTCTTATGTGGGCGAAAATATATTTGCTTTCGTCGTCATCAGTATCCTATAGTGGTCAAGGATGACCCAGGGGGCTTAATCTAACTAAATGGGTTTAAAATATTTCTTGTTTAACTTGATGCTATTCCAGTGCTGTTTGTTTGTCCTGCGACTACGGTCAAGGATCAGACCCGATTTTCACGATACTTTGCAAGCTCCTATTTTGATATTTGACTTAAAAACGTAATATCAAAAAGGGAAAAACTCAATTCAACGATAATTGAAAAATATGATGTCATTTTAGTAAGCATAACATTTTTTATAAATACTTTGCAATATCAGGATGACTGCTGAGAAGTTGAGCAGCAGTTGGATATTCCGTGTTGTTATTTGTGCCGAAGAAACGATTTCGGGCTGGATGATGAGCGTGGAGAGAATTTGTGGATACTCCCTTGCCCATCAAGGGACTTTTCACTTCGGCTCCAGCTTGATCCTGATCTGGTTTTACCTTAATTCTAATGGGTTGAAGAGGCCGAAACATCGCTCCAAATGTTGCGCAATTCAGTAACATTCCTGAATATGAAAAAAAAAATCAAATGAACTAACATTATCACGAGTTCACATGTCAACTCGTATTTTTACAGCGGTAAACCTTATAAAAGTGACTTAAGGTTGTATCGCAAAAAATTATCAGATTCCATGAAAAGTGAGAGAAAGTGGTGACTTGTGGATTTATTTCCGCAGAGAAATTGCATGTTTCATTCGCTAAGTTGCTCAAAACGCCAAATTTCGAAATAGAAAAAAAAAAAATCATATGCATTGAAACGTTCAACCAATATATTTCGTAAGAAAAAAACACAATTACCATCGAACCTGTTATAAATATTTTTAAAAACTATTTTTTTTTATTTACTTTTTAGGATTATAATTATTATTGAAATTAATGATATTGCAATTTTCAGTATGAATGATATTTATCGGGACTAACTTTTGGTTGGGCATGTAAAGAACAGCATTCGTAATTCACAAGTTATAATTAATTTGATAACTAAAAATGGAAATAATTTTATGAGGATGAAAAAAATATATAAAAAATTGACCTTTTGACAGCGCTATAATTGACGAATGAGTATGAATTGAATTTATGCGTTTTTCTACATCGTAAAAACATGACGATGCTAAAAATATCAAAATATTTTTTTTTCCACGAATGATATTAATCACAAATAATAATAATAATAATAATAATAATAATAAATAGAAATAAAACGTTAAATTTGAGAAAATATGTTTACTTGGATAATTTCAGTACAAATTTCTTTGGGGCTTTTGCGAATTGGACTCAGGGTTTTGGAGTTATCAACGTAACATTTTTGCACGTGTATAATTCTGTCTACAATTTGAGAGATTAAACTACAATAATTCTTCATGCTCAAATCCTTCAGGTAAAATATACATGAAAATAATTTTTCAGAATCATTTCTATCGTTGCTTGTCGCAATTTTAGCTAATTTTGGTGTTACCCAACACATCCTACAATCGCTGAAAAAATATACTTATGGCACTGATTGTTTTTTAGCCATCGGAGTTATCATTAAAAAAAGGAAAAATATAAATAATAAAAATAAAATTACGAAACTGACCAGCTTGGAAGAGTAGAGCTCCCCTCCAGCCAAATTGCTTTATCAGAAGATCCGAGACCGGTGCAAGAACGAAGGCACCGATGCCCGAACCACAAACCGCGATTCCCGTTGCCAGTGCTCGCCATCTTTCGAAATAGAAACCCGTCGTTATCACAGCTGGGACATAAATTAGCCCCACTCCAATGCCCCCTAGAGATTTTCGATAAGGAAAAAAAAAAAAAATGAGAAAACACATTTTATTAATTAAACACACGCGCTCCTGTATATTACATTCAAGGTCTTTTTTTCGTCATCTCTTTTCGACGCAGCTCTTCAACCTCTTTTTCCCCCCTCCGTACTTAATAATACACGCGCGCGCGACTTTGTAAAACAAATATTTAGGAATATTATATTGGCCTCGAGAATGCTGCACTCTCATCGTAATTTGAAGCTCAAGAGGATGGGAACTCCTCGGTGAGATCGAAAAATATAGAACGAGTGATGCGTGAGTAAACGATTCATGCGAGGTGGGCGGCTTAGTCCAATGACCGCGAAACACACGCTCTATGGCTCTATGATAACTAAATAGAGCAATGAAAAAAAAAGCGATAAAAACCCCACGAATAATCGACTGACAATGATCGCATATTGACCTATTTTAACGAGGAAAAACATCTTAATGAGAATTTTACGAGCGACAGAGCCAGCGAACGAGCTTCTTCAAACTTAATTTCGTATTTCAGTTCGTACTAATAAGATTCGCTCATAGCTTTTGACCTAGCTCATATTGGTTGGGTTGGAAATTATTTCTAAATTCACGTTTGACTATTCAAATTCAAACGTATTCAAATTGACTAAAAATCGAACTTGATCTCGCGGTAAGATTCAAACGTCAGTACGAATGTAAACACAAAAACAAGTTAATAATTCAATTCGTAAAGAACTTAAGTATGAGCTTTGCTCGAACTTGAGTACAAATCAAGTCGAGCTTTAACATATAAAATTAAATTTATGTAGTCGAGTATAACTCAAGTCAAATTGTAACATCTACTTAATTGGAACTTTAATATTATTTAGGATTATTCTTAAAATTTGATCTTCAGTAATAACGTAAATTTTGTGAGAAGCTCCAATGTAAGGTTGAAGTTGAGTTCCTGCTAAAAACTCTGAATATGGGCCTGCAGCTCCATTTTTTAGTCGAAGTTTCATCTCAAGACCAATCCTATCTTAGGTCTGCTTTCAAGCAGACCTTTATTACGATTTAAGTTTAAACTTAAAAACAATCCTGGTTTCAAGCATATATGTCTAAAAATTTTGGCCTAAGAAAGGAAAAGGAAAAATAAATATTACTTACCTAAAACACCGTATGAGATGTACATGTATTCGATGGACCAGCTGAAATACGAGAGTATGAAAGCTCCGCAGCTTATGACACTTCCTAAAATCGCGACGAGTCTAAATCCATAACGATTTGCGAGTGCCGAAACAAAAGGCCCTGGAAAAAAAACATCCGAATGATGGAAAAAACTGTAATCTTTCTCGTTGTGTTTGCGCCAGGCCGGTAAACATGTAGAGGGATCGACATTTTTCTAATGAAATATCTTAAAATTCTATGCAGAATAATCGAGTACAATATAAATTAAACGTTCTTTCGAATTACTTGGCGTCAAGACGCTGTCACTGCTCTTCATCCAACAATTGCCACAAATTGAATTTAAATTAAACGAAAAAACTGATTTAATGGCAAAATAATCCTAAGTAATTATTCGAAAAAAATATAAATCAATAATTCAATCCAATCAATGGTTATTTTTTTAATAGATAATGCCGGTATTTGTGAATCTAATTATTCGTGGTAAATCTTGATATTTAAAGATATTGTACATCAATATAGTGGCCGTTAAAAATATTATAATGTTCTGAAAAATGTTATAATTATTTTTCTGCCTAATCACAATTATTTTATTATAAAATAAATGTAAATTTATTGGTTTTTTTTGTTTCAAATTATACTCGAAAATTTTGCCAATATTTGCTCGTAAATGAATTATGAATATTGGTCTAAGTCAACGTGAATTACCCCTTAATAACTTTTCGAGTTATTTGCCACATGAATTACGATCCAGCAAAATAGATTACGTACGTCGTAAAAATTCATTATCCTGCAGTGTGTCAGTCGTAATGAAGTTGAGCTTTTCAGTGGTACAACATAAATGCTCCGATAAATCATTTTGTCAGGCAAAATGTAGACATATGGTAAAATGCTATATATAGGCACATCAACTGCCTGTCTTCTTCGGTTTAAGGCAGTATTATTGTCTAGAGCGCTATTTTGGAGGTGATTTTGAGGATGAAATAAATTTTAAACTATTTGACTTTGCTTTCTGAAATTTTGTAAACATGTGATCTTTCAAGAACACGTACAAATGTGAAAAAAAAAAAAAATTGATTATCATGTTGTACGCGAGTTTCCTTCTTCGCGTATCTTCGCGTATTTTTCCCCCTGCTTGTGTTACGTGCGAACGTAACGCGAGAATATTTTTATTGGTAGATTCCCGCTAATAAATTTGGGCGCCTTACCTCCGTCCCATACGGACCCGTTTTCTTTCTCCGAGACGGGTGAAGTTTTTAATAAAATTACTTAACAAGCGTTATTTTCTTTGGAACTCAGAATAAATTTAATTGTCTCAAAGGGAACGAGAATTAATATGTGTGGAAAAGGTTAATTATAATATTTCAAAAAACATCAAATTCATAATATTACACGGGTTTACCGCGGCAAGAATAATTATAGCTTAAAACTACAATTCTTATACGTCACTCGTACTCACTCTCTTAACCTTATCGCAGAGTCCCCGTTGGAATTATCCGACGGATGCTCCCCGCTGTCGTCGGCAATGACAGTCAGACTCAAGGGGGCGGTGAACGGCACCAGGGGACGCCACGGAGTTCTCGTGACACTTCGACTCGACTCGCGGTCGTAAGAGCAGACGAAATTGTTCGAATAATTATTTATTTATATACGGATCTCTCGAACTAATACCCGCGGCGTGAACACTATTCCCGAGCACACGCGAAACAGATTTACAACACTGTGCAAGGCGTTCGGCAACAAGAATCCGGAGTCCTGGATTCGACTAGTTATTATGTCAAATGTTAGTTCAAGATTTTTCCTGAGGGTTTTGTTACCTTTCTACGGGCCAAAACCCCTTAGATTGCGTCTGCTCTTCCCCCGGTCCCGTCGCCGCTCATCACGGATCACCGTCGCCACGAGAAACTCGAGCGCCACAGCAGTCCGCGAGTCAGCACTTGGACTTTGAATTCTTCTCGAATGTTCATGGCAACTGATCATTCGAGAAGAAGATAGTATATGTGAGGTATTATAATGAGCTATATTAATCTAATAATCATTAAGGCTAATTACGTCGGTGAGGAATAATTGAAAATACTTGGAGAGAGTAATTGGAAAAATTGTGATAGAGATGTAACACATGCAATAATGCCCGCTACATTAACCTGTAAAGAAAGATGAGAATTAGATACTAGGACTACTCAATAATTATATAACCATTATCACTTACCTTATATATTCAGTAATGTAAACTTGTTGTGCGTCAACTGCTAGGCAATACACCGTGCGATATCGATCTGACCCGTATTACCTTCTAGTTATTTACTTTATTAATCGGTTCTTGGGCCGTTGCAGGCGAATCCCGCGCACAAAGTATCCTCACTGGCCGTAGGGCAGCACTCGCCCTGGTGCGTTCGCGTGTATAGATGACCTCTGTATTATGAATAATTATACGACGATATGCGATGTAAATTCAGTCTATTCCCGACTTCGGTCGGCGAGCAATAAACCGAGGCATATAACTGTCTCGTATTTTTTTACCTCCTGCACTAACTCGGGGGCTGGTCAATCCGGCTCCAAACTCGGTGGCTGGTCAATCCTCCCTCGTGTACGGTATTCCACCATCTTCGAGCCATCAGCGGCGAACCCACCTACTAATGCTCCACTGACTCAGTATTATCATATACTTCCTTTTGTCCATCCCGTTCTCCTAACACGGCGATTTTTACTCTCTTTCCACCCCTCAGAAAGAATCCCTACCACCCCACCACAATCATTGGCCAACGTCGCTAAATGGTTACGTTGACAATTTGGCGCCTAACGTGGGGCCCGACAGTGAAGAGTGGGTCAACAACCTACTACCCAGCTCTCCTCGCAAATGCCGGTCAAATATAGTCCGCTACCTGTCTGCTCGCTTACGAGGTTTAAGGTTGTTTAGAAGCAAATCACGTCTTATGACAAAAATTAGAAATTTTTACAGTGAATAGTCGAACATTTGAACTATGTCTCTGTAAAATTTCAAGTCAATTTGGAGCTTATTTTGGAGATTTTCCTCGAAGATATTGCTACACATACATGAAAATTGCATCAAAATTCACTCGAAACGGCCGAGTATCGAGCAAACACCAATGTAAAAGCATAGGGAACTCTCCCCCACTCTGATCCATTCCCACCCTGCTTCTAAACAACCTTAAACCCTGACTACGCACTTCTGGGAGTGCAAAATATCCCAGTGGCGCCCAATTCCGCACCGCAAATTCCGGAAGTCAACAACATGGCGGAAGGAAACTAAATAAATCGAGCTGGAGTGGCTTCTAGCCGACCGGAGGATCATTCCCAAGGGGGAAACCAACATCCGGCTGGAAACCAGCCTCCACCACCATCCCTACAACATTTACAAGAAGCATTCGACAACCTTGGGGCTCTACTTCAAACTCTGAATCAAGTTCCACAGATTCCGCTCCCGGGCTATAGCGGAAACGATCACGAAGATCCGAAAAAATTCCTCACCAGTTGTGTTGAATATTTCGCAGCCTCTGGGACCTCGGAATCTCTTCGAACGAAAACGGCCGCTTCCCGTCTCACAGCCGAAGCAGAGAAATGGTGGTCATGCTACAAACTTTTGGATTTTGATTGGGACCGTTTCCAGGAGCTACTTCTTAGTAGATACGACAGTCCTGCCATTATATCAAGACTAAACGCTCAACTGTTCTCTCGCAAACAAAGCAACAGCGAATATGCTGGAGTGTTCCTACAACAAAAATATCTCTTATATCAAAGGATCCGTGGACACAATAAAGGTTGCTACACTGCTCGAGCTTTTGCGATCGAGCCATCGATTGGCGATTCGCCCTACGAATCCACAGACCTTCCCCACGCTTATATCCAAAGCTATCGAAGCGGAATCAGATGTGGGAGATTATACGCCGCATCCAAGATTCCAAAAAGAAGAGCCCAAGTGCGGCAAAAATGAAAAAAACCGGTAAGCCTGGTCCGGAGGGCAAACTACCACTGAAATGTTGGTACTGCCCAGGACACCACCTACACCGGGAATGCCCGGTACTGGCTCAACGTAATGCCGAACGTACCGCCAATCTGGAAAACTGGGGAAGGCCGCCGGACAACCCCACTCCACCCGCCATCCTACAATAGGTCTCACTGATAGCAGCGCGGCAAACAGAATGCTACCGCACATCCTAGTTACCATTAATGGCTTGGAAATCTACGCAGCAGTGGACTGTTTCTCCAGCGATTGTTTCGTTCAGCCGAGATACTTGAAAGGGGGTGACTACACTGAACAAACGAAATCAAGCGCAAACCTCGCCAGAGAAGGAGCAAGAATGGTGCTAGAAGGCAAGGCTAATTTACAAATCCAGATTCTGGGAAATCCAATCAACGTTGAAGCCTGCGTAGCGCCTACGTCAAGAGAACCATTAATTCTTGGTTACCCATGGTTGATTCAATAGCACACCATTTTCAATTTCAACGATGGAATTCTGCATCTAGGGTCAAAGGACAGATTCTAGGTCAGACTCATTGATTCATCGGTACCTCAAGTCGAGTATCAAATTGCAGATCTTGACGATCTTAAGTACAGCTTTCCGGAGGAGCTGCGAGGAAGATTCCGAAGTCGGATGCAGCAATTCGGTCAAATCTTCCAATCTAACGGAAAACTTACTCAAACGCAGACTACAAAACACTGCATCCGGTTCACTTCGGTTAAGCCTTTCCGTCTGGCGGGTTATAAATACTCGGACGCAAAAAGGCAAATCATCAGGGAACAAGTAGGGAAGATGTTATCAAAAGGTATCATAGAACCATGTAACTCTCCTTATAGTTCACCAATGGTCATTGTACAAAAGAAGGTCGGTCGACCACGCTTTTGCGTCGATTTCCGTCGGCTTAACTCTATCACAGAAGATACAAACCAACCTATGTCACGTATTCACGACGTTGCGTTTCATTCTCCAAACTGACGCAAGTAAAATCGGGATGGGAGCGGTGTTGTACCAGCTGAGACCTGATGGACAAAGGAGAATTGTCAGCTATGCCAGTGCGAAATTCGATGCCACCCAAGCACGCTATACTAGCAACGAGCAGGAATGCCTTGCTGTCGTGTGGGCGGTAAAACCGCTATAAACATTACTTAGAAGACCGACCATTTACTTTAAGGTCGGACAATCAGGCCTTGGCATGGCTCCGTCGTATTAAAGATGAAAAAGTTAAATTAACTCGATGGGTCATCCACTTGGAGGAGTTCAACTTCACGGTTGAACACGTCCCTGGCCGGGTTAATGAACTACCGGACGCCTTATCCCGACAGCTCATGGCTTACGAAGCGGAAAATCTAGATGATCAAGAAAGGCTTGTCCCACCGAAAAGATTCACTCAACCTTCAACAGACAGTAGGCCTGATCTCTTCGGCATTCAGAGTGAACATTTCGCAAATGAGATAATCGAGGAGCAGCAAAATGATCCCTACATACGAAAACATGTCACCGCCAACGGGCAAGGTGACAAGCTGAACGACTCATCTTAACAATTAAAGGACGGAGCGATTTTCAAGCAGAGTGATCAGAAGTTGCAGTTACTAGTACCAGAAACTATGAAGCTCAGGGTCCTCTACGAATATCACGATTCCGTGTTATCTGGACACCCCGGTATGGATGAGACGCTGCGGGCCATCCAACAGCATTTTACTTGGCCCAAATTACAAAAAGGCGTACGAGATTACGTCCAACAATGTCGATTGTGCGCTTGCACCAAATCGACAAAACCACAGCAAAGAATTACCTTAAGCCACGTCAACCACGCCGTCTATGGGAAACGGTTGCCGCGGACCTTATGGACCCACGAACCGGCCGAGGGAAAAAATTCATCCTCGTCCTCACCGACCTCTTTACACGCTGGGTACAAACCTTTCCACTAAGGAAGCACCAGTTACATCAAATCATCTTTCCAGGACTGAAGCACCAGTTACATCAAAACAATTCAAAGAGAAGTCTCCTCACGTTGGCGCTATTCAAAGACCATCCTCTCGGACAACAGACCGCAGTTTACAGGGGGAAAATGGCTGGAGGCCTGCATGGATTGGGAAGTCCAGCCCTGGACGACTCCGATTTACCATCCACGGGCAAATCCTACCGAAAGACGTAACGAGGAAATCAAGAAAGGACTTCGATCGCACTTGCAAGGGAATCAACATCGTGAGTGGGACCAGCACCTTTCGAAAATGTTTTTCAGCCTCCACTCACAAAAGAATGTCGCAACAGGGCTTACTGCCAGCGAGGCATTCCTCGGTGCGAACCTCCAACGTCCAGGCGAATGGAGATTCCCTCAAACCGAGGCCTCTGGGAACGAGCGGAAGGAAAGGATTTACAATATCCAAATAAAACAAATAACAAAAAAGATATGCAGCCGCTGTCACTGAACCTCCGAGACTTTAAACGGGAGATCTCATCTATGCAAGAACTCACTCTCTGTCCAATGTCATCGAGTGCATTCACGCCGGCTTGGGAAGGCCCATTCCTCGTGCAGTAACATCTAGGAGGTGAAAGCTACCCCATTCAAAGATATAATAAATTGGTGAAGGTTCACGGAGGACAAATGAAACGAGCGATTCTACTCGTTCAGGCGGAAGAATCGCTCGTTTCATTTGTCCTCCGTGAACCTTCACCAATTTATTATATCTTTGAATGGGGTAGCTGTCACCTCCTAGATGTTACTGCACGAGGAATGGGCCTTCCCATTTAGGGGAGAAGCCGGCGTGATGGGTCCGGGATGTCCCGGACCCATCGACGGGTACCAAGACCCCGAATAGGAAGGAAGGGCATCTAGAGCCAAGGCTGGCTCAAATAACGACAGAGATGGAAGCTGAGATGGCTGGGTCCCAGCCTCGCAGCGGAACAACCAAGCGACCTCGTGGTCGACCACCAGGGATGTCAAAACGTGCGCTAACACCACTAAAACCCCCAGAGAAAACTCGATATTACTACGACCTCAGAAAAATCGTATCTTTGGTCACCATAAAGTATAATCATTCCAATATCTTACCGTTTTTTCCGCTTTAATAATAGTTCTTAAATTCTACTTGAATACGTTCAAACTAAAGAATCAATGTATGTCATATGTTTATTCGCGGTCATGATCTTAGGGGGGGGGGGGGGAGATTGTTGTACGCGAGTTTCCATCGTCCCGTATTTTTCCCCCTGCTTGCAATAATGGATGCTTCATTAACCTGTAAAGAAAGATGAGAATTATATACTAGGACTACTCAATAATTATATAGCCATTATCACTTACCTCATATATTTAGTAATGTAAACTTGTTGCGCGCCAACTGCTAGGCAATACACCGTGCGATATCGATCTGACCCGTATTACCTTGTAGTAAATTACTTTATTGATCGGTTCTTGGGCCGTTGCAGGCGAATTCCGCGCACAAAGTATCCTTACTGGCCGCAGGGCAGCGCTGGCCCTGGTTCGTTCGCGTGTATAGATGACCTCTGTATTATGAATAACTATACGACGATATGCGATGTAAATTCAGTCTACTCCCGACTTCGGTCGGCGAGCAATAAACCGTCGCATATAACTGTCTCGTGTTTTTTTACCTCCTGCACCAACTCAGGGGCTGGTTAATCTTGCCCCACACTCGGTGGCTGGTCAACCCTGCCCCACACTCGGTGGCTGGTCAACCCTACCCCACAGTCGGTGGCTGGTCAATCCTGTCCCAAACTCGGTGGCTGGTCACTCCTGCCCCGTGGACGGCATTCCACCATCTTCGAGCCGTCAGCAGCGAACTCACCTACTAACGCTACACTGACTCAGGTACTATCATATACTTCCTTTTGCCCATCCCGTTCTCCTAACACGGCGACTTTTTCTCTCTTTCCCTCCCTCAGAAAGAATCCCTACCACCCCACCATAATCATTGGTCAACGTCGCTAAATGGTTACGTTGACAATGTACTTTTGTACGTTTGTTTACAACGGTGCGCGGAAAACGCCCCCAATTCGCAACCAGTGTTGTGGACGTTGTATACATCTGAAAAACCAAACATATTTTTAATCTGTATGAGTGTGTGATAGTTGGTACCAGATTTGGCAGAAAAAAAATGTACAAAATGGCGCCATGCTGCTAAACTTTGCTAAACTTTAATTGAAAAATTTGATTGATTTAAAAAATTGATAGTCAAAGTTTAGCATGCCGCCATTTTGTACATTTTTTTTTCTGCCAAATATGGTACCAACTATCATACCGCTCATACAGATGAAGAATATGTTAAGCTTTTTTTTCAGATGTATACAACGTCCACAACATTGGTTGGTAATTGGGGGCATTTTCCGCGCACCGTTATAAACAAACGTGCAAAAGTGCATGATAATCAATTTTTTTTTTCCAAATTTGTACATATTCTTGAAAGATCAATAAACATGTTTACAAAATTTCAGAAAGAAAACTCAAACGGTTTAAAATTTATTCCGTCCTCAAATCACCTCCACAACAGAGCTCTGGACAATAATACTGCCTTAACTGAGTAATTAGGGATATAAAATCCACAAATGTTTTATCGGTATCGTTAATGCGATTCGTTCTCATTATTTTCACTGTCTTCATCTTTTTTTTTTTTTTGTAAAAACAGTAATTGCAGCGTTTGCAATTGCAATTGCGGCGTTAATATAGCAATATACATTGCAATGGAAATTTGTCGAGCCAAGTAATTGAGAAATTTTTTTATATTATATGCAAATAGCGTGGAACATTCGAATGACAGGTAGAATAAGATTTTTGGAAATTTCTACCGGACTGGTCGCTACAAATATATATATTTATTCGGATTTTTTCCAAATTCGAGGACGAACGTACCGGCCATAAGGTAAAATCCTGTTTGAAGGGATCCGACAAGGGCAACGCGAGCCTTTGAAACACCAAAAGCCGCGGCAATGTCATTTAGGAAAACACCAAAACTGAAGATAATCCCATCAACGAATAGATTGCACATGAAGGAAGCTGCCACTATCACCCATCCCCATCCGCCATCCGGTGGTACGACCATCTCCACTTCGATACCCTGCTTGTGAGTATTTACAAATACATATAAATGACAGCACTCACAATGACACACGCACGCACATGCACATGCGCACGCACACAGACGCGCGCGCGTGCGCGCATATGCCGTGTTATAAATATTGGACACATTTGATAACATTATGACCTACAATAGCAATCTATAGTTGTATATTATGAGAAGGCGTCTTTCCATCTCTCTTTTGATTACTTTAGCTCTCTTTACAAAAAAAAAAAACAAGCTTCATTTTTTTTCAATACGAGAGCAGTACGATTGGCAAAGACGCGAAATCAAAGCGTAACGATGAATCGTCATGGAAAAATGAGCAGAAATTGCCTCGATGTGCTAATGTGCTCTTGAAAACAATATCGCAATATCAATATTCGACATCAAGAAAAACTTGTTTTCGGTTCAATGCTCAGCCCAGCACGCTGTAATAGTTATTTTTCCGAAAACAATAAAACATAATCCTAGAATTTATTAATATTGATGAATAAATGGAAAAAAAAACACCAATTGTCGTATTTTTGTACGCTGCATTGTTCAAGTAAAAACGTAAAGAATGAAACAAAAATTGCTAAATTTATTAATTATAAAAAATCTTCTACAAATTTCAGCAATTTTCCTGATTGAAAAGCAGAGCAATGAGTTATCAAATATTATTGTACGCGCGCGTGTATTCATATAGCGTAATTTACGATACTTCGACACCTCATCATTTGGGAAATTGGGCGGACATTTAAAAAAAAAAATCCTTCACGAAAAAGCAATGAAAAATTAATAATAAGTCTCGATTTTGAATTTTTTGTCGTAACGAATAATGATTGTAAATGCTAATAAATTCATTACGGCCAAAGAAAATTTTATTTTAGAAATATTTTTGATTTCAATGCAAATACGCTTCGCTCGAATCGATTCATATATGTTCAGCTGAATTAAAATTTATGTGAATAAAATTTATATTCTACGGATATTTTTTGGATTTTTTCCATCCAGTTGCTAAACGCGTGATATCAATAATTACCAGTCATCATCCACGTGTCGTTCATATTAAGTTATATAATCAATATTAAACAGAAAAATTAATTACTTCCTCCTAACTAGTTTTTTAAAATTATCTCCTACAATAGAATACTCAGCATTAGAACGTCGTATTTGACGACCGGTTGCTCAATTCTTGAGAAAATTATCCCACTATTCGTTTCCAATTATACATAAACGTACACTCATGATAACTGGTATTTTTTCATCAACGTTACCATGTAGGACAGTGAATAACGAGGAGAGCTTGAATAACTCTGTCTATTGATAATGTGCCCCATCGTTTTTTGGTCTCCATATCTCAATCTTTTATCGACAAGGAGCTATACTACTTTTCGATTAAAAAACAAATCTGACTGATTTAATTGCTGCCAAAAACATGTATATTATTGTATGGGCGATCCAAACCTACGAGAGAATACATCGCGAAAAAAATGGATTTACTTACACAAATGAAATATGATTTATCGCTTGAACCGAATTCATTTGAATTAAACATTCTAAATTTTTATTTATGGATGTATTAACTTTATCAGTACGTTACGAGACTATGGCAGGTTCGAGAAGTATTCAAACTCTACAATTTTTTTTTAATAACAGGTTTTTGAATCTTACAAAAGTAAATTATATTTCAGGCCCCAAAAATATAAATGAAGCCATTTGAAAAAATGTTCGTTTTGTAACAGTTTCCGAACAATTTTTTTAATTTATATTTAAAAATCTGAATCTTGAGACGTTCATGAAACCGTAGCTATGAACACACATTTTTCCTTGCTTGCAATTGGTTGTAAGCTCTGGGTCTGTGAGACCCAACGAACTTTCGTAGTCTGCAGTTCTCGCAAAATTACGTCCATTTGAATGTTTTTTTTTTTCAAATTAAGAAAATATGAGTGAAAACAAAATATGTAGTCAATACATATTTTGGCTGAGAAAACTGTAAGTAACTAGAAATTTTTCATTGAAAAGGCGAACCGCGAGGTATGCAGATTTTTTTTTTTTTTTGAAAATTCGTAACTTTGGAAATAATCTATAGAAATCAATTTTCTTTACTAATTCTAAAAAGCAGACAAGTGAAATCGTAAGGAAAAAAATATGGTGATATAATTTTTGATTATTATCAATAAAATCTCCAAGGGTCATGAAAATTGATTTTATTTTTCGTCGCATACATTTTCGTGGCTGATCGTGTGAGAGCCTTGCACAAAATGGTAGCGAAGAGAGCCATTTTTTTTTACGTCGCAGACCTGTCTCTCTAATGACAAGGACTTTGCAGTGGCATGCCCTTAAAAGTTTAACCGGGTCTGCCAAACCCGAGTGTGTATAGCTAGGGTTAAAATATGACCGTTAATTTTTTTTTGTTTTTTAATAATCTACCTTTTCTTCAAATAATTTCAAATTTTTATTTAAAATATGTCTCATACATACTCATTGTCAGTATATGTTGAAGAATCAGGAAGTTCGGGATTTATGACATTTTTCTTTGGGGCAAAGAAGGAAAATAAAACATGCTGAAGAAATTATTTTTCGTCTTGATCAGTACGAGATCTTGTTGGAATGGCCTACGGAGTTGGAGTCAAATCGGTGTCGCACTGAAAAATGGTTTTTCCACATTCCAAAGACTTTAGCTAAGGACATTAAGGGGACAATACACCCAATAATACGACCCCTTGACATAATAATGTTACCGGGATCTAGATGTTTTTCACCACATCATTTTCGATTCGAAAGAATACTAAAAGTTGAAAGAAGAAAAAAAAATCACTTGGAAGAGTTAGAATTTTTATCTTGTTTCTAATTTGTTTACAAAGAATTTCCAACGACATTTTATTCGGAATACCTGCCAGAACATAAAGAAAATTCGGCAGCCGCTTCCGATCACATTTGTAGGAGTACATACAATGAAATGGCAAAATTCGACATTCGTTTTTTTTCAAACGATAAAGTTTATCCAACTGTAATATACGTTAGCTTGTTTTGTTCGTGAAAGGAAATTTCATTCAATGACCGTCACACATATTTCATAATATTTAGTTCAAGTTTTACTAAAATAGAATTTTAACTGAAAAAGTGATTTGGTAATTTCATGAAACGTTTATCAGGGACGACAACAAATTACGGTATATTTCCACGACACAAAGGCGACGGTTTAAACTTCATAAAAATCCTGACGCAATATACATTTTCGGAGATTAGCTTAAATCGAGAGTAGTTCGATAAATTGAATTAATCGGATTCATTATCGTTTTAATTTGTTGCTAAAAAAAAATCCACGTTGACGCGAAGTTATTCAAGGAAAATGCAATATGCAAAATACAACCGTAGCCAAGCTTCGAAAGTGCGAATTAAATCATTTATTAAATTGGATACTGATTTGACGTTAAATTCCTGAAAAAAATTGCAGCCTTTCGCCACAATCGTTTCATAACTCTTTTTTATGACACTCCAAACAAAATGTATTTTATCTGGATTAAATGAATCCATATTTCTTAGTGATGTAAGAAAGACACTCACAAATACAATTTTTTATTTTATCGTCATACCCAGCATCACTTACCTCATTGTTATTGTCGTTACGATCCTGGAGCGGAATATCCTCGGTTTTCGGTGTCATGTGTCCATTTCCTTGATTTGACGAATCGCAGCAATCGGTCTTGCTTTCGGTTGAGGGTGCCATGATACAGTAGACGCGATTACTGGAATGGCAACGAGCGCCAGTACCGTCGCATCAAACGTTTTATTTCTCTGCTTGTTTTGTTGCTGCTCGCTATAAAATCCCCCCACCCAAATGAAAATAAAAAACCTCGATTACGAAACCTCAAACGACCCAATAACTTTTTCTTATCACGCTAAAATAGAAAATACGGATACACTATGAGCAAGGGGGGTCCATAAATTCGATGGAAAATAATGAGATACAATAGTACAGAGTTATTACATATATTTGAGAAGAAAATGAGCACGGCTGTCGCACAATCGAGAGACGGGCAAAGATTAAAACCATGTCGCTAGCTCGCGACGACTCACGAGAGAATTCCCTCAATCCTCAGTACCAAGCATAAGACTGCACATACGCGAACGATGGAGATTTTTAAAAAATTTTTTTTGTTTCATCGAACTTCTCCAACAATCTGACGAAAATAAACGAATTTCATCATCGCGGATCGGCGCAAAGTGGTGGTGGCGCTTCGACGATTATTCTTCGGTTTGTCTTTTTTTCCGCGTCAAACCCGACAGCGTCGCAAACCTGCGCGACCACTTCGTGGGATATTTCATCTCAGAGTCTCTCAGTAAAGATCGAGATGCTCTCGCGAATGCACGCTAAATGCAAGAAAATTACAGGGATAAACAATTTTTTTTAGTACACTTGGAAATTTTTTGAAAAATTCGACCCAATTCCAGAGACAACTTTAGAAAAATTAGAATTAAACCCACGAATATTTTTTTTTTATAAGATACATCTCAAGGTGGGCTGTGTCTCGTGTCACTTTTTTTTCTCGATTTTTTAAAGTTTTTTCGTAGCCAAGCGATCGAGAAAAAAATCGTACGCTGACCCATTCCAGCGTATAGTTTAAAATTTATTACAGCTAACATACGATTTTTTAGAATTCCTTCAGATTTTTTAATTACTGGTTTATTATGGTCAAAGATTTTTTACTCTGATGCTTTATAATAGGGAAACTCTAAGACTGTTTCAATTGTTTGAAACAAAAAACGACAAACAAGTCGAAAACAATAGAAGCGAGCACTGAACTATTTTGGGATAATGGCTTAAAAGTGTTGATACGTAACATGGGATTTTAATGTTTTTTTTTTCAGATCTTTAAGTTGTTCCCAACTTTTTGTTTCATGCAATTTTTTTCACAAAATCATAATCTAACTATACCTGGCTAAGAAAATTTAGAAAATAACTGTATTACGGTCTTTAGGGTTGTAAAAATCACATATAATATTGTGGACTAAATCCCAAAGATTCTCGATTTGTCCTAAAATGCCCCAGATATAACCGAAATTTAGATATACGGAAAAATACGGAGAAATATGGAAATTAAAAAAATAAACCGATGATTATAAATAATTACCATGTTTAACTGAATTAACTTCACTTTTTTATGTGTGGAAGACGACGAGATTAATTAAACTTGACTCCTAATTAAGAAACTAAACGAAGTATATTAGGCGCTGGTAAAAATCAGACTACAGAGAGAAACATTTTTACTGAATGTTAATATCTGTCCCAATTAAGTCTTATTTGACTCATAAAAAGTGTCGTGATAATCAGACACTTATATATCTTCACTCCTAACGAAAGATTTGCTAAAGTTAAATATAGTCTTTTGTCAGTGAAATTTTACCAATGACAATTATTACAAAAAAAAACAGTACGAAAAAATGCTTTTCGGATAATTATTATAAGGCGACCATTTTTGTGTGTCGTCGTATATATATGTATATATATATATATATAGATATATATATATATATATATATATATACATTTTTTAATATTGAATCAGTACCGTCACTTTTCTTTTCAAATATTGTTTGAGCCGATTTTTTAATTCTACTCGTGTGACCTGAATATCAAAAGGAAGCACACGAATCAGATTGATATGAAAAATACACGGAAAAATTATCACGAGATAAATCGTGTAAATATTGCACTGAATGATAGACCAAATGAGCCATTGCATGGTGTACATATGCACCACAGCAATCAATCATTTCCTTGCACGCTGCGAGATAGATAAGAATGTCATCGAAGACGAAATAATGGTTTACATATGGGGCATTCCACGCCAAGTCAGCCACCCAAAAAATGACTATACCTCAACATTTTTTTACATATCCGAGTACATATCCAGTATCCGAGTATAATAATTTTGCCGAGTATTAAGGCCGATAGTGCTGTATCCGTTGAACTACCCCGACTTTGTCATTTTTCATTTGAATAGAGATATCCCAGTAACGGTGCATCGTAATAGAAAATTATGAAGAATAAAAGTTGTTTTATTTTTCATAAGCTACAACAAAAAAATATATATAAATTTATTGCAGCCGCCTAAGCCCGTTTTTCGAAGAAAAAACTAATATTTTTTCCTGCCTAAGGGCCATAAAATTTTTTGACTATTACATTTTTTGAATATTCTGCAGCCAAAATATGAATATTGTGTAAATTTTCAGCCTAGGTTGGCGGGTCGTTTTTGAGTTATATATTTTTTTATGTTTTCGGCGAGTTTTAATTCTTTTTAGCGGACTATACATATTTAAAAGTAATATTCTGTGCCATCAATTTGTATTAATATTTGAGTTCGAAAGGCACGTCACCTGATCCCGGGCAAGCTCTACCCCAAGTATAGTTTATTCATTCTCATATGGTGTGAGCGAAAAACGATTGTGCTCATTTGGATAAGATTCGGTCATCGTTCGCTTTTCCTCGCGTGCTGCCTTTGATTCGCCGAGAGGAGGCTGTAGATATCGAGATTTGTAGTGATAAATTTATATAACGAACAGTTTTTATTCTACTAATTGCGCATTGCGAACATCGAACTCGAAATGCCAAGAACTGGTAGATATGCGATGTCTTTGGGCGGAAAGGCTCATCCCGAAAAAGATTTGCGCTGTGTATCTGTGGATACTCGAGCAAAATATCCTCATTTGCCAGAAAATGCCAAGATTTGTTGTAACTTGACTTGTAGGGAAAGAAATAGTGCACCCGAGCCAACTGTTGGTTCTCAAAGGCCCAACCATTCTCTTCACAATTCTGGAAAAACCATATACCACTATTAGACTGAGAGCCAGTGACAGATTTCACTAAGCGTTTTCAGCATGGCCAAAAAATTGGGAGAGACGCTAAAGTTCTGGAATTTTGATCGAGAATGTTGGTGCGCGCGGCGAGTAGCGGGACGGCGGCTCCTCGCTCGCTCCACGCTCGCCGCGCGCACCGCCACTCTCGATCAAAATCCCAGAACTTTATGAATTATTTTCGAGGCGTTCGCAACGGAATTTTCGTCTGGCTTTATACAAGTGATCTAGGGGGACATAATACTTCATAAAAATAAAATTGGCAGACTTGCTACTATCGCTTGAAAATTCATATTTGTTTAATGATTGTAATCCAGTTTGCCACCATGTTATCAGCAAGCTACCGGTCTGGCTATTTAACATAATAATGTGACATAATAGTAGATCAGATCTGAGTTCGAATTGACTGTGCTGAAATGACTTGAGAAACACGTTTTTTTACCTGGATCAGGTGTTCAAACGCAAGGGGGCTATGCTGCCAGACTCACGGTTTCCCCAATGGGAACCTCGTACCGAGCGTCTCCCAATTTTGTGGCCATACTGAAAACGCTTAGTGAAATCTGTCACTGGCTCTTAGACTATATAGGTTGACACAGCTATGTGCACACAGATAGCTACACAATCCACTTAAGCTTGGGAATACTAACGCAAAATGGGACGCCACGTCTCTAATTTTGTTCTTAATTATCGTGATAACATAGTCGGCCGACAAAAATAATTAAAACTCGTCGAAAAAACAAAATAAAAATTGTAACATAAAAACGGCCCGCCAACCGTGGCTGAAAATGTACACAAAATTCATATTTTAGCTGCAGAATATTCAAAAAATGTAATGGTCCAAAAATTTTATGGCCTTTGTGCAGAAAAAAATATTATCTGTTTTTTTCTTCCAAAAACGGGCTCAGGCTGCTGCAATAAATTTAAATGTATTTTTTTTTTATTGTAGATTATGAAAAATAGAACAACTTTTATTCTTCATAATTTTCCATTACGATGCACTGTTACTGGAATATCTCTATTCAAAGGAAAAATGACAAAGTCGGGGTAGTTCCACGGATACAGCTCTATCTGCCTTAATACTCGGCAAAATTATTATACTCGGATACCCCGATATGTAAAAAAAAATTGAGGTATAGTAATTTCTTGGGTGGCTGAATTGGCGTGGATTCGCCCATATATATTTTTGTTTGCGTAAATTTGCGGGAAGGATGTACAAAATCGAAAACAGCTAAAAATACGTGAATATTCGTTCTCTCCATATCATTGTGATCGCGAGGCAACGTGAACTTGGCATGAGATGCTCTTTGTTGCACTTGGTAAACAATATTTTGGTTGAATCTCGTGCCAACGAACCTTCGCGGTTATACAGTAGCTATATATATATATATATATATATATATATATATATATATATGTATATCTGGGGCATTCCCGGCTGAGTCGAAAGAGCTGCGTGACTCGTGCAATTTTTTGAATTGTTACCTTTACTTATTGTCAGTATATGCTGCGGGGTGAAGCCACAAAATTACCTCCAGTAAATTTTTCACTTTTTTTTCAAATCGGTCGGATGTTATCAACTGAGCTTTGAATTATCGCTATTGGAACGTTATTGAGTATTCTAAAATTTGCGTGATGCATTTCTTGGTTAAAAAAAAAGCATTTTTAAAATTCCATAAACCATGGGCAAGTTTTTAGGTATTGGTAAAAAAATGTATTCCAATACTTTCTATTTTATTAATATTTATAAAACATCATGTTTATTAAGAAAAATATAAATGAGCATATTGATAAGCTCCATTAATCTTAAAAAAATCGTTTAATATAATTTTTTAATATAAGAAATATTATAAATCTCGATTTTGTTTTATTGAAGGTTGATATAATTGGAAATAATTTAAACAGGAGACATATGAGTCATTTATTTTTCATATTTTTTCTGTTGTCCTGAGCAACACATTGAATGTAAAAAAGATCAAAAATTGTATCTCCGCAGAGACACAATCTGGAAGGCCCAGTATATATGTCTAAAGCTAAAATGCTCGTCGTCAAGAGTCACGTGCTCTTCAGTGTCACGCGTGGATGTCCGGTAGGTAAATAAGAAACAGCGAAAACAAATCGCTCTGATGTACCCAAGGTTCCAAAAATTCGAGGAGAAAACAAATCTGCACGGATTTTTTTGTTTTTGTCGTTTTTCTCCATTTTCAAATGAAATCACAAAGATTATCAGCTCAAATCACAAAGATTATCAGTGCGATTATTGTACCGATTTCTCTCCTCTCTCTCGCTCTCTCTATCTCTTGCCACGATGATACGAAAAATCATCGGTCAAGTGGGCAGTACACAAATTCTTTCAGTCACTTTCTCTCTATTTCCCTCTCACTCTTGCTTTTGTCATTTCGATAAAATACTTTCAGGGACCTTGACTCTATAATCGTAAAGCTATATATACGTCGACCTCTTTGGCCTTCGTCTAAATCAATCGTAATATCGAAGACTGTGTGACGTTTTTTTTTTTTTTATCCGGTACACTCTGTATCTCTGTTGCTCTTTCTGCTGGTATGTGGTTATCAGTGAATATTAAGCTTTTTCGTGAACCGAGAGATCGATTAATAAATAAAAATTGTTACCACAGTTATATAACCGTGTACCGACACGGTGACGAAACGAGGTAAATTCGCTTATACATTAATTTAATTCACAACTCCTTTCAACAACAATGTTTCCTTGATTCTAACCATTTATGATTTTTATCACTATTGATGATATATATATATATGCTAACATTTACAATTTTTAGAAATTCCTCTCTGTCCTCATACGAGGATGACATTTTTATGAAGAATTTATGCACTTCGAGTTATTACACACTACGAAATATGAGTAAACAAATCATGTCTCGAAAATTCAATCACTTCATTAATGTATATATTCAGCAATATATTAATGCGTTTAATCGTTCGAGGAATGTCATCAGGTTCTTCCAAGGTTAACTTTCACTTTTCCTTGATTATATGGCCCCGTCTCAGTATATATGCACGTCGACGAGAGATAGCGAGCATTCGGACACATTTTAATTTTCTGTCGATTAATTGTGGCTATCTAATCATTGCGATCTGTTCAATCATTCGTAGATCAGCACTCGAGAAAAAGAAATCATGGTGGAAATATTTCAAGAGCGATCGCCTCCGGAACTTTTCGATTATACGCGCCTGGCTCGACGAGATGAAGAGAACTGCCCCGATAGAATGGAGCGATTAAACACTTATGGTACACCGCAAATTGAAATCATCGAGTTACGTATATAGTGCCGACACACAGACTCGAGTACACGGACTCCACTTTGCGCTTCTTCCGAGAAAATAATGATGTACCCACGTGAGAGAAAGAGAGAGAGAGAGAGAGAGAGAGAGAGGGAATTATATCCGGTCCGACAGGTCACACGAATGTTGTTAGAAGAAAAGGAACGTAGCTAGGGTTAAAACTCCAGCGAATGATTGATTAAGGGGTAATACGCAGTCAGGATTTTCACAAAGTCGATTTTTTTTATTTCATTTTCGTAATGTACATATATATAAATATATACACAAAAAAAATTATGTCCATCCGATAAATATTCTCGAAGTTACACAAGTTGAAATAAAAAGAAATTTTACTATGTGTAAAGTGCTTTTGAAACTTTCAACGCGTTTTTCTCAAAACTGTGTTTTCAAAGTCGGTGAGCAAGATTTCTTAGAAACCGCTGAACCGATCAGTCTCAAATTTTTACACAAGCTTTATAAATATATTTTTTAGTGATTGATCGATTAGTGAAGGTTTTGTCGAATAAATATTTTCCATTTTATAAACAATTAAAGACCAAAATTTGTATCGAAAATCGAAATCTTTTTTGTTTTTTCATTTTACATGATCCAATCCAGAGATATCGTGCCCACTGCAAGACGCCTTTTTTTAGAGGAGCGCCGGGAAATCGGCTATAGGAGCTTTAAAAATTATTATTTTTATAAATAAAAAATATCAAAATGAAGTTAAAAGTTACTACAATATGTATAGAAATTTTTACGTTAATAAATTAAAACGTCTTTCCAGGAAAAATTCTTGAAAAATCCCTTTTTTCCGCCTCCTGACTGCGTATAACCCCTTAAGAAAAATTCGTAATGTGAATGACAATATTGCTTGAAAAATCGTAGGATCTGATATTGAAAACGCTTGATTGTGGATGAACTGAAACATATTTCAAGGATAAGACATGACTTTCAATTTAGAGACTTAGAGATTTAGAGACTTTCAAATCAGGGTCAAACTAAAAAAAATTGGAACTTGGAACATTTTTTTCTCACTCACGGAGCCCCGTCTATTTAAATCACCCGTAAGTGACTTTATCAATTTTGGCTTCCTCGTAGAGGAAGCTTTCTAAATGAGCAAAAATCGAGAGGAAACAATGTGCATGCTCCAATTTGGTTTTCACCCTCGCCATCAACAAAATAGCCTTGCAAAATAGATTTGCTTGAGTTTGAACGTTGTGTAAGTTCACATTTGTGCGTATTCAAAAAATTGTAAATTTAAAAAATCAGGATACCTATAACAATTTTTGGTGAAATGTAATTATAAACATTTTCAAATATTATTTTCATTATGAAGAAAATGTTATATTAATCATTTAACTATTTCGTATAATTTCCTCGACTTAAACTTTCTAATTTACAAATAAGAAATAATGTTTCTAATTAAAATGTCCGTTGATCCATCTTTTTTAAGATGTCTTTAGAATCATTGATATTCAATGCATATACTTAACGGTTCATATTCGTGGCATGAGAGAGGAAAAACGAATCAATTTTTAACTTCAAATGCTAAATTCGCCATCTTTTCTGTCCCATTCTGTGTGAAAATCAGTAACTTTACTAAATAATATTTCGCTCAGATGGTCGTTAAGGGGCCTTGACATTTTTAAGACGCAACGTATTGATGGCCAGCTAATAACATATTTAAAAAAACAGAGCTTTATCTGATATGAAGTTTCATGCTCTAACATTCTTAAATGAGACAACAATTTAGCAATCTAGACGAAAATTGCAGCAAATCATGGCGATATACGACCCGAGTTGTGTGCAAAGTTGTAGCAGAATCACTCCAGCGGTTCTTGAGATAAACCTATTTTAATTTTGCGAACCAGTCACACAAACACACACGCGTGCCCCTGTGTTTGTGTGTGGACAATTTTTTTCTAAACGTATTTTTTCGACATTTTGTAACATTTTAAGTACTCTGGCATTAAAATTTCGAAAACTTTTGTTTCGCGAAAACAAAGCAGTAAAAATTTTCCAACCTTTTAAATCTGTCAAGATTCAATGTCACTGAATTTTTTTTTTTAATCCTTAAAAAATATTCGAATGAAAAATGAGAGAAAAAATCACGAGATACGAGGTATCAAAGCTTATCACATTGAGGCGCTTGTATGAAGCAATTTATATTATTTCCAGACCTCATGATTTGGAATGTACACGGTAAATTTTTTTTTAAGGCAAATTGATTTCCAAAATTGACTAAAACCTGATTTTAATGCACCATCAGTTGATATTGACGAGTATAAAATAAATGAAAACACGTTCCAAACTGTCAAAACTAAAACTGTAGAGTGACATTTGGTAAATGTATCACTCCCAATTTTTAAATGATCAAGACACGGTCTTCGAGCAGAAAACAAAATCAATAACGTTTTCTTAGTTTTGACAAATGTGAAAAAAATGTGAAAAAATTTGGAGACGCCGAAATAACCAGTGAAAACCAACAGACACATTATAATATATCAAATAAATTGTAACAAATGTACGAAACGATTGAAAACTGATAATTATTTATATGTTTGTATCCGAAAAATCTTTTGAAATTTACTAGTTACAAAATGTCAACCATCGAGTGCAAATAATCCTACCTTGAAAAGCTAAAACAGTCGAGATCACTTTGTGCGGCATTAGAAAGTAGTTTATAATTGTTCAAAACCATAATCGAAATAAAAAATTGGACATAAAAATCAGAAAATATCCGAGGGTCAATTGAAAAAATATTGGCATGCTACTAGCAAAAAAAAAATCTACTGATTAGTGCTATATTCCCTATCAAGAGGTCATCCACGAGTAAACCCACCCTAGGAGAGTAAAAGACAATAATAGTCACTTCTCATGTTGAAAGAGGAAGAAAAATCTTGCAATAAATCGTACAATAAGGAAATATATTTCTAAAATTCTACGAAATACAACCAAAACGAATTAGGACAGAAAAGTTAAATAATAATTCACTTGTCAATTCTACAATGGAGTGTGACAGCAAATTTCGTTGAATCAAAAATTTTCTAGCATTTAGAGTCACCCACGTAAAAAATCAATTCAAATCCAAAATTATTTCCGTACTTCCAAATTTTCACTAGAAAACCAGACGTGAAAAATCGAGTTTGTTAAGTGTAGACAAACAATTTCATAAGTTTCTACAAACAATATTTCTCAATTTTATAAAAATTACTTTAAATTATTCCCCAATGTACTTAGCACATTAGTAGAAAAGTCGAAGTAGGAAAAATGGCAATAGTTACATGGCAAATAAATTAAGATAAAGTGTAATATCTAATATCAAATATCTTCGTAGTCAACTCATCCCGCCCATATCTCGAGGCTAATTTATTTAAAAATTCATTATCAACAGTCATTTAGAATTTTGTTAAACCCAAACATTACTCCGCTATAGCTATAATATGCATCAACTTACGTTCATCGGTGTGACAAAAGCCACGTGATTGTGAGCACACTAAAGATCTCGGGAAATCGGTGCACTATCGGTGAACTATCGTTTATTGTAGTTGATGATTTTGGAGTAAACAAATCAATAAATTTATGCGAATAAAAAAACCCACAATACGATAACTTTCACAATTTTCGATGCATTATATAAAATATACATTATCTATTTATATACTCATGAATTACATATATATATTGCCCGAAATTATAGTCCGTCTAACTGAAATTTTGGCGAAAGAGTGAACTCACTTGCGAGGGGCCACACGTGAGACTTAAAAAAAAGAAGCAAAACGTTAATTCAGGTGTTGAGTTCCTGTTTGCACCACTACAACCACCCACCCGCACACACACAAACACACACACACACACACGCGCGCGCGCGATGAGCCGTCCGCCGGAGGTTATCCGCGCCAGTTTGGCCTCTCGTGTCAAATTGTTTCAACACTTTATCGGGAACGTCCCAGCCAGTATAGGTTCGTCTCTCGATGTCGTTCGATGAATATTATTACACGTGCGATTGTCTGCCTTGCGGTACGAAGCAAACAGCCTGACAGCTGTAAATGAGACTTCTCCTGTCTCTATCGAACTTTTGCTTTCACTCTTAGCCACTAATTTGTAATGACCTAATGGAAGGAGAAACGATAGAGGCTTTTTTGTACTCTTCACGAATCCCAAGACGAAAAGATAAAAGTTTAGTAAAAGGCTTACTGGCAACTTTGATGGAAATCAGATGGAAAATATAGATAGTCACTCTACCTATATATAGGCAACCGAAGTATTTCCCTTCCCCCCTCCTCGCGGCCCCGAAAGACGCTTGAAATTTAAATAAGTGACCAATCACCATCCAGAGGTTAAGTTTATTTTTAAACTTAGTTTATGTCAACCTGATAAAAATGTCTTATCACATTTTTTATTATAACAGAGAGGAGCTTGTAATAACATAGATAAATTTCTTGCTATAAACCATTGTATTTTTACACCATATGTATTTATTAATAACTCTATTTTTGTCAAAACACTCGAGACCGTTTTCATGCAAAAATATTAATTTTTAAATATATGTTTTTCACGTAATTCGTATATTTACACAATTCTTATATATCTGTAACTATACTGGTGTTTCATATCGTTACTGAAACACCTTTTTCATGTTATTTGGCTGAAGTTTTTTTCGAGATTAAAATTACTAGAGGGAAAAAAAATTATCGTACCAAAGAGAAAAAAAATATCGTACTGATAAGCACATGTTGATAATATATTTTTTTTATGTTCTCAACCTCTATAATACAGACTAATGGCAAGTTTTTTTTCATCGGGGCGTAAAATACGATTTTAATGAAACATCAGTTATACTATAACGTTATATTGGACGCACAGCCAATAGTCCAATGAGAAATCGAGAATATCGTAAGAATATAAATCACGAGAGTACCTTTAAAATTGGCCGTTTATTGAAAAAAAATCGCTGCACTATTGCCAATATATTCGGTATTGTCGCGAATCGTCCTCGACGAACGCAAGACTCGATTTTCGAGACTCTCTGACATTTATTAGATCTTTGACGTTGCAAAAAAAAAAAATGTCGATCGAGAGACCGGCGAAGAGGTTTGTCTCCTCACAAATTTATCTATGAACTCTCGTGATGTCTCTGTATAATCAGTTCATTTTTTCGATTGGTAATCGACAATTTAATAAGACTTCATAGGTAACAATGTAACAAAAACCGCTTACAGATGTATAGATATACAGATATACATGTGGGTGAACATGCGTGTATTATGTCGATTTTTTGAATCTCCTATCGATACTTAAATATATATATATATAATTCATGTAGAGGGTAATTTCAAAATCTTTTTTTTCTCTTCAACTCCCAGTTGGCAGAAGTAAAAACACTTCGTGAAAGGAGATCGCTGGCGAAAAATCCTAAGAGGTTCCGCGTTCAAAGCTTATGTGCTTACAAATGTGGTACATCTTACTGTTTAGTTTGAGGTTGATGGGAGTTTAAACTCTGATTATCCTATCTCAAATGTATATAAAATAATGTTTACCAGGTTTAAACCACGGCGAAGCAAACGGACATTAGACTCATTTGCCAACCATCCCCATTCGCGAGGTGCTTTTTAGGGATAAAAACGTGATTTTACAGGCGATTTTACAGGCTCCAATTTTTTACATAGGGCACTTCCAGATTAGGGCTAAATAGTACAATACTTCACGGATTGGGAATCTCATGAAAAAATCTCCCAGTTAACAGTTGCAGGATTTTAAATGGGATCTATCCTAGTTGCATTATAAACTTTCTTGGTGTAACTCGTCGAGACCACTTGAACGTCACCTACATCTTACTAAAGCCAAACATGCAGAATTTTGGCACAAAATTGCAGTTGGATCCAAAACTATTTGACTGAAAAAAAAAATTGCCTAGCATTTAAAACATCGAAGTTGTTGCACTTCGAAGTTTGCAGATAAATACAGGAACGATAAGGATGAACATGAATTTCGAACAGCCATAACTCCGATGCTTATAAAGCTAAAGACGATTTGTTTTTTGTTTCATCTTGAATTTGTCTACAGTTATTATATAACTATAGCTGCTGCCTGCGGCTTCGCACCCGTTGAATCAGTGTAACAACATTTTACCCCTTTTTATCCCGTTAGGGGTTGTATTTCGAAAAATCCGTTCTTAGTGGATGCCTACGTCATAGAAGGAATATACTCCCAAAATTTCATGTTTCTAGGATCAGGGGTTGAGGCTGGACGTTGATGAATCAGTCAGTCAAGACATGTTATTTTATATATATAGATAAAAACTGTAGGTTTGGTTTTAAAGATGGGACGTAATCTATACGTGCACTGTAAATCCAAATGTGTTGCCAAGTGTATTATTCCCTATCATATACCATTGTAACTACTTTTGACATACTTCCAAGTGTGTTATTTTTACGTGGATTTAACACTCATGGAAGTGTTTTAAAAGTTACTACAATGTAAAACGATAAGGAATAATGCAATGGACCACAAATCGTAATGCAAAAGTTCGGATAAGTTTTTTTTTTGTTGCAATCCTTTTATTGACAGATAAGGAGCTTAACTTCAAAAGTCGGCGCCCTCCCCCCCCCGGCGTTAGTCGCCATCTTGAAAAATGCATTTTATATCATATCTCGAAAACCGCTGACTTGAGGATAAAAAACATGCAAATTTTTTTGTAGATAATTAGATTACTCATCTTTTTTATTTAAAACTTTTATTAATTCAACTTACGGGTTTTTTTTTTACAGCTTGTTTAGTGTCAAATCTTCTTTTTTCCTCTGAAACTCCCTTAAAAATCGATGTAGTGAGAAAATTCCTGGTATCTTTTTTATTTATCATTAAATTTCCTACAAATTTTCTATATGAACTTTTTTTTATAGAACTAATACTTCAAAAGTTATTAACAGTTGAATATGACGGAAACCATCAACTCGTATACCTATATAGAGAGACCTTCGAAAAACCCCAATGAGCAGATGTTCATGACTATACATATAGTACATTGTCGAAATACCCAGCACCTCAACCGCCGTCTAGTGCGCCGTGTCATTCTTATATTCAATTGTTAATAACTTTTGAAGTATTAGTTCTGTGGAAAAAAGTTATATAGAAAAATTGTAAGAAATTTAATAATAAATAAAAAAGATACCAGGAATTATCTCAGTACATCGATTTTTAAGGGAGTTTCAGAGGAAAAAAGAAGATTTGCGACATTAAACAACCTGTAATTCAAAAACGGTGAG
Source organism: Dyspetes luteomarginatus (assembly GCA_963669185.1). Taxonomy (NCBI): domain Eukaryota; kingdom Metazoa; phylum Arthropoda; class Insecta; order Hymenoptera; family Ichneumonidae; genus Dyspetes; species Dyspetes luteomarginatus. The sequence goes on from OY769905.1 coordinate 10,472,553, forward strand.
TTGAATTGAAAAAAATTTGGAATAAAAAAAATGAGGAATGTAATTGTCTACAAAAAAGTCTTCATGTTTTTCATCCTAAAGTCAGCTGTTTTCGAGATATGATATAAAACGCGTTTTTCAAGATGGCGACTAACGCCGGGGGGGGGGGCGCAGACTTTTGAAGTTAAGCTTTTTATCTGTCAATAAAACGATTGCAACAATAAAAAAAATTGGTAGAAGTTGTGCATTACGACCCTATAAATTCAACCTCTATTGACTGGACTGGTGTCCGAGGCCCGCGATATCGTTAGGCAATGTGCGGAGAATTGTGAAGTGTATCTGCCTCTCGGGAAAGAGAGATAAAGAGGAAGAAGAAATGAATAATACGGTATACAGTCATGAAATTGCAGCAATCTGGCTCCCGTTTTCATGAAATCTCATACACAAAAGTGCGGAGAAAACAAGGAAAAATGTATCGTACTACAGAGTGCCCTATAATACAGCGGCGAGAATACGTGCTGGACCAAAGTCCACTGTAAATCGCTCGGAACTCCGCGAACTCGATGTTTTCTTCCTCTCATATCGTTTGCTCGCATATCTGTATATATGTATTTTGATAAGTAGAAATGTATGTATCAAATAAATAGAGTCAAAAATATGAGCTACTCGTCTTCCAATGCATGTTGTATTTATTTAACAAAATTAATTTCGCAATTGGCCGGCTGCTGTGAGCACTTTATCAATGTACGAAAAATGTTCTCATACATCTATTGCCAAAACTTTAAACTTTGTCCAAAAAGTGCATATATTGTGAGGATTAATCTCGCTTTTGCACTTTATAAAATCGCGCACTCGACGCTTTCTTCCTCTCTTATCTTTCGCTCGGATATCTATATATATATATATATATATATATATATATATATATACTATCTGTACTTTGATAAGGATTAGGTTGGCCAAAAATCATTGGGTTTTTTTTCTGTGTAAATAAAAGGCGAATTTAACAATTGTTAATGAAATCGTGCACTTTCTTTTTCTAAAACAAGCTTAAATTGTCAGCTGTCAAATTATATAATGGATTTGCGGTTTGAAATAAAGTATTTCAAGACATGTGTATATACATCTATTAGAAAAAAAACGCAATGACTTTTTGGCCGACCCAATAGATATTGTATATATAAATCACATAAATACTTAAGGGTCAAAAATATGAGCTTCTTGTCTTCCAATGCATGTTGTATTTATTTAACAAAATTAATTTCGCGATTGACCAGCTGCTATGAGCATTTTATTTATGTGAAATTTTTTCTTCCATATTTGTTGCCAAAGCATGAAACTTTCTCCCAAAAGTGCATATTGTGAGGAATAATCTCGTTTGCACTTTATAAAAATCATACCATATTGATAACAAGACGACAATGAAGACGAATCGGTTTGGATACAATTGAACTCGATACAATGAGGAGAGATAAGCAATGTGTTTCTTCGATATCTCTCGGAACCCTCGTGACGTGGCCCAAATTTGAACTCTTGACTATGAGTATCCCTGGCCCCTGTCGGGCTATTATATATGGACCAGGCACATGATCGACAAAAATTCCTTTGTGCTCTGGTATAATCACATATAGCGTGGGTGACAGAGATAAGAGTTCGCTGCTTTCTATCTAGTTGAAAATGTTGGATTCCTCATAGAGTAAATGTTTATTTTAAATTGCGTCAGCACGGAGATAAATTTTGATCAATGCGAGAATCATCGTCTTATATTGCTAAACTACGAGCGCTTTCTGTATACGATGAAAAGTACGCAAGTCAAATTGTTATTTGCATCATGGTCGTTACACAATACGTGTTGTGATCCGACGTACGAACGAACGTCTGTCAGTCATGGGTTGCCAGCATGTGACTGCTTCTTCGTGCTTTGTTTCTTTATGTCTTTGGTGTTGTGCGCCAAGTCTCTCGGCTCGATTTCATGTTTCTGCATTGCAGATAATACCCCGTCAATAGAGGGTGGAACGTTTCCAGGATCGCGGCAGCAATTGTACTTTTACAATTGTTTTTGCTTGCTAATAGCTCTTTAGTTTAAAAAAAAAAGCGTTGACCCGCATTACCTCACGGAGCTATCCGCCAGGCTAATTTGGACCCTTATCAAAAGACGAGACAAGGCCTATCAATGCCAATGAATTTGAAAAAAAAAAAAAGAAAATCGTTTAAAGTAGCTTTGCCCGCATTTCACCTACGTGACTGCGCCAGAACAGTACTTTACTGATGGTACAGTTGCAAACTAAACAATTTGAATTTTCCAAGTGTGAGTATATCGCTCATATTGACAACGAGGCGAATATGATGTAGGGAAAATGATAAGACTATCCATTTTTGTTTACTAGCGAAACTCTCCACTCTGCGCAGTAAATCACAGCCTAATGTGAAACATGATCAGATTCTGATAAATTTACCGTTAAACATGGCCTGGTTTTTTGCATCAGTGAAAAAGGAAAAAATAAAGAAAAATTGAGTGAAATAAGTATTTAGAGTTGAAAAAATATATACAACAATTTGTCTGCTGCAGCAAAACAAGGAAAGACTTTTGACTTTTGCAACGGAAGCTTCAATGCTTCAACGATCTATTTGCTAAACGGGGTAGGTACCACAGAACCTTCTACACGTATCATATAAATCTTAGAAATATTGCAGCTGCAATTAATAAGACAACCAATTTTAATTTAAAAAAAGCCTCATTATATTAATTATATCATTGTGCAGAAATAAGAGTTTCTCTGATAGCAGAAAAACAAATTATTTCCATGATAGAACTACTGTCACATTATTCTTAAATCTTATGTCCCACTGCTGCTGCTCGCTCGGCTTCTCTCGCGTTGAATCAAAATTAAATAAAGTTTACCCTTTTTTGACCCCTTAAGGGTTGAATTTCGAAAAATCCCTTCTTAGTGAATCTCTGCATTATAAAATAAAACTACTGACCAAATTTCATATTAATAGCTTCAACGGTTTCGGCTTGGCGATGACGAATTAGTCAGTCAGGATATGTTATTTTATATACATATAGAGATAAACAACGGTGCACTGTTACTGCAAAGTATAATGATAAACTAAAGAAAAAAATGCAAGCAATCTGTTTGAATGAACTGTAGTTTGCTGATCGAAGACCGTCCGTATTTCACATTAGTGGGTAATAGCGAATCGACCGTTGGTTGTTTAAAAAAAAAATTAATCTCTCACCAGACAGTTAGACATTGTGGATACGCCCTGAAAGTCTGTCTAGGGTTAAATCTAGAGAGTTTTGAATCAACTCTGATTGACGCTGACTTCTGCCTCGCCTATTAAAATGTAATTAAAAATAATAATTAATTTTTGTTTCAAGTTAACCCTGGACAGTTAGACTTTCTGGGCGTACCCACAAAGTCTAACTAGCTAGGGTTACGTAGATAGAAATTTTTCGCTCAAGAGGAAAAACTCGAGTTTGGCAGTTTTTTTTAAATTCGTAACTTTGGAAGTTATTTACAGAATTAAATTTTTTTGGTTGACTCTAAAATACCAGATGTGAAATCTTAAGGAAAAAAATATGGCGATATAATGTTGACTTGTTGATCGGGCCTAGGGTGCACGGAAGCATGTCAATGTACAGATTGCTATTTAGAGGGTCACCGAAGAATCTACATACTCTAGACACGAATAATTATGATTCTTGTTATGATTCTGATTCTAAATAAAACCAGATGTAATGCTGCTATTCAGAGGGTTACCGAAGAATCAATACTGTAGACACGAATGATTATGATTCTTGTTATGATTCTGATTCTAAATAAAACCGTACGTAATGGTTTTTATCACTTCAATTACTGTTTAATCTATATCAATCCAATTCACATGCTTTGCGATTAACTTTACATTTGCAATTCATTTATAACACTTTTGCTAATCGTAAAAATTGTCAAAACTTTCATCAATGTTCGTATGCTCAATTCGATCGATGAATTGTGTGATACTGCGTAACCCCAAAAAATTTTATTGCAAAGTGTATCAATTAATTGTGACATCCTGAACTTTTTATGTTTAAATGGAAATAAAAATTATTCGCAATTGCTTATTTGACTGAATTCAAACAATGCTACAGAAGTTATGGCGATACTTATAGGTAATCAATCTATTCTCCCAGTCAACACCTTCATTTTTATTGCTGGATTTTCATCTTAACTCAACTGATAAGCTAATTATTATGATAAAACAATGTTCGCTACAGAGTTTGAAGAGAATCGGTCGAAGGGTTAAGCTTTCATACAATTTTGATTTTTTCTAATAAAATTTAGTTAATTTTTTATTAGCAGCTAACGTCAAGATAATCATATAAAACTTCTTCCATGACTAAAATTACATATAATCGTTGTTTTGTCTAAATTTGAGGATGATTGATTAAGGTGTTCTGATTTATGCATGGAATTTGGAATTGCTCGAAAAATGTAAGCAGCGACTAAATTCAAACAAATCTTAGAGAATCAAGGTGAAATGCCGGTGAAAAATCTGGTACATAAAAATTCGCACATTCCTTCCGCGTGAATTTCATCCACTTACAAAGCATCCTGTGCGAGGAAGCCAAAATTGAAAGAAAACGGTATTTGCTAATAGAGACGGCTCCGGTGATGGTGAAAGATTGCAGTAAAATTATCGTAATCTGCAAACCGCTGATTTGATAAAACGTTACGAAAAAATTATCGTAATCTTTCATAATCAACGAAGCCCATGACCAACGCATCTTCCATTTTACAGGCTTTTTTGTTTATCAATTTACTCAATTCACTAAACATCAATCTGATCCGAAGTTTAGTTTCGGATTTGAATCGAGCTAACTCGATTCGAGATTTTGATATTAATAAGTTTTTGTATACAGCATTAAACTTTTATTGAAATTAACTTGAGATATAAATATAATAATAAAGGATCTTTTAAAATGGTGGTTGAGCAATCGTTTATTATTATTAATATTAATATTGTAACACCGTTGGAAAGGATTTATCGTTCGCTATTGGTATATAGTACAGCAGCAGGTCGTCGACAGGCTACCCGGCATTTATCATGGCCGTTATCTTTAGAAAAGGCTTCCAAACAATAACGTAATTACACATTAAGTAGACTTCAATCCAAAAGGAATATTCATGGGCGAGTCTCTTTTGGTGTCTCACATCACGAAAGTGCTGCTCATATCAACGAAGATAGAGGATGCTTATATGTATGAAAAGTGTAATTTTTGGAAACCGGGACGACTGTAAGTCTGTATCATTATTACAGCCGTGGCGCATATAAGCGCACTGTCCCGGCTGGCCTAAACGAGATAAGATGTGAAAGTGGGCTTAAAAAATTCCCATCTGTATGAGGACGATTTTGTGCTGTAATTTGCATGACGCGAGAGGAGCTCCAATAACGCTGGAGAATTCGCTCATGTACTCGTGCAATCGAATAAGCAACAATGCACTAGGCATTTACTTTTTTTTCCGGGGGCATATCTGATATTATCTACTGCAAGCCCTGTGACTGCAAGCAGCGAATGCAGACACTTGTCTGAATTCGTTACTGCAAGTAATAGATATGAAATAACGTGTTCACTTTCGCCTCCATACCGCAAAAATGATCACATGTTAATTTCTCAGACTCGGTATGGATTCGATAATGTCACACGAGTAAGTGGACATGCTTGATTTCTCGAGAACCGTCAATGTTTCATCCATTGAGGTAAACGTCCCAGTGGCTGGGCAGGTCCCAGTTATTGAACGGAGCGTGTACGCAAAAAAAAACAGACATACGATTTCTTATGGATGTCCGGCCACTGGGACGTCTATCTTAGGCTACCGGCGACTGGGACCTTACGGCAGTTTCGCAAATTGCGGTTGCAAGGCTGCAGGATTTCTCCACTATGAGCGCTCGCTGTCAATCTCGACCAAAACGTGGTCTCTCGGCGCCGAACTGAGGTCACGCACGGAGTTAATTAATAGAACGGCGCGCTGGGTTCACGGCCCAATGACGTTTCGTTTCTCTACTTCTATGGCCTAATAGCTTTCTAGTTTTTCATCTTTACGAAAAATTCGGGTGAACAATGAATTTGTAATTAATTGCACATCCGTCGTAATAGTAAGAAATTCAATAACTTCTACTTCGATTCGACATCTAAATTCCTTACTATTGCACGAAATTTATAAGTGTACTCGAAGGCGATAAAAGGATGATGACCTTTGTTGTTCATTGACCCTCATTGCCCCGTATCTCTATGAAAGTCGCGCGCCTTGAGTACACTAACTAGTGTTGGACACGTAGTTATAATATCATGATATTATAAATATGTGTCCAACACTAGTTATATGCATATTCATGCATGCTATGAATATGCATGCATGCATATTCATAGTGTCTTGCCGTTAATATACCGCGTTCTAGGTGGGGGACACAACAATTCGATTTCCATGTTATTTACGCCTGTGTCTTATTATCGTTATTTACTTCCCGCGCAATGGGCGCGCTTGCGCTAATGAGTGATCACGTGGAGAGAGCAAATGAGAGAAAAATCATTAGTAATATATCGAAGCGTTTGTGGATGTTATGCGTGGCAATATAATATTCATATGTAAGCGGCTGTCGATCTGGGTTTTGTCTGTTTTGCTTCTTGCTATCATCTCCCTCTCTCTCTCTCTCTCTCTGTCTGTCTCTTTCTTTATCGATTTTTTCTACAGATCTACTGCGAAATGTGTCTCCAGCCTGGTAGAGCGAGTAGGAAAAAAAAGAGAGTCGATGTGGTGTGTCTGGGAGTTCGGGATTGCGTTTATGTATCGGTCTCAACGAACCGGTCGTTGCCACGTATTTTAGTCTGAGGCCTAGCGTCCTTGCTTGAGAGAACCAGATACGCACAGATAGCAAGGGAGAGATCACGTTTAATATTTTTGTCTCAATATATTTCGCTTTACTCTGTTACCAAATTTTTGTCAATCGCTTTAATTGTTTTAACAGTGTTGAATGAAATTGAGTGAGAAATCAGAGTGTACATATCACTTGTACACGAGAGGCAAAGAAAAAAATGAATACATTTTCGGGATAAGTAACTGTCAAATGAAACGCGAATGAGTTTCCCGGAGTAGCAACAGCGAAGCTGACGATTCTCGCGCACGTGTCACACGGTGGCCACGTGCGACTCTGCGCAGTGGATCATGCGTGCAGGCACACAATGCTCGCCAATCGCGAAGCATCCCGAGTATGTTTTTAGCTCGTCTGTGTGTGCGACCCATACGATGCGAAATAAGAACAAAACAAAATGAACATAAAAGAATGAAGAAGAAGCGGGAAAAAGAGGAACACAATTCCATCGCCTTTTCGTCTCACATCTATATTAAACGTACACACCACTGAACTAATTACCTGCTATAAAATATTTTAACGCCCTACATGAAGATCTCCACACGTAAACCAATATCAATGTTCCTCAAAATAAAAAAAATAAAAAACAGTTTATATCACGTAAAAAATTGTTTTCTAGTGCTATTGAAGAATCACTGACAGGAAATAATTCGCCACAAACCGAAGCCGACATTCAACGATATATATATATATAAACACGGCTGGTAGGTCCGAACTAAAAAAAACTCCCGCCTTTTATTTTTACTCCACACCACGAATAGATCGTTTCTATTAAAAAAATTTAAATAGCACGTCGTCAATTCCGCACGGTGTGCGTGTACGCGGGTGTTTAAGTGCATGTGCGGGCGTGCGTGTTTACGAGCTCTGTTCACCGAGAACGACGAAAAGTTACAAACCGGGTTTAACGCGCAAGACTTTACGGCGCTGCTTTGAAGACCTCTCTTGTGCCCGTCGTGTGTCGCAGCGACACACTCGATCGGGTACTACTCGCCGATAACGCGTGTGTGCTCGTGGCTCGCGGCAGTAGCAGCGGCAACAACTCGTCCGGCGTGTCAGTAAAGCCGCGTGTCCGTATACCTTGGGGAAACACGCACACACGTGGCGGGAAAATACGGAGAGAGCAGGACAGACAGACGTATAGAGAGGGAGGACTATATAGCCACACAGAAGTTAAGTAGTGGTAAAAGCCACCAGAAACTAAAAGATTGTGTGGCGAGAGTCCACGATCGAACGGAAAGAGGGGCTAAGCAGTATGATTCGCTCGAACTTTCACGAGAGAGCTTGCGACCGCGACACTGCACGCACGCACGCACGCACGCACGCACGCACGCACACACACACACACACACACACACACACACACACACACACATTCACAGAGTGCGTAAATACACGAAACATTTTCATCGCCATGTCTATTACTATACGCTTTGTGACTTTTCCTCTCTGTGTGGCTCTATCTGTATCTCTTACCGAGATGCCGGGTATGCGTACACACGAGACAGACGACGATCCAAGAGGGATTGGATCTGTTCCAGGTTTCTTCCTGCTCTTGTTAGGCTCTTACCATCGAGATACTGATACTGAACTAACTACTTACGACTAATACTGTAACTGGCTGGTCTTGCGGCTTCTAGTTTAAATACACGCATGCTTTTGTGTGTGTATATGTGTGTCTGTGTGTGTGTGTGCAAACGTCCTCCAACGCCCGCGTACATCGGCCGTTTCCTCATTGAGCGAAAAGACATTTAATTTTATTCCAACAAACCGGAGTAAGGCAGCGCTCTTAGTTATCGCGATGAGGAAAGAAAAACGAAAAATCCACTAGCGCCTCTGTGCACCCGCGCGTGTTCTCCTCTGACATTACTGGGTATTTTCATTTCTCTTGTAGGAATTTGCGGCAGGTTGCCAGAGAAATTTTATTATCACTCCAAAAGGATGAAATGTCTCTCACTCTCTCTTTGGTCAAATAAGAATGTATTATTTTTATCGCTAGTACTTGTCGTACTGGTGGTGCCATTTCTCAGGGAGCGATACTTACCTGATACAATCGAATAGTAATGCTTACGAAATTGTTTAAACGTATTTCAAAAGAGTGCTCAACTTGCATTGACGAATATATACATTGTACAGAAATAATGTACAGGGAACTAATTTATCCGGTAACTAATTCCCGGAAAAATTAGTTCATCGTATGTTCTCATTAAAACAATGAGGCATGTTTTGACGTCTTTTTCCGTGAAACAAAATTGTACTCTTGGTGTGAATGACACTTGATCCACTTCACCCAATGTATTTGCTTCCTCGTAGAGGAAAAGCTTTGTTTTCGTGAAAAACAAAAAAAAATGAGTTTTTAATGCCATAGTGCTTAAAATTTCCGAAATCGTCGAGAAAACGTATTTAGGAAAAGTGTCCGTAGCTGTGTGTGTAAAGAACTTGAAAATTTCAAATGGCTATATTTCGAGAATGGCTTGACCGATCGTGTTAAAACTTTGCGCACAGCTTGGGGTCCAAACCATTTTGGTTTTCTGTAATTTTTGTCTCAATCGCTATCGGGCATTTCGTTTTATGGAACTTTAACTTTTTTGAAAAAAGGGCGTGTGCGCTCTAACTTTCCTAAATTTAAAACTATCCAGTTACAACTTCCTGCACAAATAAGCTAGGGAATAAGCTTGTTGGGTATTGAGCTTGAGGAGGATCGGTCAATGGGTTCAGATTTTATGAAATTTTGAAAGTTACCCTATGTTCAATTTTTCGAAGAATTGACGTGATCACTCTAACTCTCGTACCTTTTCACTAATCGAGCCAAAATTGCCTACACAAATAGGCTAGGGGGCAAGTGAAAATGGAAGGAAAAAGGTACAAAATACAACTAGCACATTTAGTCCGTCTTAATTTTCGAGCATAAATAAAGCTTCCTCTATAGCCAAAATTAAGAACGCTACTGTCTCATAGAGGAAAATTTATGAATGCCCGAAAATTATGTGGAAACATTGTGCAAATTTCATTTTGCACCTTTTCTTGTGTATATACAGACTTTGAGTTACTCGGATTAGCTGACAAGTAACGCTGATTAACTGCTCCGAAGTGCTCGGGGTCGCGTCAACCGAAAGGCACGACAGAGCGTCTAATTTGCATTACAAAATTTTCCATTAAAGATAAGATATATATAATATCGATTATATATATATATAATATAATTTCGATTATATTTCTCTCCTTTCTTTTTTTGTAATCTCATAAAAACGACTCGTTTGTAACGAGAATTATCTGAACATCGACACTTTATAGTGAGTGAAAATACACGACGCCAATGTATACGCGAGTTTCTCGAATTTATATAAAACGTCGTTTGGTAGTGGTGGTTGAACCTGTGATGTAATAACGGGCTCAATTAACCGTGAAATAAACGTGGCAATGTGTATTGGCCCGAAATATGAAAACTACGAAAATAAAAACGAATTGTGGGGGCGCAGTTCTGTCTGGTTCTCTTTCACGGTTCTGTAAATTCTCCCCCGCACCCCATTCCTCTCTCTTTTGCTCTCTCTCTCACGTCGGTTCTCGTCCTGCTGTCCTCGATGTCGTGGAGTCGCCAGACAGGCCAGACAGACGCGTCGGCACTGGAAACTCGTAGTGCACATTTTCAAATTGTCCAGCCAATGCTGAAATCTTTGTCATCGAATTTGCACTAAAATAACGATTATAAGGCCCGCTTCACACTGACGTTTTTTTTTACGTGCGGCTACCGGAATTGCGGCCCGAAGTAATAGAAAACCGATTGAGCGCTGCACATTGCTTGCATCTGTTTTCTATTGTTACGGGCTGCAATTCCGACCGCCGCACGTCAAAAAAACGCCACTGTGTAGGCGGTCTAATATCGTAACTCCCGCGTGAAGTGAATAACATATTTTGTGTTTGGGTGGACATATATATATATGTATATGTTCATATTCCCTTAACATATACCCTTTACGATTTTTATGACCCTTCTCTATGTTCCGGTTTCACTTTTCTACAGTTTACCGTATCATTTCCTTTAAATTTTTGTTATTTCCTGGAAACCCCCCTGGAGTTGCGTCCGTGGCCGACTTGGGCCCCACCATAATTACGCATTTATATGCGGGACAAGGAGATGCGGAAAACTGTGCCGATCCAATTGGCTCTTTTGACAAAGTTTGATGTTCTCAAAAGGAATCACCAGACTCTGGAATGATTCTTCTTTGTTTTCTTAGTTCAGTTGAAGTTCAGTTCAGTTGAGGGGATTCCGCCGTACGAATTGAAGCGCCCAGTTTGATCACCAGAGATGACGTCCCGGGCAACGGGAGATAATCTAGAAAGATGACCTCAGCGATTCGATGGGTCAGCCAACGCACGTTTAAGCGGTCACCGATCCAAGTACGGACCGCGTTCTATGCTGCTTAACTTCGCTGACAGCTAGAACCATGGGTCAGTGTATTGGGGCGGATATATTGAATATATATATTATAAATTGCCCATTGCGATACTTGCGTCTCAATTTCGATTGTTCATTGCAGCTTCTGTTGTCAATAAGACAGTCAGTCCGTTTGTCGCAACTGACACTCTCGAGCTGTATCAGTTGTCATGCAATATCGGGTGCCAACATGGCATATCCCAATATTCGTAACATTGCGTTAAAAGTTAAGGTCGTTCTCGCAGAAGATTCGAAATACAGATGGTCCGTAATACCTTCGAAAACGTCCTCTCATAACGCGGCATAAGGCTATAGGGATAGTTGAATGAGAGTTAATAGTATGGCAAATAATACATTCCTGGCAGACTGCACCAACCTTAAATTGGCTATTTTGTAGAAAAATTCAATCCCAACCTAACCAAGTTTGGATGAGTACAAGCGCAGCTCACCAAGCTGATGCAACCGTTAGTTTGTCCAAAATCGATCAAGTTCCAATCACTCGAGGGTACCGTTTATAGTTGATTCACAGCCAGTTTGAGAGTAACCGGTCGGCTTCCAGCTTCCAGCTATCCGATAATATTGTCAAGAGTCAATTTCAGAATGGTTTGATAGATATTTTACGCAGGAATTATTGCAAGTCAGACGATTTCTGCCACATCAACCGTCAATCCACTACAATACCTGTGCTTGAATAGTTGTGAGTCTCTTGGTTTTAGATTGAATGTTTGCACAAACCAACCGGTTGTTTTCGGGCCAGAAGTTAGTTAACCAAATCCACCTAACGTATTTCTGGTGATTTCTTTAAAAAATCTCGAGAGTTTGAAATAGTTTCGTCATAAAATTTTGGAGATATACAAAACGTAAACGTTTTACTCGTAAAGATTGGAACGAAATAGAAAAAAAAAAATTGGTAATCAATACAGAATTACCAGAGATGAAAGTGTAACAACGTCTTGAAACATGAATTTGAAATTTTTAACGTCTTTTCTCGGAGATATAAGTGAATGGGATTCAATGAAATTGGACAGTCGATGCAAAATGATGGCACTAAGATGCTGCCACCCCATCCTTGTCAAAGATTGCCAAAATTTATAAGTATTTCGTATTGATCTCTATAGATCACTAGTATTTTAATGAAAGATTGTTGCTCTTCGCAAAGCTTATACAGCGATTCGCTAGGCGATAGTCGATATTAGAACTATTTATAATCAGGTCTGCATGACTGAGGTACATACAGCGTGTCCCATTTTAAAGTACGCATTAAAGTGTTCAGCCAACTTAATAGTTCAATTAAAAAATGTGTCCTACAAAAGTTGCATGGTTCAGAGGGGAACACATGAAGAAATTATTTGGAGGATGGACCAGTTTTTTAAAATGGAATCATACATTTTTGTTTTTACCAAAAAATTCTTTCTTCAAAAGTGTATAACTTTCTTAGGATTTTTTTTTGATAAAGTCAACAGTTACTGAGATAATCAGTTACAACACGATGATTATCAAATACTGGCAATTCAATTATTTAATTACTAAATTAAATTCTACAAGACACGAGGAGGTAAAGTCTTCCGCGCCCAGTGTGTGTGTGTGTGTGTGTGTGTGTGTGTGGGGAGTGACATCACAGAGATGCAGTAACTCGTGACATCGGTATACAGATTCTGACATTTTCAAGCCGCCATTAGCGTCTCTAACGGTCGCTGGGCGTCTCATTTCGTCGATTACTGTCATATATACGAATGGCCACAATTAGGTTAGCTATTTCGAGCATCCGCAACACTTGTCCGAAACACTCATAAATTAGTGCGATAAAAACAAAAAATTGGTACAGTCGTCTACATGCTATTATTCTGCGTCAAGTGTCAGAATTTCGTTAAATTCCATTGTGTTAACCTCGAGAAAAAGGCACTTAAACTTTCGAGGTGGTGGCCTCACGTGTGAGTTCGGAGTACGAAGAGCAACGCCCTTAATAGCGAGAAGGCGACAAAAAACTGGCCTTATAATTCCCGATTCGTTTATCATGTACATAACCAATGAAGATGAGGTCGATAGAAGCTCAAAGCCTCCTGTTTGAGGTGAAAAAAGTATATGCTTTGTGCTTCCATAAACCTATATTTTGGGTGACATGACTGATTCCCAGGGGGAACTTACCAAGTGACTATGAAGAAACTGACCACGCACAAAGGATTCGCATCCAATATAGCTATAATTCAATACGCTATGGTCAGTTTCTTCGTGGGTACTTGGCAGCTTGCCTTCCCAGGACTACCAGCATTGGACCTTATGGACTCAGCCCAACAGATCGTTTCGATTTGTCGACTTTGCTAACGATCGTAGAAATTGTGGCATGAGGCTCGCTACACACTGGCGTTTTTTTTATGGGCGACGGCCCGAATTGCAGTCCGAAATCTGTTCTCTATTACTTCGAACTGCAATTACGGCCGCTGCCACACGTCAAAAAAAAAACGCCAGTGTGTAGCGGGCCTAACTGCATGAACCCCCCCCCCCCCCCCCCTACTGAAATTCAGCAGTTTCAAGACCTGTATCAACGAATTCAGACATTTGTTGTCTGTATGTAGTCTCACAATGAGTTTTTCTTGCTACTCCAAAATTCGTTCACGTATATCGATCCAGCAGAAATACATTAAAAACAATTTTTTTTTATACTCACCCATTTTGTTATGGCATACCACTGACCATTTTTCAAAAATATTTTTATAATCCTACAACCGTACACTTTCGAGTCATACCCATCAACCAGTTCACTGGTAATGACTCATATATCGGCGAAAAAAACGTGCCAAAACCGAGAATGACTCATATAAATATATGAGGACCATGAATGTCTCTGTCAATTTTCAATGGATTTGCATCAAACTTGACATGCCTCTGTCTTTTGCGTCACTAATTATGAATCCTAACTCCAAATTGCAAAATTCAAAATAGCGGATAAAATATGGTGGCTTACTATGATGTTCATTGTGAATCCGTATCAAACTTGGTATGTGCATGTTTTTCCGATCACTGATGACGAATCCAGGGTCAAAATTGCAAAATGGGGAATCCAATATGGAGGCTTCGAGTGACCAACGGTGTTCCATTATGGCTACTGGTACCTCCGTTATTGGGTGGTGAAATATAATCACGACCCCAGAGTGCCCACGTACCCAGGCTGCGGTAAGATTTTACACTTTATTTAAAAAACAATAATAATAATAATATTTTTAATTTCTTCATTTCGAGTTCAGATTCGTAATTAGCGACCTCGAAAACCATGCACCGGGTACCCAGTTTCATCCAAATCAAATGACTTTTTACATTATGGTCCACCATAATGGTTCCGCCATTTTTAATTTTTGAGTTCATATTCGTAATAAGCAACCCAAAAAACCCCTTATAGATAAGCTTCCATGTAGAATACGAAATTGTCGGCATTCACCAGTTTTGGCACAAAACGTTCATTTCGGGTCCACTATAGTGATGAATAACGGTACACTGGGGTAACGACTTGCCCACGACTATTTGTTTACTTTGGGGGTCAACGTCGTTATTTAGTTGCTGAATTACGATGATTCTTACCCAATCAAATATATTTGACTACAGAGCATGGAGACAGTGATGCATACTATACCGGGTGGGCCTGAAGATCCTCTTGTAATCGTTCTGATGTTCGAAGTCGACTGTGCAGGATCCCGCAAATTCCTCTTCAACTTCGATAAACGTCACTCAATTCACTCGTTCTTCTTTGTACCATATCATGTAATATGTCCATAGTTCTTCCATGGTCCATGGTTCTTTGTACCATATCATGTAATGTTATGTGTATATATATATATATATATATATATAACATGCACATAATAGGGCGTGAAACAAAATGCGCGTAGGCATTTTTCATTTCACTTCTCTTCTTTGTTTTTTGTTTATTCCGCTTATATTAAAGAAGACGTGCATACGCGAATATGTAACTTTTGTATATATATATATTTTTTTTCAATAACGTACATTCGAAAAAAACAAGCCACTGACATACAGGCACACCTATACGCGTATCTACACAATTAAACAGAACGCAAACAACACACGATATATCATTCGTTATTTCTCTCTCGCTCTCTCTCTCTCTCTCTCGATCGATCTGTCATGCACACATGAGCGCACACGCTACTATTTAATTATAATTCTGAAATTTCTAGTATATAATTCAACAGGTTCAGTACCGCGTGTGGGCACGTATGTGCGGCTTTTTTTTTCTTCAAATAGACGTGTATATATATATATATATATATATATATATATATATATATCAATCACGTTTTTGTTATTATCTTGTTATATACTTGCTCAATTTTCGCAAACGATATAATTTTCATTATCATTTTTTTTGTTTTTTTTTTAAATATATTTATATGGTATGACTATATCTTCGCGCATAAACGAGGATATAAATACAAATTATTATTGTATGTATAGTTCTCGTTAATTTCCAATGGTAATAGAGACAATATTATCCGCAATATTGTTTCTTATATTGTATCCGTCATTCGCTGGTGTGTAGCTTTTTTTTCTCGGTAGAACTTTCCTATTCGATCGATGATGAATTATGAAATCGTCATTATTCAAGCTTCCTTATCTATACGTATGATATACTATATGTATGTACATTGTGTGTAATACGGATTTCAACAAGATTTACATTTTTTGTTTTGTTTTTTTCATCTAATTTTCATTCTGGTTTCTCCGTTTCGTCGATACGAAGAATATTCGTAGGCAAGTATACAATAAATTTATATACGATATATACATATAATATTCATATGGATATTCAATCTTTCTTTTTTCAATTAACAATTCATATCTTCCAATTCGGCGTTCGTCCAACTCGATCAGTTTTCTAGATTTAGCGGCTTCTTCTTTCCTCATATACGTCCACGACGTCGTTTGGGTCCCTGTCGTATTGACGTGATTAAAAAAAAAAAAAAAAAATACAAAATTTCGTACTCAGTTCACTCAGTTTTTCCGTATCGGTGCTTGGATGTGTGCTTCTTTTCTCATTAAATTATCTCTAACCACCTGCCGTTATTTCGCTCAATATCAACCAGACGGATTTTATTTTTTTGCTAAAATTGGGACGAGTTAATTAACCGCTCTATACAATATTACGAACGACAGATGCTCAGCATTTTTTTTTGTTTCTTCTAAATATCATAATTAAGTATGTTTACGAGGATATTAGTCGGAGAGCTTTATATTAATTGAAATTTACCTACCGAGAGCGTGTTTCATTCCGTTTTTAAGTCACTACATGTATGATATATATATATATATATCGTATGATATATATAGTTCGTTTCTGGAACGTTGAAACTCGTCTCGAGACGGCGTATAGAAATCATACAGAAGGTTTTGCAATTATCTATCTAATATTAGCGTCGGTTTTGTTATCAGCTATTTTTTTTTTTACAAATTATTTAATATTATTTACAAAAAAAAAGACAAGAGCTTCCTGTGCCTGCGAATTATACACGTAGTGCGTTATATATTCAATCATTAGTTCACATAAAATGGCTGTTCATCTTCTTCTTCTTTTCCTTTTCCTTCTTCCTCATCATTTTAATGGTTATGTACAATTGTCGCTTACAATTTGAGAAATATATTCACAAACGCGATGCAAGTGTGTGTTCAGAGAGATAACGGGAATTGACGATAAAATAGTTGATATTTTTTTTTCTTTACTTTAATTTCGTTAATCAACGACGCAGATCCGACATGGGCTCAACGTGTTATTTCAGTAACCTAGTCTCAAAGGAAAAAAAAAAGACGCATGTGTACAATTTTCTTTCTCTTCCAATGTCAGTCGATATGCAAGTGCAAAAGCTTTAATTTGTTACTTTTTGCAAGTTATCCTCATACTGTCTTTATCGATACTGATTGAGTACATATATGTATATATAAAATAGAATTAAAAAAAAGCAAACGACAAAATTTCACCCTATGTTTTTATAGAATCGCGACAAAGCATCGACAAAGAAACGATTTTTTCTACTCGGAAAGCATATCGGGGAAGTTTTGACTGGCTCGTTTTGAGAGAGAAATAAACACATTGCGATTTTCAGAAAATTGTTTTCAAGGTAAACGTCTCTCTCTCTCTCTCTCTCTCTCTCTCTCTCCTTGTTTTTTGTGTGCATAATTTGGCGAAATTTTCTCATTTGGCCGTTTACACGTTGTGCTTTTAATTTCGCATTTACCGTATTAACGGAACAAAAAAAAATCGTTAAGCGTTTTGTATCTCACGCTCAACCGATAAAAAATAGTCCCCTGGGACCTGTGGAGGGATGGCTCGGAGTTTAGGGCGATGGCCCAAGAGAGAGAGAGCGCTATTTTTTCTTTCTTTTTGTTTGTCCTTTATCGGCTCCAATTAGAGCACGGATTCGATCTGCTTGATCTCTTTTTCGGGCGGGTCCGAGGGCGAGGGAGCAGTCTCAATTATTTCCGGTATATCATCCTCGTTCTCTTCCTCGATATCCTCGTCAATCGGCGTCAGGGTGTCTGGTATCACAGGTTGAGTCTGAAACGGTCGAAAAAAATATAATTGAGCATTGTTGAAAATAATTCCTTGAAAAGTTGATGACCTATGGGTTTACTTGATAAATGATAAAGTAAAAATTCGTCTTCTTTTCGTTTGTATTTAATATCCGTCGCCTATGGAAAAAAAAATTACGTTACCAAATAAATAATTAATTAAGGCACAATCGTGTACTATTGTTTCATTTTTATAGAGAACTGAACACTTGTCGATCAAACAAGATTCATAAAAAATTCCGATTTCCAGGGAACAATTAATTGCTCCTAGAAAACTATTTTCTAAATGTTCGTTTTCTTCTAACAAAAAGACATGTCCATAACTTTAATCAATGTTTAAATTTCGTTTAAAATAATAAGCGATTTATATAACAAATTATTGTTAAATAACCGGTGGCGAATCCGACGTGGAATGTCCTATATGTAAAGTACAGTTTAGATTGAAAAAATTACAAGATCGTCGATAGTTTGAAGAAAAGAAAATTATTGTAATTTTCGTAAATAAATTTCGCACACCATAAGATTTTCCTTTTGTTGAGAACTATCAAAGCACAGTGGAAAAAAATGGTCAAATACAAAACTAGAGATTTATTTTTCCCATCCATACGGTATTTATCGCACTTCAAGTTCGTCATTTTTAGAAAAGTGAAAAATTACAACAGAATTCTATTGAGCTATTGAAAATTGTAGTACCTGTGGTGTTGTGCAGCGTTTCATCGCAGGCGCCATAAAACTCGTTACGGTGCTCATGAAGAAGAAAAAGCCAGCCATGAAAAATGGAATGCTGTAACTTCCCGTGGCATCGTAAACAGTACCGGCAAGAGGAGATCCAATAATCGCGGCTGCCCCTCTGAACAGAATCAATAGACCAAAAGCGTTGGTAAGCTTGTCCAAGCCAAGGAGATCGACCAGGATAATCGACGTAAGTGAGATATATCCGGCTGAATAGAACAAAAACAAAAAAAAATAAGGAAAACATTCGTAATTTTTTTTTAGGACGTGAAATTTGTCATTAAAGTGAGAAAAAAAATTAACCGTAACTCTTCAACTTACATATGGCAATTCCGAAGAAAACACTCATGGTTATGTATGATGCGTAAGAATGGCACAGCGGAGTGGCAGATACAGCGATGGTTGAAATGACCAAGCAAATATTATTAAGAAGAAGAGAATCAACTTGTGGAAAGTCCGCGACGTATCCGCATGCCACACGACCTACGGTATTCGTTATACCAATAATAGACAAGAGAAATGATGCCGAATTTTTGTCAATACCCTGAAAAAATAATAATATTTTTTTACCATTATTATAGAGTGAAATTGGCATTGACGAATGAAATATTGAAAATTTCCCATGGAATGAAAATATATAGGATGTGCAGAAGTTTTTGTCGAATATATATTTAATATATCCAGAATATATATTTTAAATGTTAAGCAGCCTTTTTTGTTGTTAAACTCGCGGAATTTATTAAAACTTTGCTAATTCGTAGGACTGATTGAATGGACTTTCTTTTAATTATTGCAATTCTTTAATCCAACCATTTAGAAAATTCACAAGTTTCTTCTCAAATCAACGTACGTCAAACAATATAAGTCGCAAGGAAAAAAAAATCGGCAAGTAAAAGTTATAGCTTATTATCAATTTTTCAATGAAATTTTTGTAAAAAAAAATAATATAATTTTACCGTAAAAAAATTAGAAATATTTTTTAAAGACAAGAAAGGGGCCCTTACGTTTGTCTGCCAAAATTACAGTATATTCGGGCATACGTTTAGATTGATTAAAAAAATCGTCGGAATTGCATCGAATGCAGTTGCGGAATAAAAAAAAAAATCTCGAAGAAATCTAATGATTTTTTAACCCTTTCCGCACAAACATGAGTCTTTCGTGGCCGGTCGATTCAATTAATCTCCCCAATTATTGATTATTCTTCGATAATTGAATGATACTAAACTTATTTTTTTTCCAAAATGAATCAAAGGCATTTATTCTACAAAGTTTAAAAAATATTCACATTTTTTTATGGATTTTTGGAATCGCTTTGAATAGGAGAGAAAGTCGTTAAACTCGAAATACCCATGTTTATATGGATCAAGTGCCATTTTTCACATGGTATGAAAAGGGTCAAGTTGAATCTATTCATACGTCTAAACATTCGGTAATCTTTGACGGTATAATAAAATGTGTTTCTTGATGAAAAGAAAAAAATTATTTTGATATTTTCTCAAAGTAAAATTAATTTTATGAAGTCGATAAAATTATTACAAATATTTAATTGACATGTTGATAGGAATATACATCCTTTAAATTAAGAATTTTTTTTTTGCCACTTCTATTTTCCAAGAAACGGTGACTTAAAACATAGACCATTTCTTAAATGGTTCGATTAAAAAATTTAAATAATTCCTTTTATCGACTGCTACGAAGTGGCAAAGTTTTAACAAATGCCGCAAGGTTACCGAAAAAAAGTTCATATCCGCGATACATATATATATATATATATATATATATATATATATACGTTTTTTATATCTATGATATATTTTATACATCTGAGGGACCCATTTTATGCATCGATATATTTCTTACATGTTTCATAAACTTTCTATTCCGTTGGGAAATTTTTTGGCAGTCCGATGTCCGATATTACTTACATCCTTAATCGCGGCGTCTACCAAGTACACAAAAGGTACATATAATCCTGCCATTCCAAATACGTTGCTTATACCGATCAACAGAAATACGGGATTTTTTAGTAATGACATATCCATCATGGTTGCTAAGGCCTCTTTAAACGATTCTGGTAGTACCAAACATGGACACAACGGTTCTGCAAAAAGAAAGAAAGCATCACCATCAGCAGCACTTTCAATATCGTTTAGTTCTCAATTGGAGATTTATAGATTTGGTCAATTTCGTGTACCGAAGAAATGATTAACCCTAGACCCTAGACACTCTGGAATCTTTTAAATAAACGAAAACTTGTTATTTTCTGCATTTACACTCTAAAATTGTTGATAAAAAAATATATATGAATTAATAAATTGATTTTGACTTGAAATGCTGATGAATCCTCCAGTAGACATGTCAACCTATAAAACAGATTTTTTTCAGATTTTTAAACGTCGATAACAGTTTCGAAAACGCCGAGGTGGGCCAAAGACCCCAGGTAGTCTGTTTAAGGACGAGATTTATAGAGTGTCTCTGTCTGGGGTTAACATATGGTCCAATGATGAATTTAATAATTCGAAGCCTTAATTCTGGAATTGTACATATTTTTTGCTGCTTTGAAGTAAAATGTTGGGTCTCTGAGACCCGACTTCTATCAGTGCCTGTGACTTTGGACAGTGCAAAGTTTTTTTTTCTTCAATTCGTAGATAAAACTGTCAAGAAGACACTTGTACAATAAAATGAAAACATACCAATTCTATAATTTATCAAATAAATCCGTTTGAATGGATGTTCATTTTGACTTATGGGAAAGCGAGTCATTTTTGCAGGGTCTGAGAGACCCATACATATACTCCCAAACCCAGGGTTAATATCTCGAAAAACTTTTGTAAAATCTCTGTAGTAAAATAGTATTAACCCTTCGTGGTCACACCTCCGGATAGTTCCGCGGTGGTCACATTTCGGTCAAATTGACCCCACTGATTTTCGAATAGTTGCCGTATGAACAGTATCCGTCCGATTGGGACGAAAAAATTATGGAACAGGCTTTAAACATTGTAGAATATGTATCAAACGTTATTACATAAGGAATCGAATGACAACATATTTAAAAACATCATCAAGACAAAAATTTGGAGAAAAAAGTTTTTACACGAAAAAAGATCGTGAATTTTTTAATTTTAATGTTTTTTTTTTCAAGTACAATTTATAGGTGATACTCCTAAAATGTCGTACTTTGTGATGAAATATAGTTCGTTAGTGCAAGTTTAAAATGTAACACCACGAAAATAATAACTTTTTAAATTTTTAATTTTTCTGACTGAAATTTGCAGGTGATACGCTTAAGGTGATGTACTTTTAGATTAAAATAGTCTGCTACTCGGCGTCTCAAAAAAAAAACCCCCCGGAGTCATTTTGACCCATGGTGACGATGGAGGGCTAAAATAAAAATTGATCAGTGAATCATGAGTATTAAAAGTATTGCTTGAGAGTTGCACTTACGTTGAGGGGCTTTCTCAACATCACCATCTCTGACATCGCCACGAACAGATTTTGGCAATGATATAACGCTCTGACGATAATTAGCTAGCGATTTTTGACTTTGATATTCCGGCAAATTGACGACGCTGCCACTGTAGAAAATATCCTTTCGCGACAGTGGTCGAACTATCAGAGCCTTCTCTTTTGGAATACTGGACTTGCTCGTTGTAAACGTAATGCTCTCGCCATCCTGAAACGAATAATAAAAATTAGAAATCGCAGAAAAAAAAAGTGCAAAAGTAAAATTTTACATAGTCGCGTGCTCTGAGCTATTGCAAAATTCTCCGACAAGCAGTTGCTGTTTGGCAGCAAAGAAAAATTTCGTAGAGTTTTTTTTTTTCATTTGGTTCAAAATGTTTATTTTTTTTTTATTGAGCAAATGTCCGAAAGACTTTGTAGAAGGATGTATTAAATTTTGAGCGAGAGTTTTACGTAACCCACCCACACTTCCAATTATGAGCCGGGCCTATTATAAAATGATTTGTTTGAAAAACTTTTTTTAATAAATAGGCGAAAATAGAAAAAAGAATGGAATATTTGTATGAATAAAATAAAATTATTCATTATTTTTAGACTCTCGCTTGACTCACTTTTGCAACGAAAACTGGCGTGTATTGTCACTATAATATTATCAATATAATTATATTATCAATATTATCAATATGGAATTTCAGCATCGATGTTCTCATTTTGCGAGCAATATTTTACCAAAGTGATTCCTCCCTGTTCACCTGGGGTCAAAACGACCCCATGTTTTTTTGTAAAATAGTGCATTTGGCTTTTGGCAGCGTTGACTTGAAGCATGTTTTTCGATAACTAAAATTTTTCTTTTCAAAAATCTAACTGTGCGGCCTTAAAGTTCAATAAACTTGTTACCAAAAACGTCGTAACATTTTTTCCAAAAGTATGCATACTTTTTGAGATATTTTGAGCTGAAAATCGCTTGGGGTCATTCTGACCCCGTGTGACCAGCGTGTTACAGCTAGGAGGTGTGACCCGGGAGGGTTAAAAAACAATTTGTTCTTGATTATGTACTGTGACATATAGTGCAAGAGAAATAGCTGTTTTTGAATTTCGTATTTTCTCCGCAATATTTCATATTTCGAGCAAAATAACAATGTTATTTACTAGTTTATTAAGACAATTAGAAAAAAAACTTTTCCCGTTTGCTCGAACTGCCAATAGTTACGGAGAAAATAAGAAGACGGGATTTTCATTGACATGACATGTACCATTTTACCTCAATTCGTGACCGCATGAATAGCATACGTAGTGTCGCCAAAAAATCTCTTCTTTACCAGTAGAAAATCAATTAATGGAACTTACAGCAAGCAAATTCATTAAAATCGAGAGATTTGAGATTTGAGTTTCATCTCAGAATTATTAAAATAAAAATAAACTAACAATACTTACGTCAACGTCGGTATTGTTGTTTCGCGAGCCAAGGATGCTGCTGGTCGATAATCTCAGATGCAAGCTCTTTCGAATATCACCGTTTGAATTAAGGGTTGTACGTGAATTTTTAATAGCGCTCAGGCTCGGTTTGTATCTCTCTCCTGTGCTTGTTTTCCTAATACGATCAAAAAATGGTACCGAACCATTTTTTGGCAGGCCCTGAACGTGCGTCGTAAATGCGGGCTGCGATGCGTTTCTCGGTATAACAGGCTTGTTGAATTCATTTTCGGGCTTGTCAACGCCGTCCTTTCCGTCTTTTGTCTCGTCAATGCCTCGACGACTTTTCGATTTAACTGATGAACTTTTGAGCTGATCGAGACTTCCACTATTGCTCGTTGCACCGCTCGATGAATGCTCCTGGACTTTGACCTCCGATATCGTTGGCAGAGTCGGCACGGTCGGTACTGGTGTTAAAGGCGTTCCTTTAGAGTTATACGTCAATCTTAACTAATCTACTTTTGTAAATAATAATAACGCAATTGCCGAGAAAAATCGGATCAATTACAAATTGATCACAGATTTAAAAATAATAATAATAAAATCAAAAATTATTTAATTAAAAGATTCATTCGGTAAATTGAATATTTGAGAATCATAGTGATTGACACACAATAAAGACACGATAAAGACTGTATATAACGACAAATGTGCGAATATTTAAAAAAATGGATTGTAAGTTATTTTAAGAAATAACAAGTTATATTTTTTTATAAAAACAGTCATTATAACTGAGAATAAAGAGTTTGAAGAAATTTAGAAGTTTCGAGACGAGTTACTTGATAGTTGGAGTGCCTCTAAATTATTTTGTTATTTTTTTATAATGGATAAGTACATCAAATGTTTCATCATCACATTCACGATGGACGTAAAAGACAAAAAATTTCATAAGGCACAGCCTAATATATCCCTTTGACATATAATAAATTCCAAAATCATTTTTCTGGATTAAACAAAATTAACTTTCAATAATTCGAAAATAAAATTCAATCATGGAACAAAAAGGAAAATTCTGAGTCATTCAGTGTGAATACAAATGACTTGTAAAATGTTATCAATTTATTCAAGAATACGAAAGGCACAATTCGTACGTTCATTTTGTCTGGACTCACTGTCGTGTTTTTTTATTAACACACAAAATCCAGTCTGTGAGCAGCAAATTTCTCAATTTAAATGCAACCAGTCACTTGATGTACTTTATACTTAAACCACCTTTGAATTATTTCATCATCACTTTCACGATGGACGTAAATGACAAAAAAAAATCATAAGGTGCAGCCTAATATCTCTTTGACATATAAAAAAATTCAAAATCATTTTTCTCAATTATGCAAAACTAATTTTCGATAGTTCGGGACGAAAATTCAATCATGTAACAAAAAGACTGATTTTCAGTCATCCATTGCAAATAAAACATGACTCATGAAATGATATCAATTTGTTTAAGAATATGAATGGAGCAATTCATAGGCTCATTTTGTCTAGGATCAATTGTCGTGCTTTTTTGTTTGGTTCAAAGCCAGCCTCAAAAGTATCGAAAAGGCTTTAAAATAATATTAAAAAAAAAGATAATAAAAATTGCCAAACGTTATTGTTATTTTTGTTTTGTTTTTTTTTTTCAACTATTAAAGCTTACCAGGTACCAATTGATCTAGATTGAAGCTGGAATGAACACCAGGATCAACATTGATCGGCATTTTCATTCTCTTTTCCATCGAGCCATCGGGCAATTGTACCATAAAATAAGAGCCACCGATGCTACCTCGTTCCATCTGAAATCTTTTTTCCTCGGCCATTCTTTGTAAGAGTGGCTTTACCGAAGATTGCTTTGGGTATTCGAGTGGTCGCATCATTGCGCCAAATACCGCGCAATTCAGAATCAGTCCGGCAAGTATCAAATTAGCTCCCTTCCAGTTATAAGCTTCGAGAAGCATCGTGGCTAACGGTGCAAATGCAAATGTACCAAAACCCGAGCCACAAACTGCTATTCCCGTTGCAAGTGATCTTTTCGTCTCGAAGTAATAACCAACGCAGACCACTGCTGGTAAGTATATCAGACCAAAGCCTATACCTGAAATAACAATCATTCGATCAAGCCTTTCATGTGGGAGGAAATAGAAATAGACATTAGAAATAAAAATGGAAATCTGTGATTCCTCCGAAATCGAAATATTTATCTTGTCCCATAATTTTTCGTCAATTTATAATAGTAATTTGCAATCTTTACAAGTTTATGCTTCAAACTTTTGCTTATTACGCTATTTTTAGATTTCGTAAAGATTTGTTTTTTTCGCTATTGACATATCGATTTTGTGCCATAATTTTTTATCAATTAATTTATAAAACCAATAGGCAGTTTTTAGAAGTTTATGCTTCAACCCCTTGCTGATTATAAAATTTTTAAATATCGTAGAGAATTTATTTTAGATTTTTTTTTTCAACCTTGTGTAATGAAAAAAGTAATTCTTACTGCCTCGCTATTTACTGGTTTTTTTCTCTTAGTTTTTAAATGAAATTTGAAATAAATATTCTTCCGTCTGTTACTCAAAGAATTGAAAATATATTTTTTATTTTTGTGAGCTGCTGGATACTTTTGTCAAAATAATTGCAAATTAACCGTTACACCGTATTATTGTTTTTGGTACCGTCACACCGTATCGTAGGTCGGTCAATTATGTCCGGCGCGTTTCTCAGCGGGTAAAAGTGTAAAAAAAAATCTGAAAAATTCGTATACTTTCTCTGATCCTTCTAAATAAACACTCGAATAATAGATTGAAGAAATAATTTGTATGAATACATTGTTATCACAAATATAGTTTTCAAGCGATCGATACCATTAATTGTATGGACAAAAATGACCCACCTGTACGGTGTAAGGGTTAACAGCTTGCGTCGATTGTCAAGAATTTGTGTTTTTGGATAAATGGATAAATGTGGGTAACTTGGTCAAAATAAATCTGGATTTATGGCGTTTGTTTTGGTTTTTGTCTTACCTCCTATTACACCATAAGTCACCATGAGCATATTTACAGATGTTGAAAATGTTGAGAGTACAAATGCCGCTGCGCCGATAAAACTTCCCGCCATACAAACTGCTCTACAGCCATACTTGTTCGTCAGAGCGCTCACCACCGGGCCTAAAAAAAATAATTATTTATCCATTAGTTTGAAAAAATAAAATTCATGAAACCTAGAAAGTGATCCGATAAAACTCTATCCCTCAATAGACATCCTCGAGTTGTTAAAATGGATTTAGAATTTTTTTGTCATACTTTCATTCAAATGATAATTTCGTACCAGTTTCACCCATAATCAGCTCATTGTTAATTCGGGTTGCCTATACTTTTTGCAATTTCTTATTATATGGTAATAAAACAACGACACAAAGTGCAAAAAGTATAAGCGACAAGAACAAACAAAAATTGTACGTAACAACATTTTTTTTTTTTTTTTAAATAAAGTTAAAAAAAAAAAAACCTGAAAACTTGAAACTGCCGGGACAAGAGAGAGCCCACGGTGTCTTTCTAGTCTTTTTGTAAGGTTTACCCAATTTTTATGAATAACTCTAATAAGAGTCATAGCAATTTATTTTATGAACAGAAGAATTACGAGAATTGAGAAACTTTTAGTTTTCAGGTATCCGTTGAGCCGAGCAACAATTTTTTTGCAATGATGTCGTCAATAATTTTGCAACAAATTTTTTATATCCGCATTTACTGTAAAACAATTCGAATGTCAAAATATTATCTCAAACTAATGAGTTCCGGGTTGTTTTGCCAAATTACTTTTATGATAAGTATTTATCGATGATCAATAAAAATAATTTGTTTTACGAATAATGGTTTAATGAATGGAGCAAATGTAATTTCGTTGTTAATTTAGGAGCTGACGATGAATGAAAAATCTGGTCTCATGGGTCTGTTCAATAAACAGAATTGAGTGCCGAAAAAATTGTACGTAATTTTTTTCTTTTGATGAGTGAAAATACCGATTAAATAAAGTACAGGCAAACTATTTACAAACTCATAGTTATTTATATTTTTTTGTATAAACGACATATTTATTCTGTTAAGCTCCACTTTTAATTCAATCGATAGTTCCTTTGACAAAAAAAAAATTATCAACTACACGTTTAACTAAAAAGTTAAATATTAAGCGTCAACAAAAAATTTCGAATTTATGAAACTATTTTGTACTAAAGAGATGGAATTTTTTCACAATAAAATAGTTGCATAAATTAGAAATTTGTAGTTAAAACAAATTTTGAGTGACAACGATAAATCTATAACTCGTGCAAGTATCTCACATCGAAAAGGGGTCAATTTTTTTTTACCAAACAGTTGCATTCACATTTGTTCCTACTGTAATTTCTATCAATGCACGATAATATTTTTTTTTCAATTGGACTTATTTATTTGACTGGTCCGTTGTCGGTTAATACTAATAATAATAATAATCATTATTATTATTATTTATTATGCAAAGTTTAAAAAACTCACCAGCACTGAGATACATTCCCGATAGTAGAGAACCGACCCACGCAGTTTTTCCCTTTCCCTCTCCAAAGTAATTGACAAATTCACCGAGAAATACGCCAAAGGTATAAGCGATTCCGTCAACGATCATGTTACACATGAAAGATGCGAATACGACGACCCATCCGTAACCCCCGTCCGGGGGTGGCGGTATATCGTGATATTCGCATAAAGATCCTCCATCATCCTCGGGGGACGTCTCGTCGACGCCACCATCTACCCCCGTTAATCTCGCTTGTTCCTCGACCGAGTATTCACTCTCCGTCTGTAATTTGAGAAAAAAAAGAAAACCCAAACTTTAATTATTCAATTCAGGTTTGTTTCTTTTCACACTTATATTAGGTTGGCCAAAAAGTCATTGCGTCTTTTTTTTCTGTGTAAATGAAATGCGAATTTAACAATTGTTAACGAAAACGTGCGCTTTCTTTTCCTATATCAAGCTAAAACAAGCTTAAACTCTCTGCTATCAAATTATATAATATATTTCAAAATTATATTTCAAAACATGTATGTCCATCTATTAGAAAAAAAAACGCAATGACTTTTTGGCTAACCCAATACTATGTATAAAATATCACAGACGAGCCAGTTATCACAGACGAGCTCTAGAGAAATGCTATATTTTTTATTTAGTCACTTTACACATCCTTGGCGTACCTATTAACGGTGCACTGGGGTCACAAGTTACCTCACGATTCTTTCAGTCTCCTATTTTTTTTTTTTTGAATTGCCGTAGAAACTTCCAATAATTTTTTCCATAGACAGTTTTCTGGGAGTAAAACCCTTTGAGCAAGATAAAGGCCCGTTTTATACGATTTCGTACAGATTTTATTTTTCTACTCTGGAACTTCAATCGTTGCTATTCTGACTATTTTTAAAATTCAATCTAGGCATATACCCAAATACTCTAGATTTTTAGGAGCAAAATGCAAGGCATACTTCTTGTCGTTCAAAACCATATTTTATATTATTTTTAGGGTAAAATCAGTGTGATAAGGTTGAAATTTTTTAATTAAAAAATGCATGATAAATTACAACTTTTATGTTCCAATATTTCGTTCCTGCGACTTTGATTTTTCAACATAGTATACGTTAACTTGAACACAATACTTAATATTATTTCAAATATATAAATATTTTAACCTATAAATATATATTTGTATCATACATTTCACCTAAAAACAATTTTAAAAAAATCTTTATTATTCTTCCACACATATTTGCCATACATATTTAAAATATATAATTTTTCTTGTCTCGCTTTAATATTTATATACATTTTATCCTGCACATATCCTATATCATTTATTTCTACGTAGAGATGAAAATCTTATTCAGGAATGTGCATACGTACTTGTCGACAAAACATCATCGACATTATAATTAAAAGTATATAAATGAAGGTACACACGAATCCTTGACATACATATTTTATCGGTATATAGACAATATGTATATGCATCCAACAGCTACATAGCAGCGTAAAGTTACACTATTTCCAGAGTCACCTACTCGACGATTAGGAATCTATTTGGAATTGGAGACGGACTTTGTAGCCCACATATATTATATCGAGGGTTTCATCGAGCCTCGACACTCATGATCGATCCTCATCAATTTCTAACTTCTCGTGTGTGTATTTTCGTATTTATTATACGTATATATATATATATGTGAGTGTGTGTCATCCATACGATGAAAAATCTGGCTACGTCGTTTCTCTACGACGCGCGACGTTCTGGCTTTGCATGCAGCTCGTATCGCCTCGAGAGAAGCCCGAGCGAGTTGATCACCTTGACAGCGAGTTCGGAAAGAAGAAAAAAAAATATCTTGTTTTTCACTTGCTTGCAGACCTTACGCTCGTATTACCCGCCATAATCGAGTTTAATCGTATTATTGTATCGAGTTATCTGGAGCAAAATGCGTTTAATCGATTCAACGATATATATCATTGAATTTTCTGAGATGCGGAACAAAAAATATTATTGAATCGGAAAATTCCGTATTAGAAAAATAAAAACCCAATGGCGGAAAGTAACGTGAGAAATTTCATAGCATCTATGTATTATTTTTGGCAGGAATAAGCGAATAGTCACTTTTTCGAGTAAAAACGTTGCGGCAGTTTTCGTAACAAGGTGTCGCAACTCAATAGCTGGGATGGATGATTCACCTGAGCACTTTGCATACTGCACCCAACACACAGTTTTAACAGTGCAAGCAACAGGCGGCTTTCAATGACGAGAATTATATAAAACATAACGTTTATTACGAAAGAGATCGCAGGTGGACCGCAGCAATGATGGAGTTACGATGTATTATTTTTTTCTTCGATTTATTGTGTTTTATTTTTATTTTTATTTTTTTTATTGAATGTGATGAATCCTGGAGTGCGAGAGAGATGCAATTTGCAAATCAATATCATTCCCATTTTCATTTCGTTTTCAATCAAGTTTTTGAGATTTCTCGACAATTCGAGGCTCATCACGGGTGTTTTATTGTTTACGCAGGACACTATTAATCCTTTCCATACCATGTGAAAAACGTCACCTGATCCATACAAACACGGGTCTTTCTAACCAATTAACTACTTAACTTTCTAACTTTTTTACCATTTTAATGGCTTCAAAAAGTACTCTTCACTGTTTTACATTCATCGGATCAAAGAAATTTATGCATCAATCACTTCTTTACTGTGTAAAGAAAAAAATAGTAGGTGTTGAAAATTTCTACGGCCATTAGAAGAAAAGTTGGAGGGTGAAACATTCGCGGGGTAACTTGTTACCCCAGTATACCGTTAATGGGTACGGCCAGGATTCGTAGGTGTAGGGTTAAAGATACAGTGGTCTGAATGATTTACACCTGCATACATTGCAAACGAGTGCAATGCCATTTTTTTGTTTTCTCGTTTTCTTTTCTCTAAATGGGGTTTAAATTTCGTAATTAAACTGCAAATTCATGGACTTCCAATTCAACAATAATATATTTCAAGGTATAAAACTTTTCGTACATTTTGACGGCCATCGCGTCTATTATCGCGGATTGCAAAAGGAAATTTAAATGTAAATTTTCAATCCTGATCGAAATCGTTGCGGGTTCATGAGATTAATTATAATTTACAATGTCCAAAAGCTGCGAGTTCAATGGTCGCTGTGAGTAATGCGTGCATAAAATGAAGAAAGTGATAAAAGATAATACAATGAACGCTGTTACAAGTCCATAACCGAGTATATCGTTTTATTATTCCGTCAGTATTTTTTTTATTATTTTTTTTTTAAATGATAACGGTCAACAGCTCGCGGGCAAAAATGTTTCATAAACACGAGAGTATGTGGCGCATATATTTTTTTTAATTAAATTGTATATATTCATTTTTTCGAAGTGCGCATATACATATAAGTGTCCTCAAGGCAATGTGCTACTACTCAGTCGGTAAAACAGTTTGTGAGTAAACCCTTATGAGGACAAGAGAAAAAGCTGTATTTACTTACGTACCAAAATTCTCCTAAACGGTCGATCTTTCAGAAAATTTTCGGACACCGCTTTTTGTTACCGACTGAGTCCTGAGTCCTGATCACCTTAAGACAATGTGGAATAGAGAACAGCGCGTGTCTTTCGCGTTGCGTCGTAAGCGCCAGATAATGCCATCTCTCTCACACCTGCCTCTATTTCATATCACCTTAAGATAATGTGCTACATGTTCTCAGTGTGTCACTCTCGCTCCTCTATGACCGCCAATCGCACTATCTCTCTCGCACCCGCGCAAAGTCGAGTCTGTAGCATATCACATTAAGGTGAATCTACAGTGGGAATTTCATGTTTTTGTGAATCCATTGCGATGTTTGTATCAAAATTATAGTCTAGTTTCGCTCGGTTTTAAGTTGGTTTTAGAACATTTTTAAAACCTCAATGAAAGTATTTTTTTATATCGAGGAATTTTGATAAACTTCCCCCCCCCCCCTCTCTAGGAATATTGAGTTCAGACCTTTTTCGAGGTTTATGCCAATTTTTTTCCTACAATTCTTCGTACCAGATTAGTCATATTATCTCTGAGAATTTTATTTTTTCACGCCCATTCGTTGCATGAAATAAATTTCTTTTTATCATAATCTAACTTCATTGCACGGAAATATATATAGCAAAATCTGGATTATCCATCGTTCACGTTGAATTTATATTGTTGATCAATAATCGGGGGCCGGATGATCAAGGTTTTACTGTGCCCGCATCTCGTCGAATATCACGAGAATCCGATTATAAAATTTATTGATATTGGATTCCCTTGGTAAAACTGGAGTGGGAATTCCAGCTTTCAGAACCTGTTCAGCTCGTTGCATAGAAAATTACACAGTAGTTTTACTTTTTCTTTTTTCGAGGTGACTATTTATTCTCTTTTAAACTTTTTTTTTACTCATGTTGGCATAGATGCGAGAGTTTATATAGTCGGAAAGGCTTTTTCCGTTAAACTCGTATATTCGTTAAAAGTTGTTTTTTCTTAGAATTTTGACAAATATCGAAGCATTTGATGAATGCTGAGATATTTAGGTATGAAGCTAAAGATTACAAAGTAAATTAAAACAAACTCCTGGCGCATTTACCTTTCAAAACTAATTTTAAGGTTAAGGGTTCAAACTGAGTTCTCACGAAGCCCCAGCTCAGTAGTTCATCATGGCA
The DNA here is from genome assembly GCA_963669185.1 of Dyspetes luteomarginatus. Lineage (NCBI taxonomy): Eukaryota > Metazoa > Arthropoda > Insecta > Hymenoptera > Ichneumonidae > Dyspetes > Dyspetes luteomarginatus. The sequence goes on from OY769905.1 coordinate 10,505,328, forward strand.
GCGCGTAAGCAGATTTTTTTAATCAACACCTTTTTTTTGCTTCATACGAAGTTTTGTTTAGCAAATCTTCCATGATTTCTCTCGGAAACTATTGCAGATTTCAATTGAAGACAACCTAAAAGGAATGTGCAGGTTTAGTGAAATTTGATTTAAATTAGCATAAAGTCCAAGGATCACTGTAGTTCCTTAAATTGAAATTTATTTGCATTTTTTACAGCATTAATGAAATTATTTTCTGATATTCAGAAACAACCCTTCTCTTGCACGATTGCGTTGAGACCGCCTATAGATTTAGATCCAACTCTTGTCTACAATTCTTATTACCAGTTTAACGTTATTGTTTCTGTAAACTATTATTTTGTCATGCTTCTCCCTCAAATGAAAGAAAAAAATTATTGTTGGATAACCTTAATTCAATCTCTGACAATCTATCACATCTCATGAATATCGGAAACCCAATAAAATTGGTCCATATTTATATCGTTAATACACGCTCGAACTGAGCGTTTTACGTCTAATTGCTTTCCATCAGTTACCTCAAGGAGCAGCACGAGTGGTAGGGTTGGGCACAATCGTTTATACGCTGAATAGCATATTTACAATATTTATGTAGCCGATAATTAAACACTCCGTTTTAATGTTTTCATTGTGTAATTCATTTGACTTTTGAGATGTTAAGCATGGAAAAAACGCTCAGGTCAAAAATTTAGGTTATGTTGAGAAACATTTATTGTTTGTCCTGATTGGTCAATCTAAATAGACCCCACGGATCCCTCTGGCGACTGTGAGTAGAACTAATTTTAGGGGATCGAATGAGATGGCATCTAGGTAAATCTATATAGGGCTTTTCTTTATAGAAATAATCCCACTGAAACATCGAAATATATTTCGGTGTAAATATAGAAGTATATTTTGGTCTATAGTCCTCATTCGCCGCCATGGCAGTTACTCGTCAAATTTAATTCATTTAGAACTCCTGGTACTCTCATCAATGATCCCAATAGCCTGTACTGAAAACTCTAGCGGTTACGAAGGGAGCCCTGAAGGGAGCCATTAAAAATTCTGTAAAATACAACACTGTCTTTTAAAAATAAGACGAAAAAGTTGTTAGCAAATCCCATTTAAGCTCCAATAATTAGAGTATAGACTAACCGTAAAGTAACTTTGACCAATGATAGGACAGTAAACAATAAAGGTTGGTAAGGCAATGGACGTGGTCCCACATTTCCCTGCTCATTACAAAAGTTGCGGATAATAAATGGTCCCAAAAATTAATTATATATGTAATTGGCGGTTGAACGGAGATTCGATAAATTGATCAACCGTTAGCAGCAACATATATGTAAAAGGTATTTCTTATCGTTCAAAAATATATTTCATATTATTTAGGGTAAAATCAACGTTCTGAAAAAATTAGGCCCGCTACACACTGGCGTTTTTTTTATGTGCGCGGCCGGAATTGCAGTTTGAAATAATAGAAAACAGATGCAAGTAATGGGCAGCGCTCAATCAGTTTTCTAATACTTCGGACCGCAATTCTGGCCGCCATACGTCAAAAAAAAAAAACGCCAGTGTGTAGCGAGCTTTATGACATCAGTCAGTACACAATAGTAAGACAGGGTCCCGCCACCTTTCCCTGCCCGTTACGAAATTTGTGGATAATAATAATTATTATTATTATATGTGCCTGGGGCTGGCTCCGGAATTCGAGCGTGGATAATAAATGGACTCAAAACATAATTTTAAATATGATTGACCGTTCAAAGGAGCTCCGATACATTCACCAACTTTTAGGTATTTTGTATCTCACATAATTCGTTGAAAACCAACAACACGAGCCGAAATGGGAAAGCAACTCATGTGCCTTGTTTACGGAGCCGTGCATAAACCGGAATGATTCTACTAATGCGCATCACCTACGATTTTTAATTCGGGTAAACAGCTAACACATGCCCTCCGGGGGCGGGGACCTGGCGATTAGTTGACGGTATAGGATATATGCATATATATACATATATATACATATATACGGATTTATTCGGTTTTTATATCATTCCAACAATCGAAAATCGCTATATCAGAGCCGTTATAACAAGACGACATATCGTATACTGCCGACTCAGCTCCTCCAGCTCCTGCTCTTTTACGTCTAAAATGCCATTTTGAGCGCGGCGAAAACGACTAATGGTGCTCGCACATAAAACGCCGTTGTCGGAGGTCCAGTGACGGAACACACACGAGCCGTGCAGTCACCAATACATAACGCAAGCCAATCACAGATGAGTTTTCGGACCGATTCGAGCCTAACGCTTTGGTGTCTACCTCGACCGACTCGCGCACGATTTTGCGATGTTGTTGCTACTACGTTTGGGCGAAAAACTGACAATACTCGATCTCTGGTGGCAAAGCGTAGTAGCAACAACATTGCAAAATCGGCGCGAGCCGGCCACCAAAGTGTCAGGCTCGAACCGGCCCGAAAACTCATCTGTGATTGGCTTGCGTTATGTATTGGTGACTGCACGGCTCGTGTATGTTCCGTCACTGGATGTCCGGCAACGGCGTTTTATGTGCGAGCACCATAACATCGCATTACCGAAACATCGCAAAAGATAATACGATCGCGTAGACGCCTCTAGCTCAATTCTTTCACGATCTGAGGTGCGTAAACAAGCTATCGAATTCGTCCATGACTACATTCCTTGAAATAAGGCTTTTGCGACAAATTTATATTTTATATTGGACTAGGAAATTTTTTATACAGTAAAAAACAGTCCGTAGAAATTTTTTTCGCAGGCACATCTTTCAATTTTATATGGTAAAAGTATTGTTTTTACGCGATACAATTAATAGACAATATATGACCAATGAATAAAAATATAAACCCACCATTGAACACCTATGGAAAATCGATACACGATTTCGAATTTTTCATAATGGTTACCAAGCAGGAATTTTTTGGACTTTTGTCATTCTGTCCTCTATCGTCGAAAGCAATTCTACACATATTTGTCGTCAATGTTAAATAGCTTGTGGGTGGCTTGAGACGTATTTCTTTTCCATGGGGAAGGATTTGAAATAATTTTGTTACTCGATATGCGAGATCGAAAATGATATTGAAATTAAACGGTGAGCTACGCGATTATAGGGCGTTGTTCGCGTTCTTTCGCGACCCTCTTTATCCGCCGTTTACTCTTCTTGATGCACCGAAATGAATTGTTACGGAATAATCTCCGTGAATGGACATATCACCTTGAGGCGAGGTGAAACCCTCATTCAGACGTTTTCACCAGCCTTTATCTTCGATTAAATTTTTCCCAAAGGTGCCTCGTGTTTCGAGAAAAAAATAAGATACAATTTAAAACTGCATGCAACGAGACTTTTCATTTTCCCAAAAAACCAATGCAGCTACGAAAAAATGGATTATAATTTTTCTTACCGACCGAGAGAATGTTTCCTCGTCGTAAGAGCCATTTGAAACCCTCTCAGTCGATAACATAACGTTTTAAACTATTTCTTTTCTCAATCGTGGATTGAGATTTCGTGAGAATGCAAATTCAGAAATTGTTCTTTTTCGGAATATCGATACTCGTACAAAAAAATGTTTCGTAATTAGCAGCTATATCGCACTGATCGTCGTATCACATCACCTTAACGTGATGTGCTACTCCTCTATCGGTAAAACAGTTCCTGGGTACGCCATAATGAGTGCGAGAGGCAAAGCTGCATTAACTCCCGTCCAAAAATTTCCTAAAAAATCAACGATTTAGGTGAATTTTGGGACATAGTCTTTGTTACCGACTCAGTAGTAGCACATCACCTTAAGAGAAAGGACGTGAAACTATTTTGCTTAATCATAGTGGAAGCATTGTTTTGGTGAAAATACAATTTGTCGTGATTTCCATGCCCTCAAAATCTTTGAAGTGAGAGAAACATATTTCGAAACAATATGTCTGGAGTTTGTGTATATTATATGTATGTGGCAATCTTGACAGCACATGAATAACTTGAGAATGACTTGAGATATCGCGCTAAAACTTGGCACACAAATAGAGCGTGGGCGCTTTTTGTTTAATGTGATTTTCGTTCAAATCAACCCAAATTTGAGGATTTTAAGGTAGTGTATAATTTTAATTCATATCGTTAAAAACTTGTCTAACTTAAGAAATTTTCGAGATATCAAGATGAAATTTAATAAACTACGCTCTGGCTCGTGTAATTTTTGAGCTAGCAAGCTGATACTTGGTACACATATGGACTAACATTACACAACCTTCGAGATTGACTTTGGCAAAGATCGTTGAAGTGGTTCAAGTTATATACAAGGCTCTGTTCTTTTGAAATTTTTGGAAAAAAGTCCCGAAACGGTTTATCTTGAACAATTTTTTGAGCTATGAAGCTTCAATTTGTTACACGAAAGGACCGATATTTAATCACTTTTGATATTGAATTTAGCAAACATCAACGAGAAAATTCGAGATTTATTCGAATTTGAATACATCTGAAACTTGGCGATGGTCTAGCATTCAACAACGTTCGGTAATGATTATAGCAAAGATCATCAAAGTGCTTAGGTTTTATGTGAGATTCAATTTTTTTTTTTAATTTTTCGTATAGTATCCCGAACTCTCTACCTCGAGGATTTTTTGTCGTTAAAACTCTGTTCACGAAGAGACGAATATGTAACCACGTTTGATATTAAATTCAGTGAAGATCGACAAAGGAGTTGAACTAGTGTAGAATATTTAATTTTCTCAAAATGTCTATAAATAATTGAAATGATAATGAAGTGAATAACCTTGAGAATTAGAACATTGCTCATTGTTTCCTCATTATTTTTCGTCATCCACGAAGCTTTGTGCACGAGGAAGCTAAAAAAAAATTATAAAAACGCTTTCTCACCACACAGAGCTTTGTGAACGCGGAAAAATATGCATTGAGCAACCAATGTATAAATTTCTAATTTGAACAACTACTTTCAATGGTGCCTCAAGATATCGGAAAAATGAAAATTAATTTTTTTGGCTTTTCCCCAAAATCTTAGTGAATGAAATAAAAAAATTGTTGTAAAAATTTCAGCTATCTCTGTCGTGCAAGTGCCACATTTGATCAGCATAATTTGAGTTGCTTGCTTTTTCTACACTTTGACAATATATATAGTAATATAAAAATCACACAAAGTGTATGGAAGTGCAGAAGAGTGTAAGCAAAAAGATCAAACCAATTGTCAAGACGTTCGAATGATAAAAAGAGACATTAAATGGCGCTTAAATCATCGATCATTGACCTATGCGATGCGCCAAATATGTTAATAATCTCCGTTGAGATTGGTATTATTTGTCCCATGTACGAGAATGACTGGAAACCGAGGGTTGCGACGGTTGACGTCGATCAGCTGATCGCTTGGCTCTCGCGGCCATTACAGCCACATACATATATATACATATACGCGCTATACAAACACCAAAAGAACTTTGGCTTTTTGTTTTGCACCAAATTGATCAGCAATACAAATGTTAGCCTCATTTTTGACCTTGCAACATCCAGTCGATGCATAAAAGATTTAAAAAAAAAACATTGGCATTCGCACAAAAGCGCTAGAAAGAATATTTTAATTCACGGACTACTCCAATACGATGACTACAATGCATCTGATCGTGATTCACGTAAGTATATATATATATATATACAATATATATATACATAGATCCCTCAGCAGTCTATATATGTAGAGGACTGACAATGAGTCGACTGTACGCTGTATATGTATATAGATAGCTATCGTACACAAAGCGCCACACCGTAAATTCTTTGTGAAGAAGCGATCACACGAGTGACTTGTGGGACGCGAAAGTGATGCGCGCGCGCACACGAGCGCGCTTTTAAATTATCGCGATTGTCAAGGTTGGTCACGTGTGCACGCATATCATTCTCGTACTAGTTGCACGCGTATAACGTTTTAATACCAATTGGCAAAAAGACTTTCAGTATTGAATGACGACACGCGACAAAATATACAATTAGATAAATTTGTCTCGCCCCCATTCACGAAAATTTTGACACAATCACAAATTCGTACAATTACTATTACAAATACTTGTTACGTGTACAATTTATTATTTAAAACATGTAACAAAACGCACCGTGCTGATTTTCCTGACTCTTCGTGAGCCGTACTGGCTGTACTGCGACTTGTTTAACGACACACGCGACATTATTTTAACAATATCCCGTTAAACACCAAACGCACACACACGCACACACACACATACGATTGAGGCGTCACCGCACGCAGTCGAGGAGAATTGTTTTTAAAAATACACGAAAATTTCCCGTGAGAGAGCGAGTGAGACACTCGCGCGAGCAATACGCGCGCGAGCGAGCTCGTTTGCCCTCTCTCACAAAGGAAAAGTCTATATTTATAATATATAATATATATTATATAGAGATTTCGTTTTTGTAAATATCTATATATATATATATATACTATATCATAAACATCTACGTGAAAAACTGTTTAGTTCGAGCATGGACGTTCGTTATTAAATTCGCGACCATTCGGGGCGTCAGCAGCATCGGCGAGCAACGACGATCATCTGGGGCAACACGATCCACGCACTTTTCTCTCGCACTAAAAACATCGCTACTCGTCATAGTCGGCTGCCATGTCACAACGAACTAAAATCCGACACACACACACACGGTTTCGTAAGCTGCTGGGGTTCTGCCCCCCCCCCCCGTCCGTCCCACTTATAATTCCTTTATTCGATGACTCGAAGGGTGCACGACCCCTCGGGAGAGAGGACAGCAAACAAATTCAATGGTAGAGGGAGATACGAGGACGAACTTTGTCCGGTAGAGGGAGACAAAATCCCCTCCTGTTATAACGTTTGAGGCGTTGCACATGAATAAACGCTCTTTAGTAAATACAAAACCATACTATGTACTATACTATAATTCTTTATTTTTCTTCTCTCTCTTTCTAGATTTTTTTATTCTTGCTTCGCGTTCACACGACTCGAAAACATTGATGGTGAAACGCACACGCGTATCTAGCAGCGTGAGTTCTGCCTCTGCTGGCTGACTGACTGGTTGTGGCTGGCCGGCGCTCGCGGTCGGTCTGTTAGTCCGACGTATAATCTCTGCGCGCACACATACGTATGCTCGGGTGGTCGTATATTTTTCTTTTTTTTATATTTTATATTCTGTCCGACGGTTCTGAATTTTGAAGCGAGAGGGAGAGAGAGCGAAGAAAAACTTTTATATCACACAAACACTCGAGAATTACCCTCGCGAGTTATGGCCAAACGTGGGAGAGACGATGCTGCTGCTTGGAAAACTAAGTTTTCCTCCGCTTTCCGCTCACGGACTATATCATGACCATTATTCGTGGTGAGAGCTGCGAGCGTGATGTGTGTGCGAGAGAGAGAGAGAGAGAGAGTTGCGTTTGAGCTGAGCGATGCTCTCGCCACGGGGCACGCGCGCAGTTTATTTATACATTTTACTCCCGTTCTGCGCGCGCGTCACTTTAGCCAAAGCTTTGCGTGTGTTACGACGATGAAGCACCCGCGAAGAAATATCGCAATTTGATCAAACGGAAAAATGACCGGGCGGGCGGTAACGCGAAGACGTTGAAAGAGAGAGAGAGACGGAAAATGACGCGAAGAATTCTTTCTCTCTCCTGGCTCTCGCGGCAATACATATTAACAGCCTGAAAACATCAGACTCACATCGGTGAATCATCGCTCCAGTTTTTTCGTTTTTTTTCCAACGATCGTTTTCTTTCATCGGCTGCCGCCATGTCAGTATAAACGCGAAGGGAAATGGAGACAACTCTGTGAAAGAAATGGACGTTGTTTTGTCGGTGATGGTCTGCTCGTTACTGTTATAAGAGCGCCGATACACCGGCAGCGCGCGCACGTTTCCTCCACCTTACCACGTTTCGATGACTAGCGCCCTCTCTCCTCTTTCTCTCTTTGCCGTCTCTCTCTGTGTTGCTGTTGGCGTGCTATGCGTGTTTCCCAACGGGATTTTACTTACCATGGAGACAACCATGTTACTTACCTTCGACTTTTGATAACTTAAGTTTAGAAGCTTCACAGCAATAATTCCACGAGAAGCCGTTCCGCCCAATGGAAACTAAATATTTTGCACAAAATGCCTGCGCCAAGTATCGCGTTACTCGTTTACAGTCTGTTTTCTTTCGTCTTTCATACAAGAGCACTCTCGGCAATATAACCTCAAAATTTGTCTTGAAAATGTCAGATTCGGAGTACGAATCAACCTGAATCTCAATCCCTCGAATCTCGAACAAAATCTCTTTCGTACTCCGGTGAATCGGAGTTCGAAAGGGATATTTTAGAATTGAGCGGAAGCACAAAAAAAAAATTCCGAAAAGCTGAGCTCGTGTCACCCGAGTAACTAACAGACATTAACCTCGAGTTTTAAACGACGTTGCTATCGAGAGTTTGCATTGTACGAGCGGATCGAGTATAGAACGATACGCGTCTATATATGTAGCTATAAGAATAATGAAATAATTACAAGATTAATATACTCTAAAATTGGAGTAAAAATAGGTAACATGGATAACAACCAGAAGAAATGGCGATAGAATTCGAGAGAGCACGCGAGTCTTGTCTCCTGTAACTAGCATTGAAACGATTACGCATGATTACGCTTCGACCTGAACGGTCGGTCTCTCAGCTCTCAAGTCCCTTTTGTAACGGTTTTGTTCGGGCGGCGCGCGTGGTGCGCGTCTTTTCCCACCATGTGAGAGCAGCGCCTCACGTCGAGTAAAGTACCCAACAAACAGAACGGGTCCCCTGTATAGCGGAGAGAGAAGAAAGAATAGTCTGTTTGCGCTTGGGCTTCTGAGAGAATGTCACAAAGCGAGTTTCTTTTTCTGGAGCAACGCGAGAGCGACATTGGAAATGCTCACCTCCACTATTGTATATGTTACGTTACAGAACAGCGGCAAGAAGAAGAGTCACTTGCTCGGTACGGTGGTAGCGGATTTCCAAAAATTCAGAGCCTCACGGCACTTTGTCGAACTACGACGGCATATTTGAATCTCGCGCGTTTTTTTTTTCTTATCAACGTGCAAAAATGAGGATATTCGTGCGCACGCTCTGGTCACAGTTTTTCATGATGATGTTTTTTGGCTTGTAATTTCGAGCTGCTCGGAGGCCGACCGAGAATCATCGAAACCGAAAGTTGCCGATGATGCTATAATCGTGGTTGGCGCGCACGGAAAGGCAGGGACGCGTTTTCATTCGGGTATAATCGGGGATGTTCGGCAATTTTCGCTGATTCTCGGGTTGACTCCGCAAACGAAAACGTCAAATGTTGTAAAGGCATTTTATAACCAGCGCGCATTTTATAAAAGTCCTTGTTCGAGCTTCGAGCATTTCAAGTGTCTCGATCGCGTTTTTATTGTCATCAACATAGTATAAAAGATTGGGGCAATTCATGTAATCTTCGTTATATTGAAATATTTCAATCTTCTTGATTTAACCCTCCGTTACTCACGTGAGAAAATAATCCGTGAACCCTCACGTGGGGTGTGCCCAACACCCCAACTTCAATTATGTATATATTTTTCAATAAAAAATTGGACTTTTTCAACAAATTCGATTTGTTATTAATCTTAAGGGCCTCAGTCAAACATGATTCATTCGTATTTGACCCGAAAATCAATATTTTATAAGGAGATAATTGAACATGAAGTTCTAGAGAAAAAAAAATTCTATGCGTAGTGTCAGAAATAAGAACGCTGGGGTGTGCCCTACATCCCACGTGAGTTACGGAGGCTTAAAAACGAACTTGTCGAATCGTATTTTATCTTTGTACGTGATTGAGGCATTTATTTTCAAAGGAATAATAGCAACTCATCGACAAAAATACAGCAATGATACATTCGTTGTTCCTATCTATGTATAGATTTTTTTAGTTATGTTATTTTGCCTAAGTTGTTGAGCCTAAGGCAACTGCACTAAGTGGATAAAGGGGAATTACTTATTCTGCACCGTCTGTATTTAATGTATGTAATGTAATGTATTTAACCCTTAAATAGCACACCTCATTTGTGCATATTTTATTGGCACACTGTTGCAAATCAGGATTTCGATTGTTTGAGCTCGCGTAGCTCCTGTTGAGATGGATGGAATTTGGATTTATTATACTTCTTTTTGGGGTAGAATTTTCTGGTCGGGGTATAAACATATTTACAGTAACAGGGATGAGCCGTTATACGCCGAAGCTCCCCTTCATTCTAGAAGATGAAAAATTTGTATAATGCGAATGAGCACCAGTGTGCCATTTAAGGGTTAAAAAGAAATGTCTATAATATCGAACATCAACTGATCCTACGAAAGGTCCGCTGGGGCATTGACTTTTATATGTTAAAGGAATTGTTTGTTTATCTTTAAAAATATTTATTTCACCGTAAAAAGTCTTTCATTGATCGAGGTATACGAATTCTCCTTTAGCTGACTCCCATTGCCCCATTTCCACTATTTCCTCGTTTTGTAGCGTGAATTCGGGATTTAACGATAAGGAAAATATTCTGGCGTCATACCAGCTTTTGATAACTGTACGCATGCATAATTTGCTCGGGAATTCAAGTAGAATAGAAATCAATTGCTCAGCAGGAGAGTCAGAGCTCTCGAAGCCGACTGATGGAAATGAATCGAAGCATTCATGCGCTATGCCATAGCGCATGAATGCATTTCCTTTTCTTTCTTTTTGATAAGAGGAAAACGTCCAATTGACATGTTCTTTGAATCTTATTTTTAAATATTATTGAAAGTACACCTAGAAATAACGAATTATGTATATCTCGTTTCTTTTTGTATTATAACAATATTTTTCCGCCACCGCGTACAAGAATTGAGGTTCTATATGCCGGGTGTTTCATTTGAAACGAAGCACTTGTTGGTTGGGGTCTCGATTGGGCGGTATACATACCGAGTGTCATTTGAACGCAACCACAGAGGGGTGGGGACTCCCATGAATCTACGTTTATGCCCCCCAGCTTGTGAGAAACATTTCGAAGTAACACGTAGCGCTTTTCATGTCTTTAGGGTGGGTTGTTCCACCTTTAGATAAAGATTATCTGCCAGATACCTCGTACATTTTATATGCGGTAACTCGCAGGTAATTTTACCTAAGAGTTGGAACAACCGGCCGTAAATGGACCAGCAGAGGGGCATCGTCGAAAGATTATGGCGTGAGGGGCGTACAAGTGTATATGTATATTGTAGATATTAGGGAATATCTATAATATAAGGTGAATGTACCGGATAGCGACACAGTCCCAGTTGTTGAACATTTTGATGCTATTCCATACATATTTGACAATATATATATTTTTTTAATTTGGATCAGCGATTCAATACCGCCAAATAAACATAAACTTTTCGATTCTACCGACCGGATAAAATCAATATTGTTACTACTGTCGATACATTATAAATTCTGCTCCTAGTTTGCACTTTCACCGAGGCAACGAATTTAGACGTCTGAATTCGTTGAAATAGGTTATAAAAGTGGCACATGCCGTCACGAGATGACGATAGCCAATTAAGAAAAAAAAAAAAAATATGTTACAAAGTACGCAACGGTTGGGGATGATTGCATTCATTGTGTAATTACAAAATCGCTTACAAACCGACAGCGATAGGTGCGCGGTCGGCGTGTGGCTCTGGCGGTCACCAAAGTGCAGAAGCGTTGGACGCGGACAGTACTTGGTACAGTGACCGCTTATATTAGCCGTGCGCTGGCTGGCACAGAGTTTGGTGATTCCTTGTAGGAACACTACAACTCTGCCGAAAGAGCCGATTGTACCGACACAGGTTCCGCAGTTTCCCTATGCCCATGGCGAATGCGGTACAGTGTAGCTAAGTCGGCTGCGGGCGCACCGAAAGTTAGGTTAGCTGAGCAAATTGCGGGTAGGGAGTGATAGGAATGGGAAGGGTACGTAAAAACCCTCAGGGTATACGTTGGAAACACAATAAAAATACAAAATCGCTTACAACTTATTTTTTGCGCAGCAATGTGGAAATTTGGTGTTGAAATAATAGAAAACGATCAGAAACGTTTTTTAATACAGAAAATAGTCTCGATAATTGAGAGAATGAATTCGCAGGGCATGTGCGAATTGTTGACTGACATTTTATAACCCTGACAAACAAAGAGTAGGAGCTAACATAAATTCTCGATAAAATCGATTTTTTATTTTTAACAACTAATCCAGATCGAACAAAAAATCCTGGCGTTACGTTTTAGATTGTGATAGTGTGTGTATTGTAAAAGGAATTATGGCCTTTTTTCGCGAAAGTTTTAACTTATTTTAGTGAATCATAGTTTAAAAAATCGATTTGATTGCAAATTTTGGTAACTCCAAGCATGCTGCAAAATGAATTAAATTTTCAAAATGGTTATTAGTAGACAAAAAATGGTTCTGAAGGAATTGAAGTAAAAAAATAAAATTTGGAAAAAGTATGTGGATTTTTTTTTTTAAATACCACTCAGGAATAATTAGAATAGGTTATTTTGTATGCTGTGTCTATTAAATGTTACAAATAAATATAATAATTATTTTCTGAAAACATTTTTTTCATTGATTCGCGACTGTTCAGTAATTAGGCATGAGTGATATCCGGACTGTTTGAGTATTTGCGGTGTCAACAATTAAGGCAAAAAACTAATTTTATGATTTCATTCTGGAAGTATATATATTGCTCGATTTAAAAATAATGATATTATTGGAATGAACGAAAGAATGTAAAACCCCGTACTTGAATATGGGTAAAAAAAAAAGAAAGAACGTAGATTTTTTTTTTAATGATCAATATTTGATACATTAACCTTATTTTAAGTTTAATTTCATCCACCTAATACATATTAGTGCAACCAAGGCTTAATTCAATACAGCAAATTCGCCCGAGTTGTCCAGATATCCAATCACCCCTACTTAAGGTTGTTTAGAAGCAAATCACGTCTTATGACAAAAATTAGAAATTTTTACAGTGAATAGTCGAACATTTGAACTATGTCTCTGTAAAATTTCAAGTCAATTTGGAGCTTATTTATGGAGAAAAAAAATCGCAAAGTTGTGTACTTTTGAGCGTCCGACTGCAGTCTCTAATGGACAGAGCCGTGCGCGATCTCAGTAATCTTATAATAAATATGATCGTGCCATTGAACTTTTGTTGAAAAACCAACGAAATAATCTCTGAAATATTCCGCGTCGATTAATACCAAAATTATTAGCCTTTGGAGATTTTCCTCGAAGATATTGCTACACATACATGAAAATTGCATCAAAATTTGATAAAATAACTTTGATAAAATCTCCAACTTATGCAAATTTAAATTATAATTGACGAATAAAAAAAATAATAATAATGGATGGATAGGCTACAGGGCATAAACAAAATAACTACGGCACCCAATGTAAAAGCATAGGGAACTCTCCCCCACTCTGATCCATCCCCACCCTGCTTATAAACAACCTTAAGGAGGCTTCAGCGAGAAGGCGATTTGAAGAATCAGATCTAAATTTTTGATATGCTATAAGAAAAGACAGAAAATCTTGGTGCGTGCAAAATTGAGAATAGATTGACCGTTTATTTTCTGAGATATTCACCGTTCAAGTTGAGTTATTTAATATTAAGTTGTATAGATGGCCCATTACTTTTCAGCATACAACACTTTTTTTCAGCAAACTGGATAAAGATATACGGCTGAAAAATCTATTTACGGAAAGTAGAAGTTTCCGAAAGAAACATGTTGAAATTCGAAAACGGTTCACTGTCTAGTTTTTGCGATATCATGAATAAAAGAAGGAATTTTGCACGGGAACGTGAGACGCTGGGATTCTTGTGACACCGACCTCTATCTCGCACACTGTCCGACCGTCGCCCTGCGTGTCATGCGGCCTATCCCCACCACTCGGCCGCGCTGAAGCCTCCTTGACAAGGAAGGAGACACAATGCCCACCAGTCAACATTGATCCATTCAAATAATGAAATCTGCAACGAACCAACTATGGCAATATATTGGTCCCATTCATTTAAGAAGACAAATACAAGATTTGTCCGGTTCCCGATTGGGAATATTCTGACACGATCGGTTATGAATTTTCCATACGGCTGAACATGGCTAAATATAATTGGGAAAAACCGGTCGGACTCGATTACCAATCCTATTAAGAATTATTTGTTGGGCACGGTTGGCTGTTATTTATTATTAGCTATATTAGTAAGTTCGAGACGAAAAGTTTTCTTCATTTTGTCGTTAACAGAAAAGTGTATACGTTGCATGATGGAGGAAGACAAATATTATTTTGATACAAAGAGGAATAGAATTGTATTGAAACCTGAGCATTTTACTGTAAGCAGCCGGATAATAGTTTACGAAAAATTGAAACCTGCCCTAGATCCCTTCAGTATGCGATCCTTGCACGTTTTCCCTTCATCTGCTCCGGATCTTTTTGATTTTAAAATGTTCTCGTTCTCTTTCACTCAGTTATGTATTTTTTCAAGTATTAAGAGTAGTCTCAGCAAACCTAAAACATCTTGATACGAACCGGGAATAAAGGGGGGGGGGCATTATATGTATAAATGTCCGGTGTATTCTCCGTTAAACAAGCACTGATTAACCAAGCTGGAAAACCGTGACCCAACCGATAACCTTTCGTCTCCATCTGGGATTATTAGCTTTCTCCATGCAGTTGAAAAAAAATCATTAATTATTTCTGATTTAATAATAATTAAAAAGTCGGTGATACGTTCTGTTCTGCGATACCAAAGTGCATTTTACCAACTGCAGAACGTGAACCGACATTTTTTCTTTTTTTGTTTAATTTTGTAAAGTCACAATATCGAAGTAGCGCACAAGTATCTATCTCTCTGGGTCATGAGCCAGAAAAAAAAAGAATTTTGAACCATGGTTTAAATTTTTTTTTATATAAAATACGAAATTATTGAACATTTTTTCACAATGTACAAAAGAACATTTTTATTTATATCTCAAAAATAGTAATAAGATAAGAGATGCGGGAAATAATCTAAAAAACAATTGAGGGTGCCTTTTAACCTTAGTACAATTATATGATAAATAAAAAAATTCATGAACACATCCGAGAGGATGAGAATCAGGCGTTGACGGAGTTGGCCTCGAATGCCCCATATATGTATATATATATATATTCCATCCGCTCTTCATAGGACTGAAGTTGTTTGTTTCCAACACGTCATTATTCACGCCATTTTTAACTTTAATGGACCATATCGACCGAATCACTTACGCTCGCTTTCTTCCTCAAGTGTCCTTCCTCTGTCCTCTCTTCGCATGATATAAATATATCTGAATTTTTTCGACGATAATTTACCGACCTAGTTGATAGCTCGTTTAATTCTACAACATTACTACAAGTCTACATCGCACTTTTACTCTTCCTCTCTCTAGCTCTCTCGCTTTTCTCTCCTAATCCGACTAAGGCAAACAAAACATGGATTCTTAACGATTATCCAAATTTTAATGGATTTCCAAAGATTTTTGTTTACACGAAACAAGGCAAAAAAAAAAAGGTAAAAAATTAAATTCGAAGGCTCTTGCTTTGTGACTCCGTTAGTTAGTCCGATGACGATGATGTCGCTCTCGTCGAACGACACGCGACGCTGCACACTAATTCACTTAATTACGTTGAAGTGAACATTTAATGGCGACGAACGAGTTTATATTTCATACGATGCTGGAGAAAAAATGTAATAATATTTGTGGTTTTTTGGGCTAGATATAAATATTATTCTGCGACACTTTTACAAATGATGAATAATTCGTAAGTGATGAGGACGACGCTAAGCAATTATGCAGTCAAACAAAAAAGAAGACAAGAGGAGATCGAAGAGAAAAACAAAAATGAAAGAGAGTATAGGGAGATGTATATTGGCTGCTAAGGTATATAGAAACGTGGAGCTGAATTATACAATGTGAAGAGCAGTGAGCGCGAGCTAACTCACTCGTGAATACCGTCACAGTACTCGTATATGCACGTTATACGTGCATATACGAGTAACTGTGACGGTAGGCTTACACGAATTAATTAGATAACGAGCACCCGGCAATTAGATCCGTCGGATCGGATCGTTGAATGTATGAAAACACCATCTGCTTCTCATCTCGAGTGAAATGAAAAAAAAAAAAAAAATACAAAATTTGTGGAGCAGCTTTATTGAAGAGTAGAATGAAGTAAGCACAACTGATGATGATCATCATCATTATTACCGTTGTATATAGCGTGCATCAAAACACAGCTCGACGTGGACTTGAGAATTTTAACGAATAGAAGATACTTGTTTCACTAAAATTACGCATTCATGTATAGGGAAAAACTTAAAAAGTTGTTTTTCACGAATGATTTGCACAATTCATGATTTTTAGCCCTTTCATAGCACACATAGGTGCGAATTCGCCACGGAACTTTTTTATTATACAGCTTTAGATCTACCCCTAACCTAAAACCAATTTTATATGAATGGGTTTTTGACTCATTTAATGATGTTTTTCGACATTACATCACTGGAGCAAAATGATTCATCACCTTTTTGCATTCCAATTTCAAAAAAAAAATTAAATTAGATAAATTTTAAACCCAGTTATGAACCGCCAAAGATGCACTGTGCAATTTTTCACCTGGTGTGCTATTTAAAGGTTGCCAAAGATGTGTGCAATTAAAGGGTTAAAAATTCATTATTTATATCGAGTTTTCAAATTTTGTTTTACACACATATTTTTGGCAAACATTTTTTATAGAGGGTAGACTAATGAAACAATTATTGTATGTTTTGAAGATCGTAAGTTTGTCATTGGGTTTGGCCTTTTGGCTCCGTCTACATTTGGAGAGTAGTGCGAAGTTGGTTGCAGAATAATATCGCTCCTTCATGACCGCCAATCACACTTTCACGTATTACGCAAACTTCAGCCTGTGGCACATCACCTTAAGAATATTCTATTGTGTCATAGACGTTGGCAGAAAATTGTGACGAACATCCTCAAAGTAGCCAATTGTCCTTATCGTAGCAGAAAGATATATTAAGCCATCTTGGAAGTATCTACATGTAGATTAACAGTGGGGCAAACGGCCATCCTAGTAGGTTTTGATGATTTATTTATTAAAGGAAACTTCATCGTCTACATTCACCGGATTCAAATAAAATTATACAATCGACGTATCTTCCCTTCTGATGCATGTGTTAAACTAAGATTCGTTTTTCGTAGTTTTTTCTCATTAGATATTTTGAATTTAGGTTTTATTTATTCGTTGTTCTCTTGGTGTAGATTTTTTCTGTTTTTGACCAATTTTTACGCACTCACCTGACATTGTGACCACATATCAAATCCTCTTTGAAGAACCCATTTATCTTCATTAATAATATTCTTACGGTGTTTTCTGATTTAAAAAAATGTCAGTGTCGCCAAATTGAGTTGAAATTTGAAAATAATAAAATTCGTTTCTCCGTCAACGACATATAGTCGAATATTGAAATTTCACAACGAAACATTTCTCTTGTAAATACGATGTTGAGGACAATTGGAAAATATATTTATTTGCGTGAATAATTTGGCAAACATTGCTCATAATTTTTGTGTCCAATTGGGCAAAATTCGAAAAATACTGATGATAGTTTGTCAAGCCCAAAGATTACGCGACATTGTTAATGATAAGAGAACAGTGAGAGCGAGCTCGGCGATCAACCGAGAGAGGCGTGCAAATAATACCAATATCAAAGTTTACGCTTCAGACCCCCCGCTGTGGGTTTCTCGTTACGAAATGCCACATAAAACCTCAGGAGTTATTAATTTGCACTGACATAAACAGAATAGACGAGTATACATATAATATGAATCGTCTCTGCTTACTGTATTGTATAATAATATATGTATTACGTATATGATATACAATAATAACACCGCAAAGCCCATGACGCACGTTTATATTGAGTTGAGGAGCAAAAGTCACATGTTATGGAATTTAGCACCGAAAACATTAGACTGGACAAGAGAGATACTCTCTTTAGCTGGATAATGAGAGGATATACAAAGCGAATTTATGACGACTGGCAATGTATTTAAACATGTTATTTCGCTCATGCAGTCACTGGGAAAATCCATCATATTGAAGATTTAAGGGGACAATACACCCAATAATTCGACCCCTTGAAATAATTATGTTACCGGGTTCTTCTTTTCTTTTACCGCATCATTTTCGATTAATAATAATACTAAAAGTTGAAAAAAACAAAATTTAATTTGGAAGAGTTAGAATTTCTATCTTTTCTTCTAATCTGTTTACAAAAAATTCATAACGACATTTTATTTGGAATACCTGCCAGAATATAAAAAAATAATCGGCAGCCTCTTCCGATCACATTTGTAGGAGTAGATACATTTTGAAGCATATCCATAGCTGAAAATTTATTTATTTTTTATTCATAACTTATCATTTACTTGTTAAAAAAATAAAATAGGCATATTTTATTGAGTTCTGTGGGTTAAAACATCCGGGGACCATAATTTACTCCTTCTTGTTCTTGAAGTTCCCGTTCCCTCTGAAGGCTTGCCAGTTTTTTTTATTCGACGGGCATAATATGCTATTATAAACGAAATGCCCCTTGCAGATATTTCGAGCGAGGACAAAATAAAATTAACGACAAGATTGGTGGATAATGCTTGACATGGGTAGAAAGTCCAAAAGTCACTATTAGTCACCCCTTGAGAATTAATATTTTTTTAAGCGATCTCAAAGAATGGTTCATCTTTTTTTTATTATTAAAGCAGTATAAAAACTAAATTATCTGAGAGAAACAGTCTCGAGATTCTCTAGGGGAATGTATTCTTTACGATGATCAATCGTTGGCCTAGAAAGTATTATGTGCAAGTGATTATAATTTTGTATTAATTTCATTTTTGAATGTGACTATGTATAGGCTGAACGTTGTCAAATGACGTGAATGAAACGTCCCGATATGTATCTAACTTATTCGATGAAAATATTCAACGTATTAGTTCTGTAAACAATTGTTCTGCGATTTTTTTTTCGTTTGTGGTCGAAAAAAATAGCCAACATAAGAATTATAAGAATGCGAAGTAAAACTTGGAAAATATTCGAGGCTCACATTTAAGGCGTGCTGTGAGCCGAATCACGTGTGCGATTGCAGAGATTTAAGAGCCAAATGGCGTGATAAGCCGCACTATGTACCTATAATGAATATATATATATTATATATCATACGTCCATATGGGCCATTCCATGTGAAGTTCAACGATTTTTGACTCAGAGAATTTTCATTGCTTAAAAAACGAAAAAAATATTTTATCTTTTTTTTTCTTTCTTCAGAATACTCTCGTGAGGGATGTATATTAACCCTTTCCGTACAAAAATTGGTCTTTTGTGTCCGTTCGATTCAATTTATTTCCCCAATTATTGATTATTCTTTGATAATTAAATGATACTAAACTTATTTTTTTTCCAAAATGAAGTAAAGGCATTTATTCTACAAAATTCAAATAATATTCACAAATTTTTAAGGATTTTCAGAACCACTTTTGAATAGGGGAAAAAACCGTCAAACTCGAAAGACCCATGTTTGTATAGATCAGGTGATATTTTTCACATGGTATGGAAAGGGCCCTCTTCACAACCCTCTTCACAATACCCGGATACCCGGGTACCTTTTGCACTTTTTCGCTGATTTTTTTTTCAACTTCACGGTAAAAAGCGCCTTTGTCCAGCCAGATCTTCGTTATTTGGGTAATTCTATAACGATTTTCATTTTGAGTTATAAATAAATAAATAAAAGTTTATGTCTTCGGAGGTCAAAGTTGACTCAACACTCGTTACTCGGGTACTCGGGTACCCGCGTTCTATAGGCTTTTATAACGATTTTTTTTTCGCTTCTACTACTTGAGTCATCAAAGTACTTGGCGAGTATAAAAATAAATAGAAAATAAATATAAAATAAACAAATAAAACCTCAATAATACATTTAAAAATGCATGTTATTTTGCACATTCGTTATAGTGAGTTATAGTAACAGTATTAAATTTATAAATAACATTTCATTTAAATAATTTTTTTTTCTACATTTATATAAAAATCTTATGTTTACCCTTCATACGATTTTCGGATTTTTCGACGTTTTTTGAAAGTTCCCTTAAAAATTTTTGTATATAGCATGAGCCTACAACATTTTTTCTCCCCGTGTTACTTAATGCTTGGTCGAATGATATTGATGGAATGTTTTCCCGTCATTGTTAATGGCTCTAAGAAACATGCTCTCGATAGCAAGTTTGGTCTTAACATTCTTCATTATTTGAACTTTTCTTGATCGATCTCAATCAGTTGAAGTTGTGTACAATTCGTGGCCCAGTTGGATACATTCGTGTTTATTTTTTATCATTTAGTTATTTTCATATTATAGAATCTAAGCCGCGAGATTCTATTATAAAAAGAGCAAGGGGCCATCCGTTTGTTTGCCTTTTTTTGTGTATCTTCCAAGCGACCTCCAATTTCTACAATTTTCGTTTTGTTATAATATTGAATGTGGGTACTTGGGCTCTTGAATGACGTGGGGAATTTTAGGTATTGACAAAAGGGTTATGTTTCACATCACAATATAATAAATTATAGGATCATAAACATTTTCAAAATGTTCAAAGAACACAACCGTTTTTCAAATGAGCCACAATATGTTCAACTTCGTGTTCTTGAGAACTTTAAAGGCAAGATTGTTCGAAAAGTCTTTCTGAGCATTCAAAAAAACTTTCAAGTCAGAATATTATACATTGCAGAAGAAGATTCATATCGAAATAAGTTGGATCACATATAATTAAAAATGCATGATGTTTATAATCTCATAAAGAAATTGGAATTAACGAAAATTAATTGAATGTAGAATTGAGGGGGAGGGGGGGATCGTTGTGACGATTTTAAGAAATCGATTTTTTTTGTTGCATTTTCTTAGCGCTAATAATCTTGAAAATGTGTGCCCTTACTTTGGTTTGTTGTATACAAAATTCTGTTGCTTTATATAAAATAATCATCAGCTGTAAATCTAAACGCGTTTTTCACGAAACTATATTTCCATAGCTGGTGGGCTGCTGCGTGTGTCGTGGCTAATTGTAATCCGAATGATTTGAAATTTAGACAGAATGATTGTAATAAAATTGTCTTCTCTTGAAGTTTTTGAAAAACATTTTTAAGAATTACCACATTTTTCGATAAATTTCGAACTTTTTTTTTAGACCTGCGCCATTTTGTTGAAAATTGATGTCACTAAAAATCCGCTCGTGCAACTGAAAACTCTTAGACTTTAGACTTTAAAATGACAAATTATTTATTTTTTGCATGGGCTAGACGGCACCGCACACCAAAACCACAAATATTAATATTTTTCCATAATTTTTTGTACAATATGTGCAAGTTACGTACTTTTTCATAAAATGGATTATTTCTTCCCAAAAAAATTTACAAACACAGCCTTTTTGCCCCTTCTTATGTAAATTATGTAATTTAACTAATACTATAGTTTGTATGCAAGTCTTAAGCGTAATCACTCGCGAAATTTGAAGGTCATTGGTTGAACATTAGTTTCATAAGTTTATAATTTTTTCACCATTTTCGTGTCCCATAATTTCAAAGTAGAGAATAAAATTCTAGAAATTTAATGAATAATTGTTTCCAATTGCTGCATTAATAACTTATTCGATTTATAATGATTGAAAATGGTCTTAGGATCGAAGTGGTTTGTACTTTCTAAAAGTTTTAATCTTATTGTGTGTGTTAAAGTTCTCATCAAACGAACTTTTTGCAATTGCATATATGTAAAGCATCCTTAAACAATATAAAATATGATTATAATCAGAAAATTGGAAGGTCGCAGCGCTCTGCCCAGTATCAAATGATAAAATATATTTTGAGCGGGAACCATTGTTTTCCGTATGATTTATAGTTTGATTAGTGAACAAAAATTATTATACTAGAAATTTCCATAAATGTCTTCGTTACTTTATCGGTCAGAAAACTTGACTCGGTTTATACGGTACGCTATTTGGATGATAAGTAGGCAAAGAAAAAAATTATTAGTTTTCTCCTGAGAATATTTCCGGTTCCTGCATTAATGCAGGCAATAAGGGAGGGATAGCCCTCCCTTATTTAATATCGTGTAGATGGCATTTTCATATTATACAACTCGAAAATATTCACTTAGCAAACAAAATTTCCTCTTCACGTGGAACACCCCATATGTACATATATATAAATATATATAACTCTTTTCGTTCCCTTGAACTTTTTCACTACATTGCGTGCCACTGTGCAATATGAGCGAGGCCACGAGGCCTTTTTTTCATAAAGAGAAAAATAGGAACGAGAGGGAAAATCATGGGTCGTCTTCGAATGAGATTGAGTAGATCTTGAGGACGTTGGATTATTTTACGATTTAAAAGATTAACAACCGAAAAATTACCAGGCAAATGTTGACATTATCATGAATTAACAAAAAATTTGTTTCTTCATAATTTTAATGATACTATACTTTACACACTCGACGTAATGGGAGAGAGTCACTGCGGACAATTTATAAAATATAAATAGATGTGTAGGCTAGATTTTTTGTTACATCACTACGATTTCAAAAGCGAATTTGATCGTATAATTATCGCATAAACAATCAATATATTCCCGAGATTCGATAAAAACGAGGCTTGTGACTCTCAGACGAAAGAGACTTGGCAACTGCGCGTACTTAGCTGATCACTGAACAACTATACTGACAGAAAATATAAACAATAAGAGTAGCAATATGAATATATTTTCAGCGTCATTTTGTCATTTAGTCAACAATTATTTATAGTATATTTATTTATGATTTCATCAAATCATGAAAGATATCTGCTTTGTAGAGGCTCACCGCATATAGCTGTTCAAATCTTACGGTCCCGAGAATAGGCGCTAAAAGGCACCAACATTGCCGCAGTTATGGGCCGTCTCAGAATTGCATTTTATGAAATTATAACTAATTTTTTAGACAAAGACACATAAAATATTAAAATAACTTTGCTAAATAATAATTCCTATATAAAAATCAACAAAAAAATCTGAGGATAGTTAAAGTTTGAAATACTAAATGCCAAACGGGTTCCTAAAAAAAGAAGCTACGGCGCCCAATGTATAAGAATAGGATATTCCCCCCACTATGATGTTCTCCCACCCTTACGTTCCAACGTCCCAGTCAAGAAATTGAAGATATTTGTACCAGAATTTATATCGCCTTTTTTAATATAATTTAAACGACACAAAAAAAAAAAATTATAACGATGAATTGTATCGTTCGAAATATCGAATACATCGTTACACACGTGCCTATTGCATTGTACCAGGCCAGCACATTCGACAGCGATATAACATGTGATAACGGTACAACAAACACTCAAGAAGATAAGGTAGTAGCTGCTCCGGGATCTGAACGCGAGAAGCAGATCTTGATCTTCTTCGGTTGATAAAAAAATAATATTTTTTTCAAAAATGCAAACGTTCGAGTCAAATGGGAGATGGGAGTCTCGTTTTGATTTGACCCAAGACACACGATTATCGCACCACGTTGTGTGAAATAAAAATCTGAGAACGATAGATTGAAATTGCGCCATCTAGCGATCGAGACGAAAAATAGACTAAATGGCTGAGTGAGGCATTTTAGGGAAATTTGATATGATCAAATTGAATAAAAGTCATGATTGAGAAAAGGAAACTTGATGAGTGTAGAACGAATAATGGCCTCAATCGATTTTTTAAAATATTTTCTAACGGATATTTTTAATCGAAAGTCTTAGACATTGCACAATATATCAATTTTTTTAAATTCGATCCTCCAGGGCACGTGAAATAATTTTTGGATCTTTCGTTTCTTAAAATACCCGTTATATAATAAATATAATTATAATTGCACGCTAAATTATTTTTAATATCGTGGGGAAACCGTAAAATCGGAACCCTTAAGCAGTCATGTGATCTGTGTCGTCAGCGTACCATTAGTAATAAATTTCTCTAATATTTGCTGGTCGAAATTTCCTATAATCCATGTGCGAGATTGTAAACTTGTAAGGAGAATTTAAATATTTCGATACAAAAAACAAAATGTCGAAAAAAAATTAATTAAACAAAAAATAAGTTGGTTAGTAATTTATTACGAGCGTTGGCGGAGTAGAGCGAACTTCACTTTCACCGTATCTCCGGCTCTAACCAGAGTCTCGACGACGGATATACGCCGTTGAAACTATTAGAGAGGCCAATTGCGATCGAATTTCCATTTTAGCAGCTCGATGCGGTAACTTTTTAGTCTCAAAAGTGAGAGTCAAGCATAGAAAATAAATATGTAAAATGAAATAAAATAGTATAAACAAAATGAAATTAAATTAAATTAAATCGAATTGCACTGAATTAAACGAAATGAAATATGTAGGACAAAGTAAAAAATAAAATAAAATGCAGTAAAAATTCAAACATTTGGTAAACGTTTGGCCGAACGAGAAATGGATATGAGAACGAGAAGATCGTTGATCCTGTGATAGCACGACGAGCTCCATTCTTTCTTAATTAACGAGATCGTTTAACGCTCGTCGTAAACTTCGTTTGTGCGACGTGGACGTACAACTCGACAGTTCGATTCACGGCCTTGTATTTTCAGTTTGAAAAAGCAGAGAGTCATCGAAATATTCGTTTATTAAGATTGAATGGCGGGTGTCATAATCTTTTTCCGCTAATTAAACTCTCGAAAAAAAATATTTTCACTTCGTATGAAATTGGCCGAAGTGTGAGACCCCGAAATTTTCAGATGATCATATTTTATATTATTTAAGAGTACTTGACATATAGGCAAAAGGTCTATTCGATCCAAAATTGACTATACATCAGAATAAAATAAGAATTAGAAAAAAAAAAATCAACCAAATTTTTTACGAAATATAATCACTGATCTCTGCATATATATATACGATTTTTTTAAGAATACGCTTTCAATCTTGCCATTTACGGTCCCGAGCATCGTTGTGAGAAATGAGAATTGATCTATATGGAAATAGTCAGTCAACGACCTTGAAACTTCCCAAATTTAATTATGTAGCTTCTCTGCGATTTTTTTTTTTAAGAAAATTACTTTCTTTTCTCTAGTCTCTATAGATAGAGTCACTAATGTTCATTTTGACTCAACAAAAAAGTAAAAAAATATTCCATTTTATGGGAAAAAAAACCTTTTTTTTTCATCACATTCATTACATAAAAAATGTCTCATTGTCCTCAGCCTCAATTGCAACATCGAAGCACCGCATTGCGCCGCAAACGATTCATCGTGAATACAGAAAATATTATGGTAACACGCACAGCTGGGCTGACAGTCGACGTGGGCGGTGCGGTTTCCGTATCCGTTTTAATTAATCAGCAAAAGTATGCTCG
This sequence comes from Dyspetes luteomarginatus, assembly GCA_963669185.1. NCBI lineage: Eukaryota > Metazoa > Arthropoda > Insecta > Hymenoptera > Ichneumonidae > Dyspetes > Dyspetes luteomarginatus. Next base: position 10,530,841 of record OY769905.1, read on the forward strand.
AGACGTAAAACCCAAATGATCACAAAATACTTTTAAAAAAATGTGTTCCACCCTTTTTTGCCGCCCCCCCCCCCCCCCCGCCGACAAATCTTTGTACACTTAAAAAATTACGTACCTTATTTTTGGGCGTCATTGCGTGGTACAGATCGTTGCGAGTGCGAAATTAACGAGAACTTTTTGGCCGAGGAACGCGAACGATCGGTCGATCGATCGATGACGTATGATCGCGCACAATCACACGACGCGTATCCCTCAACGAAGAAAAGAGAACAGACGAAGAGTAAGCTCACTAAAACTGGACAGGGCATAAGACGAGCATCGAAGACACATACCACCCGAGGACCGGCGCGTTACCACCGCGATATAAAGATCGTTTCGAGATATAGATAATGATTATAGATATGTAGGATAGATAGAGAAGCTGATACAAATTAGAGGTGGGAGATCCAAGTAAGAGACGAAAAGGCTAACTGTAAGCTGTAAGCGCCGGGGTATCGCACATAACGAGCACTTTATTAAAATGCGACCAGCTCCAAGTCACTTATCACAAATGGACGGACGGACGTGCAGCAGCAAACAGCAGCAACGACACAGTCCCATCCGACAATGCCCCACTCTCGTTTTAGTTAGTTAGCATCTCTCTCTCTCTCTCTCTCTCGCTCTCTCGCTCTCTGTATGATCTATAAAGCATGAGTTACTACAATTTCTCTTTTACCCCTCCACCCCTCGTCCTCTCTTTTATTGTCTTCTCTCAACTCACCCACCCCGTTTATAATCTGTACACTATTTTGTGCCCCGACAATCGTATTTTTCATATTCTCGCTGAACCATCACGGACCGTATTACTAATAGCGAGGCGCACGACCGTACGCAGATCAGCTATTACTCATTGCACTCGTTGAAGAGAACGATGAGCATTTTATATAGTTCTCGCCGCCGCCCCGCTGTCCCTCCTCTCTTTCTCGAATTTTTCCGGGGCTGTATAACAAAGCAAACAGCAGTACAAAGTTCTAGATGTTTATAATAAACCAACTGCTCTTTTCCTGATAATGGCTTGTAGTATTATAGCTATGGGTAATAAGCATTACGTGCAGGGAGAAAAAGGAGATATTAGTTGAGAAGAGGACGAGATTATTTTTATACCCTGAGGGTAACGGTGAGATTCGTGGACATACAAAATTATCATTAGAAGGATGTGCTGGTCATACAATCATGCACACTCAATTTTTTTTAATTGTTTCTGCAGTATTTTTAGAAGCCAGCTGCGTTAGTTGGCGACCGAGAGAATATCGGCAACTTAAGGAATATAATGCATTTATTGCGGAAAGAAAATCTATAAAACGAATTGGTAACTCGTCCTGCTATGGATTATAAACGACGTTGAATTGTTTGTTATTATCGGAAAATTGGGGTAATATATGTCATATAATCATCAGTACATAGTATAAAAGAAAGTCCCTGAGACCGTCTGTCTGTTTGTCTGTATGAATGCGCTAATCTCGAGAACTTCCCAACGGATTTTAATGGGCTTTTCACCATTACTTAGTGTAGTTTTCGCGGAAGGTTTTAGCTACATAAAACATTGATTTATCATATATGTACATAATTAGAGACAGCCAAATGTGTCAACGTAGTCATAGAAAATATCGTCGCCCGAGCGCTTACGTGGTGAACGCTTTAAAAACTATCAGATGTGCACTAAAACAATGTATAGGGAAATTGTACGTCTTAAAAAGGTCTATAAAAAAAGTCGCGACACCATTAATCTTACTTTATTGCATAAGCCACAGTAACTGCTTTTATGTTTAAAAAAATCGAAAAATAATTAGGAGATGTTTAGGTGGGTTTCTTATAAAAATAAGTCAGTCCATCATCACAAGTATGTAATGGAGATGAAATTTCAAGTTAAGTTATTAACATTTGTGTTACTATGTTGCTTTTTTGTTGTAAAAATTAAAAACTCCGGGCGAAGCCGGGTTGCTAGTATGATATAATATTAAATTATTCAGGTAACTCATTTCTCTTGAAGACGGAAAACGCTCTTCTCACGTCAAATTTACGATTTATCAACAATAATACGTGATTACTAATCTTTGAAGATGTGAATATAACACTCATATCCGGTATGTGACATTCCGCTTTCTAGTGCTTGTAACATACTCTCATCACTATTGTAATAACATACACGGTAAATCAACAATAATATAATTTTCTAAATTTTTTTCACGTACTTTCAAGATTAGAATAACCCTCTTCGAAATTGCTAGTCTTGGTATTTCTAATATTCCAATTCTAATATTGTATAGTAGCGGTTGCAATTTAATAGACTTTTAAATTGCAATTTATTATGAGAAATCTTTTTTAAATTGAACTTATTGCATATGTTTATTCTCCGATTATATCTTTTATTGATTTTTTTTTCAAACATTTCACGGAATCTAAAAAATCGATTAAATTCGAATTCTGGTAAACCTTAAGGATGATGAAGCGCCACGCCCTAGTCAATAGACAGTCTTTCATTAAAATCTTTTAAAGGAAACGCTGCCGTTAATCATATATAGTACACAATAGGTAAAATATAGAAACGATTTTTGGATAACTATAATATAGAGTTCATTTTATTCATTTGAAGACTCTATTTGGAGTTTTTAACTTGACTCCGCAGTACTCAGTCGAAAGCATTGTCCTTGGGACACTGCATTTTTCGGAAAAGCGCCCCCTACCTCTTTTCGAGGTGTATATCTGTAACCTTGAAAATTTTTATTGGATTCGCGGTCATGAAGCTTTAGAATCAAATTTATCCTGAAATAAACGATTTTCATGACTATTTTGGCATTAATATTTGGATAACATACATGTATACATTCATTCCAAACAATAATTGAATATGTATTATACATACATTCATCGCATACTCGTCTATTCTGTGTATTTCGGTGCACGTTTAACAATTGTTGAGGTTTTGTGTGATGTTTCGCAACGAGAAACCGTCATCGGTCTGAAGCGTAAATTCTGATATTGGTATTATTTGCACGCCTCTCGGTTGATCGCTGAGCGCGCTCTTACTGTTCTCTTATCATTAACAAATGTCGTATAATCTTTGGGGTCGATAAACCATCATGTATATTTTACGAATTTTTCCCAATCGGTTTGGAGAGACTAAAATTATCGTTACACTGCCAGCTGGCTACGTAACAATTGGACAAAAACCAAAATATCTATAGCTAAAGAACAACAAAATACTTAAGGTCAAAATATCTAATGAGAAAAAACTACAACAAAAATTGGTAAAACAGCAGAAAATTATTTATATTAAACTAGCTGACCCGGCGAACTCTGTTCCGCCTTAGAGGCAATAAATAAGCAGATTTTGGATTTAATTAAGTTCAACTTTTTATTAGGAAATACAAATAAAAAAATTAAGTATTTTAATGATTCTTTATCGTTCATGTATTTTGGTGCATAGGTTGCACTCTTCAGTTAAGTACCTTGTGATACACGACATTTTTTGTTTTATTATCAAGCGCAAGAACAAACAACGCAGATGGTCTTCCGACCTGTGAACATGCCACATATAATTGACCATGGGAAAAACATGGATATTCCAGATTCAAACCACAAACTTTCAATGATTGGCCTTGTGATTTGTTAATGGTCATGGCGAATGCAAGACGGATCGGGCAATTTCTTGTCCTTCTTCAGTCCTTTCATTCGCAATGTTTCGTATCCTTCTTGCATTACGGCTTTATCGGGAAAGATTCGATCGTCTCGGTCGCGGCATTGTTAATGATGATGAACAGAATACAAATTAGTGATTATTACTAATTATTATTTTCTGACAAAATTTAAAATGATCAATTTTTTAACCATACTTTACCTTTAATAAACCTTTAATAAAAAATTGAACTTCATTAAATCCAAAATCTGCTTATTTATTGCCTCTAAAGCGGAACAGAGTTCGCCGGGTCAGCTAGTTATATATATAGATTACTAATTATTGATTTCTGACGAAATTTATAATTATCAAATTTTCAACCATACGTTTGAACCATACGTTTAGCTGTCAATTGCTTTTCGTTTAGCTGTCATTTGTTTTACGTTTAGCTGTCATTTGCGTTTTGTTATTCCATGTCAGATGCGTTTTTGTTATACCACTTTCATAGTGACTTGTATTCTCTTTGACGTTTTATGTCACGATAAAAAGTATCCTATGTCCGTCTCCTGGTTCTAATCTACATCCCCACCAATTTTCAGCCAAATCGGTACAGCCGTTCGTGAGTTATAAATAGTGTAACTAACAACGACTTTCTTTTATATATATAGATACTTCCGAGGTACCATAATCCATGGTCCTGCTATTTTAAGGACATTTGACTGCTTTGAGAAGGGTCGTCACAATTTTCTGTTACTTTCTGTGAGACACTTTAGATATTCTTAAGAAGGAAGAGGAATCCAAAGGTAAATCCAGACTCAATGACAAACTGTACTAGCGTTAAGGCAGAATATTATTCTACAATCAATCTCGCAGTACTCTCCTAGTGCAGCTAGAGTCAAAAAGTAAGCCTAAACCCAATGACAAAACCTATTAGTCTTACGATAGAATAGTAATACCTTAGAATACGGTAGTATACATGTACCATATATACTACCGTATTCTAAGGGCGAAAGATAACCAACTTCCCACAATTCCCCACATGTGATTAGGATAAAGGTTAAACCCAAACTTAATGAAAAATGCTATTAGGTTTATGAATAATATGCCATAGAGTCGTGTATTAAGCAATAAAATGCTAATGAAATTTTCTGACGCAATTTTTGTGACCATTTATACTTCGTCGTGTAGATATTTGATTGTTATTATTCATATGATGTAGATCGTTGATCGTACCCGCCACCGTCAGACGACGGCCGATAGCGTATAACGACGCCATCTTTTGTCTTCTGTCCAAACCCTATAGAATTTTAAGTGATTATAGTTGTTAAGCAGAAATAAAACCTCCCTTCCCTAAACCAAAAAACCCCTATATATACCAGTTCCATACAATACGCCGATCGTCTACTCGAATCCTCGGTACGCCACGGATCTCAACATACACTTACCACGGTCAAGCATATAGTATACTCCACGAGAATATTGTATAATATTGTACTTGAAAAGAATAAATACGTGAGACTATGCTACGGTATAGTTCTCACTCCTTTTAAAAAATCAATATCAAGTATTCTCCCCGTAACAATAGTCTTAATAGTTCTACGCATGCATCGATCAAGTATTTCTTTAAAAAGTGAACGCTCCTTGTGTTTTTTCTTATTTATTTATTTTAATACCCAAAAATAGATTTTCTCGGTTTTTCAATTAGCACACAAAACTTACTGATCCTGGTGAATTTCATTAGCTGCTATACAATCCTGAATAAATAAAAGAAACTTACGATTTCGAGAAATAATTGTTTCATTATTTTCTGCTTTTTTTACAAAATTAATAGTCAAAAATACGTGTGTAAAACAAAATTTGAAAGCTCGACGTAAATAATGAATTTTTTAAAATCATGAATTATGCGAATAATTTATGAGAAAATATTTTTCACATTTCCCTTTATGTATGCATGAATGATATTCTAGTGGAACGAGTGTCTTCGACTCGTTAGAATTCTTGAGTCATCGACGAGCTGTGTTTTGATGCATGCTATATACTACGATGATAATATGATCGTCAGTTACGCTTATTCCATTTGTTACACGCGAGTTTCCACCTTCGCCTATTTTTCCCCCTGCTTGCAATAATGCCCGCTTCACTAACCTGTAAGAAAGATGAGAATTAGATACTAAGACCACTCAATAATTATACAGTTATTATCACTTAGTTTATATTCCGTAATGTATACTTGTTGTGTGCCAACTACTAGGCATTACACCTTCCAATATTGATCTGACCCATATTACCCGTAGTTACTTACTTTATTGATCGGTTTGGGCCGTTGCGGACGAATTCCACGCCCGAAGTAGCCTCACTGGCCGCAGGGCAGCGTTCGTCCTGGGGCCTTCGCGTTTATAGATTACCTATGTATTATGAATAACTATAAGGGAATATTCGATGTAAATTCAGTCTACTCTCGGCTTCGGTCGTCGAGAAATAAAAACACGAGGCCTATACGTGTCTCGGTTATTTTTTGCATCCTGCACCAACTCTGTGGCTGGTCAAACCTGCCCTACACTCGGTGGCTGGTCAATCCTGCCCCACACTCGGTGGCTAGACAGTCCTGCCACGTGGACGGCATCCCACCACCTTCCAGCCCTCAGCGGCGAACCCACCTACTAACGCTACCCTTACCACATAATTCCTTTTACTCATCTCGTTCCCCTAACACAGCGACTTTTCCTCTCGTTCCCTCCCGCCGAACGAGTCCCTACCAACCCACCATAATCATTGGCCAGCGTCTCTAATAGTTACGTTGACCATTCTGCTTTTCCATAAAGCTACTCCACACAGTTTGTATATAATTCTTTACATTTAATTGAGATGAGAAGCAGACTTTGACTACTTGTTTATGGACCAAAAATAAGGTGAACTAGCAGCCAATAACCATTTTTTAAAATAAATATTAACCGTTTTCGAAAGGCCTAAACTTTCAAATGCTATTTGCATTCCAAAATTCATCGAAGCACTTTCCTAACTTTTTATAATGTTCTTGTCTCTGCAAAGAATTCTTTTAGTATAGGGCTCTTGATTTAAATTGAAAGTCCTTTTTTGATCTCCGCCATTCATTTTTAGTATGAGACTCTTGATCTGAAGGATCGTTTGTGAGAATGTATCTTTACGATTATTGTTCTTTCCCATCCTTCATCGATATAATCTCCCTATAAGTGGGTTTTCGTGCTAAGAATCCAATAACCCAACTTCGTCGAAATGTACCGAAAACGATAAACATTTGAGAGAGTTCTTTGCCAACTTTTATTAGAAGAAGAATACTTGGAAGCTTAAGCTTGTTCACGATTGGACTTCATATGTATTGTCAACAAATATTCAGTGGGTATTTCGTGCCAAGTTCACATTTTCCTTAAGCCTATACGCCAATTTAGATCGACTCAGAAATGCTAGACTTTTTTGTTGTACCTCATGACCCGACCTTTACTAATTAATGTACATACTCTAACTTTAAATTGCTTGGATTTTATTATAACTATATATCATTACTTGAGAGAAATGTATGACGGGAAAACCGGTATCTTGTGCGGATTTGATTTTACGCCACTAGCAGTTGGAATAGGTTATGTTTAAGTAGGAGCGCGCAATGTTGCCAAGCTTCTATGGCGCATTATGGCGTCTTCCGCCGGCGAGTTTCGTACCATTTCCTTGACTTTAACTCAATATTTCGAATTCAGATGTCCGCTGAACGCCCCTTTCTTGAGATATCCCCGATATTCGATGCATATACTCGACGTTTCTTATCTGTGGCATGTAATCGTGAGAGGGAAATGTATGAACTTTTAACTTCAAGTCTTAACTCACCACACTTCTCGTAATACTTCTTTTAAAACTTAGTGATATTATTAAATCTTTATACAAACATTTTTGAGGTGGAAAATATTAATCTCCAACAACGACATATTAAAAGCTTAGAACTTCATTTGATCCGAACCTTCGTGCTCCAACATCCTTAAGTAAAAATTAGATTGCCATAATACCATAGCAGCACTTATAGCCACAGCTGAAGACGATCATAAAAATCTGAGATATCCAGGCGCCCTTGGAAACCGTCTGAAAAAGGCCCAAAACGCTGGACGCTCCGTCAAACAAACGAGCAGTTCTTAGACGTTGCCCCTACCCCGCTATACCACTGTCGGCCCTGACGGCGTAAGGCCCTCTCTTCCACCGAAATTTAAGTACCTCAGTCGCAAAAAAATTCCTCTAACACTAATATTGTAAAGACGCGCACCCTCTCTAATTGGAAATTATTAAATCTCCAGGTCCGCAAAAAATCGTCAATTTCCAATATTTTACGGCCGTGCGGCAACCACGTGGGTAATGGCGATAGCCAAAACATTTTTTTGCTTTCTCGTGGAAAGATGAAATAAATGTACTTAAAAAATTCGTCCCCTTTAAAGGTCAGCTGATAGAAAAAAATGGCTTTTTGTTAAATTCCCGTTTTTCTGTAATTTTATGTGGTGATATTACAATTTTTATATCAATTTTTGGATTAATCGAAGATTGACCTTTATTCAATACGTCGTTCTAAGTCCAGATCCAGCGCTATTAACTCTAGGTTCTTAAGAGCCCAAATAATCTGGGGAAATCGTTTTTTCACAGATTAACTGGTTTCGGTTTAACTTTCAAACTTCAACTCCTTCAATGGTATAAATTTTGGGTAAACTTGGATTGTGCGGGGTCGAAAATAACTAAGCACACATTTCTTGTTATCGTTGAATTAAATGACATTTTTTGTTCGCTTTATTTATACACGGTCCCGCATCCACACTTTTTATCCAAAGTGTACCTATACGTTTCATCCCGATTCCATTGTACCGGAACATAGGATTTTTGTCAGCCTTCTCGCAACTGTGTCGAAAAAAGACCCAAACACAAAAAGATAACATCGTACGATTAAATGTGGAGAATTTTAAACTTTTTGTATTTGCTCAATGCACATAGGGAAAATGGGGGTAAAACGCGCACCAAGGCTAAAAATTATAATTTTGACAAATTTTATTACCTCGAGACGAAAAAAAATGATCGTCAGAAAAATATTTGACCGATTTCTCGCATTTTTCTTGTTTAACGAACGTCGAAAAACTGTAAAAAGGCGTTTTCATTGACGATAAGATTTTTCACGAACTATTGTGCCCGTTTTATCCCGCTGTCCATTTTGCCGCTATTCCCCTACGTATTTGTAAACAGTTTTAGAATATTAGTTTTATAACATCGAACAAGTAAATAGGGTTTTTTGGATGCCAGTGCGCTTGGGAACAAATGGATTTTTCTAATCATTTGTGAAAAATTCTGTGATCCATCGAACGGGGCGCACGAATTGTGACCACCCTAATGGTCTAAAATAAACGAACGAAAGATTGGTAATCTATATTAGTATAGTTATGAGCTGATCTAGAATTAACCAATCTGGAATATTTTTGCCAAAACCGCAGCTATTTAAAAATTGAGATTCGATCTATTGTCGATAAATTTTCAAATAAAACATTGGGATTGGGCGGAAGTACTTGGGAGGGTCTTGGAAGAGTCTTGGGAGAGTCTTATTTAGAAAAAAAATTGAAAGAGTCTTAGAAAGAGTCTTGCGAGAAGCCTTGGAGGAATCTTGGAAGACTCTTTCCAAGACTTTCAACATTCTTGCCAAGACTTACTTTTTTTCCGCAGGATCCAAATTATTGTAGGACATTATTGATGTTATTTAATCCTGGTGTGATTACGATCAGGAGTGACTAGCTTCAAGTTTGGAAAGATGATACAATATTTATTGATTACAATAAAGAAAGTAATGAGAGTTACAACGTCTTTAACAACTTTGCAATTGCACTCAGCTCGCGCAAGTCTTTCCTTTTCACGGCTCGGCTACAGCTCTGCGTCCCGCGCTTAAATCGTCCTGGGCTGACAAGGGCTTCGTTGATGCATGAAGGATTTGTTGATATAACAACGGCCTCGTTGATATATGAAAACGTTCTCGACGATTCGATCGAATCCTACAGTATTGACATAATTGTAAGCCCGGATACACATTCACTTGAAATGTATGCAAAAGTATTAGTCAATCGGTCCAACTGACAGCGATAGGTGCGCGGTCGGCGTGTGGTTCTGGCGGTCACTAAAGTGCAGAAGCGTTGGACGCGGACAGTGCTTGGTGGGGTGACCGCTTAGCCGCGCGCTGGCTAGCGCATCGCATCGTTGAGAAGGAGGTCATGTTTTCCAGTGTCTGGTGATTCTCTGTCGAAACACTAAACTCTGTTGAAACCGCCAACTGTATCGGCACGGTTGGCCGCAGTTTCTCTACGTCCTCGTATTAACGCGATACAGTAATGAGTCCAAGCCAGCTGCGGGTGCAATCCCGGGGGATTACTGGAAAGTGAAAGCAGGAACGCAAAAAGGTAGGGATTGGAAAAGGTCAAGGCCCCCATACGCAGGAAGAAACATTTTTAAAAAATAGTTATCGGTCCAGTAGTTTTTGAGGAAAATGAGCGCCCGGTCTGAAAAATGTAATTTCGATAAAAACGCATTTAAAGTTTTTGATGCAATTACAACGAATATGACTGAAGTTACTGTGGATCTCTATAACTCTGGAAATATTACGAAGTTCATTTTAATGTTTTGAAGACAGTTTCGAGACCCGAAACTGTAAAAAATGTACATAAAAAAATCGATTGTTTGAAGATTCTATAACAGAATACTCTCTTAAGTACTTTGCATATTTTCAACCATTTAAACAGCGGAAAAAGAAATACGATTTTCAACGACACGTAATGTACGGACGTTAAGAGTTAATCAGGAAAAAAATTGATCGATTCAATACCATTGTAAACACAATTTCCATTTCTGCAGTAATATGTAAATTGTGAATTATAACGAGGATTGTAAAAATATAAACACTTGTAGATTGTAGGTACATGCTTCTCATTAGCGATTGAGCACTATTCAATACCCCTGTCTCAGACAATTCTCAGAGGGTTTTTTTTACGTTAAAGCTCAGAGATATTCAATTGTTCCAATTGGTGCAATTATTTAAATTACATTAGCGGAAAAGCTTTTAGATAAAAGATTGCACTGATAACAAAATATTGCTAGTGCGACCTAATTGGTGTTCGGATGCTTTAAAATCTTGAGTTACTGCAACAACATTTTTAATTGTTCAAGACATATTTCGATCCACTTAACCGGAGAAATTTCGAGAGCTTAATTCTCTTGCACAATACTCCAATACTTGAACATTCCCGAACCCTGTTTCAACCAATGCAACTACATTTTGTTTCTCAGTGAAAAAACATTCCCATCGTATGCAGGGGCATATAATGGTACGATAAATTGAAAGAAAATTCATAGAAATGAACAAGGCTGGGGTATGTTACGAATAAAAGCCAACGGTTACGTGCTGGTTTCGTGGTTAAACCTATATGCTTTCTGTGCAATTTCCATGTGACAAGGAAGAAAACTATTTCCTCGGCAACCCGTATAGCTATGTATAGGCAACATGAAAATTATGGCACAGCACGCGCAATAAACCGGAGAAAGGTGCTCGGCATTCATCGCTATTATGTTATTACGTAATGGCATACATAAAATTGTATATATATATCGATGTGTACTTGCACGAATGTACTTTTACCTCTCTGTTCGATAAATCCATGACAACGGGGATCCACACTCATACTTATTATGTTTCCTCGCCGTGTCGTCTCTACATGCATACGAAACTTTTTCCGAAGGTGTGGATGAAATAAACTAGCACACAATCGTCGGGTATGTGGTTAGTAGTCGGACTGTTTCATTCTAACGGACGTCACGATGAGGTCATCCACCTACTTGGACATCGGAGGATAACTATAAGTAGGGAAATCGTGCATGCTCGTCGAGCCCCTTTGTCATCCTCTGACTCATTTTCTATCTAGGGTGCCTTCAAAATCGTTCTTTCGTACTCCAGAATGCGAGAGTACGTAATGCGTTACAACATTTTGAAATTTCCGGAAAAATCACAAGAAATCAATGCTTATTCGCCAAATTACTGACTGACATCCCCCTAGCCTTACCTCGGGTTACGTAAGTATGTATATTTTTTTAAGGTAACCCCTGAAAGTGTCAATGCAGGGGGGAGTGTCTGTGGGGGAAAGGGTTACCACCAAAATCATCATGTTGGGAGGGCAAAGCGTGCAATTCAACATTTAGTATGGAGAAATCTTGTAGTCGCTAAAGTTTAGTTGGACACATGCATGTATGCAGCATCGTATCCACACGGCAAAAATATTACGATATGTCAATGACGTTAAAATGATTTTCAATGTCAGAAACTTCTGCTCACTTGCGAACTCGTGTGGTGACGCTAATGTGGGAATATGGGGTCCTCGCGGGAGAAAAATGGCTTCGCGATCAAGATGTATAGCCAATGCTTTCAACCCGCTTGGAGAGTTGCACAAATTCATCACCAGATGTCACGTCACATCTCGCAAGAGTCCAGTAATAAGGCATAGTATGCGACGCGCGCACTATCTATCGAACGCTTCGGATAAGCTTTAGGGTCGCACTTTTTAAAACTACTGCGGATGGTCTTAAAATCGATGAAATCTATGTATATAACTCAGAATCCTTTTTTTGGTTATTTTTCTAGCTTACAAAAAAAATGCACGCTTTCTGTACATCATGCTTAAAATGTAAAAAAACAGCACTCTAACTCAACGACATTCCAACCGAAGAGTTGCGATTTGACGGGGTTATCAGTGATATCTGCCTAAAGTATGTGAATAGAATATTAACCCTCAAATGGTACAGTTCATCCCAGCATACGTAAACGGCACACTAGGGCGAATTGGGATTTTGTGCTTCATTCACATATTGTAACATGCTAATATAAACCAAAATGCATTCGTTTGCTAGTGCGCATTCGTACCAGTGTACCGTTTGAGGGTTAAGACATTTTCCAGTTAACGTCAATGTCGCGTTCACGTCACTAAATTCATTGAGAAATTAGTAAAGCCATTTTTCAAGTGACTCAGTCTTTACTTTGGCGGTAATGGCAAAATGGCATCCTGTAATTTATCTTATAAACTGCACATGATATACGCCAGGGAGTGACAATTTACGTAAACTTCTTTGTCATTGTCCCTACGGCGATTATTTTAATCCAGAAAAAATTGCCTTGTACTGGGTGGAAAGCGAGATTATATATATATATATATATATATATATATATATATATATATATATTGGCCAGGTGTTGTATGGACATGAAAGCGCATCATCCTCGATTATAAAAATTGCATCGAACATAGTGGATGAAATAAAAAGGATCATATCGAAGCTCACGTGTCTATTTAAGGTTGCTGCTATGATTACGGTGATAAAGTGTCCTGATTAGTGAATATTGAAGATGTAGAATGCATGTATTAATGAAATATCAGTGTTTATGCTGATAAATTAATTCTTGGACGTATAAAGATGGATTATTTGGCTGCTGTGTGAAACTTCTTTTCGATTCATCCTCTCGCATTTTTTTTAATTAATCGATGAAAAATACTTTATACTCGACTTAGGCTCACTTAGTGATGGAAAAATCTCGTGCTTAGACCCTATTACTGCATCATATTCGCAAATGGGCTCAAGAAAATTGCTAAAAATCTGTCCTGATACAGTCTGCACTCCCGACAATGCTTGGTGTCTCTACAGACCGCATGGAAGGATGATCTGGTATTCAGCGATTGAATGCACCAGACAGCTTGCGGCGAAACGGTCACCGCACCGAGTATTGGCACAAAATGCTACTTAACTTCGATAACCGCCAAAGCTGCGCTCCGACAAAGGACAAAATTCATGAAATTTAAAAATATATTTTTCATCCAACGAAATCTCTAATATATTCTTATTATGAGCAAAAATGGGTCGATTATTTTCATTATTATTGATGATTAATTGGAATATGTCTGATAATTGGGGCATTCACCTTGATGCGGTGATGAACAATGCGATTTTCTTTGCAAAAAAAAATCGTTCATCTCAATATTTGTTACTAACTTTTAATTCCTTTATTTATACTGAAGAAGAAACCAAAATGTTAAATGAAACATCTTATATGGAATGCTCTTATATATATATATAATTGATATGTAGGGAATTTAACAAGACGATACTCACGACGTGAGGAGATGCGTTGGGATGGGTATTAATCTGTAGGCCGTCATCGTCGCCAATCGGTTCTTCGAATTGGCCTTCACGACTGCTGGTAGGGCCCATTTCAGCGCCACACGGCGCCCACGAAAAATTTCTTTGTCAATTAACGTCACTTTTCTTGTCTCTCCTCTCTTCGTCGCCTCTTGAGATGATCTCTGACTCTTATCGTCTCCGCCAATTCTCTCCTCGCCCCCCCCCCCCCCCCCTCCTCCCTCGTCGTTCGCTAACGTTGAACGAGTACCCCTTCCTCTTTCATTTCAATTAACATCATTTTCAACAATAGATCGGTTGAGTGTAAGAAGAAAATCGTTATTCTCTTTCACTTTCACTCCCTCTTTCGTATATATCTTTCAAGAATAAAATTTTCAATCACTTTCAATCTCGCAACCCACAACAATTATCGTGAAATTTTTACAAAGATTTTCACAATTGTAATAAAAAACGTTTTCAACCTATTAGCGATTTGAAAGTCCAAAAAAATTCTAACTCGTTTTCTAAATCTATCGAAAAACAGAAATTATTAAGAAATTTTTTTAAAAAAGATTTTCACGATTATGAAAAAGAAAAAAAAATATCCTCAAACAGGCACGATTGAAAAATTGATCTCGACCTCCCCTGAGGACTCTCGTCTGCTCAGCTGTTTCTCGCACAGTTCGTGACTAAGTTAAATCCTTTTTCTCGCGCGCGCACTGCAGCTCTTTTTCCACTCCGCGAGGAGCAGACCGCAGAGACCCAGCAGCACAAATTCGCGGGAACTTTTTGCATCAAGTGATGTTATATATATTGTTTCACCCTCACGTGATGGTCACCATGATTTCCGATCCAACCTCGTATGGTCAGGCAATAATCACAGCTTACTCTTTTCTATATTCACAAAAATATTATTATTATCATTACTACTATTAATGCACGTTAATTACTATCGCAGTATACGGCAGGAATTGAAGGAATGTACAAAATCCACCCTTTCGTTACATCTTTCCAGATAGGTCGCCCCCACCCCCTCCTCCTTCGTTTTATTTCTCTCGACAGATATTGAAACGTTCCTTCTTTTCTCCTATTACATTGCCTCTTCACTCTGTCGTATGTGAGCACTTTTATCCGCTCGCATAGGTGAATTGATAGACTAAAAATTGAGCCACCGATAGGATCAGTTTGTCCAAAAATCAATACAGTTTTCATCAACGTCTCTCTTTCCTCCCCGAACGTATTTTTCGACACAAGATTCACAAATATCCGATGTGCCGGAAGTGACACGATGTTTTTGCGATATTTCAGTACACTTTATACACTCGAGTGCAGGGAATAGTGTTATTATCGATGGGTCGACAGGCACAACTCTGCGGCGCAACGATCGCCTCGTTTAGGCACTCGAGTGACCCTTTTTCTTTACCAGCCCAATTTTTTCGTTTGCAGAGTCGTACGGCAAAAATCTTTGGTGCTTGTGAGTTATGAGCGCGCCCGACACGAATCAAAATGCACACTATACTTTTTCTTTAAAATGAATGATGCTGTTTTTATGCTCCCACTGCCTTGTATTTTCGGATAAATCGGCAAATTCGCAGCTGATCCCGCGGGTGGGTAGCGCCGCAGCGCCCCGGGATCAATAAACCGACGCCGGCCGGACTCCTTCTATTCCTTCCACTGCCTTCCTGGCGAGAGCTTTTCCCTTGCCATCGTTGAGGCTCGACGTCTCGACCGCCCCTCTACCCAGGCCCACAAATGCCAGGCGCGATCTCTCCCTCTACTTCACCCACATACCCTGTGCTGCTCGACACGCGCCGTTCGTATCTACTTGCCGTCATATCGACGAGTATATTTCGCATATGTGAATTTCCGCAACTTTATGGGGAAAAAAACACTGCCGCTTTGTGAGATAAATGTTGTCCATTTTGTTGAAATATATGATTTTATCAATAAAAAAAAATATTCAAGACTCAAATAAAGGTTTGATACCTTTCGGCCCAATATAATTTGAACATCTCGCAGAAAGAGAGACATTCAAAGTAGTATACAAAGATTTGAAATTCACTTTTACTTGTATATATCGACTATATTTTTGTACTTGTGGACAATATATAGTTTACGCGACTCTGCATAATACAATTGTGCCGTAATATCTAGTTAAAATATAAAAAATGGTGAATCGAGTTTTTCGTTTAAATATACATATATAATATTACAGATAGTTATATTATATGTTGATATCCATCGGTTGGAAAATGGGAAGCGATCTTTTTCGGCAAAAAATCTACAGTGAGAAGAAATCCCTTCTGGTTTCTGCTCAGTGTATTTCAGATAACTGCTTTCCTATTTTTTAGGTTTGCTGGGTTTAAGTTTAGTCGGACACCGATTATAAATTACAGATCCTTATACAGTTTCTGCAATTGTATAATGAAGTTGGGTTTTCAATCTCAAGCTGTAATATTAACAATTTGTAAATAGCGTTTCATTTTTAAAAAATGCTATATGACGAATAATTTCATAATAGTGATACTCATCGATTAGTTAATGAGAGACGATTTATTTAGACGATGACTGGGCCATTAGTAGAAATCTCTTCTGTTTTTTGTTCAGAGTATTTCGGGTAGCTGCTTTCCAACTTTTTACAATTGTTTATTTTTAACTTGAGTCGAATATCGACTATAATTTGCTAACTTGTCAGTAGTAAATTGTCCATATACATATGTTTCAGGTTGGAATATTGCTAATTCTGAAACGGGTTTCATTTAAAAATGGATAATGTAACGAATAATTCAATTATATGATAGAAAATTCGAGTTGATCTATTTGACGAACAAATGGACAATAGAAACAGTCAATGGTCTTCAGGAATTTTTGACATCGTTGCTATCACGCCAACGTGGATATTTTTAAAATCTGTTTCAGTCTTAACCATATGAAGGGACCAGGGGAAAAACCACATCATTCCACTCGGACTGATTTTGAGAAAAATGCAAATTAATGTTTACTTTCTCGTAAAGACCGTAGGTTCGAAAAAAAAAATGGGGTTTTTCTCGGACTGATGTTGGTTTTCCCAATCAACAGTGATATTTTCTGAAAGTACTCTCTAATGCCATAACAATGGTATCGCTAACTCGTTTTCGATAAAAAAAAATGGACTAAAGTGGTTTTTCCCCTGGCCCCTTCATATTGGTTAAACCAACCATTTTATATACTTGAATCAATACATGTAACGAATGCGAATTTTATCGCCTCAATGATTAATCTACACTTCATATTAAACGTATTTCAATATAAAACTGATGGGACTGTTATTGTGTTTACATTTCAAAATTCTATACAACAAGAGTGACCATCATTTCCCCATTCTTTTTGACGTCTCGATCGAGTTCTCAAGGCAAAGTTGAAGTAGAGCCAAATTTTACATTTGTTATATTGGTCATTAGGTCAGAGCATGATATCGACGATATTCATGCCAATAAATATTTACGATTCAATTAGAAACAAGCTAATTGAACATCTCTTGAAATTTTTCCTCGATAAAATTATCAAATGTAATAATTTGACAATCATAGGGAAAAAAAGGATAATGCTAAATAAAAGGCTCAATATAGTTAAATCCTAATGGGAGGAACTTATACACAAGGATGAATTTTATGAATGTTGAAGCAATGAAAAATCTGCTCATGAATAATGGAAAAATAACGATTCGGTGGGAGTCAAAAGTCCTTGGCAGGAACTTGTCTGCACTGACGTGCATTTGCAATTACATTTTTTTTTCTTTTTTCATCAAAAATTGATTTCTTGATAAGCACTGGAGAAGCTTCTCGTCCACGCGGCACACGCGCTCGTCACGCTTCGCTCGGGCACCCCACCGAGCTGATCGATAATCGGGAGGGGGTCGCTTCGAGAAAACCAGTCGCGAACCTATCCCCGATATATACTAACGTGTTCGCATAGACCAGCTCCATCGAAAAATGCAGCGAAGCTCGTTTTCTCAAAGAATATTATTATTTTGTATTTGGAAATCAACACGAGGGAAAAATGGCCAGTCGAAAGTTTTACAAGCCTCAAAAATGACAGATTCTAACTACACATTTTTTTTTAGCTTGTTTGTAAATTGAGATAGAATATTGTAATTTTTGTTTTTATTAATATTGATTAATATTTTTCGAGAATAATCTTCTCATAATATCAATATTGGCTCGAATCATAGATCCGATAATATTTTACAAAACATCCCAAGTTGCGACGACTGGTAGAAAGTAGATGAAACTTATCGACCAGGTATGTCTTCAGGCGATATTTGTAATGTCTCGTTCTACTCAATCGTGAGTTATTATGTGGTAAAAATGAGAAAAAATTATTCAATTCGACGTTGATGTTTCGATGATTGTGCAATAAAATGTTCGTCATTCGTAAAATAGTTCAAAAGTTGGTGGGCCAGGTTTCCAACTTTGTCCCTTCGTCTGGCATCAGCGATCTTACGTATTTTATCGATCGGTACATCATCAAGAAGATCGAATCGTCGCGGATCTGTGACTTTGTACGTTATCGAATGTAAAAGTCGAAGACCGAGCAACTGGAGCCTCTCGGAGTTTGACTCGTCGAGACAATGAGCGACAACTCGGCCAATTTGTAATTCGTACAGATGAGAGAGTCCTTCTTTGTTAACGGACATGTTCCATAAGATTGACATTACCAATCTAGGAATGAAAATATAATCATTGTAAGGGTTCCGCGTCTATTCTTCTGTATATCGTATTAAGGGACGACTATAGTGACTTTCGGATTTTCTCCACATATTTACGTGGATACGACTTAACGTGATGTGCTATAGATTCTCTGTGTGTCTCTCTCGGTCCACCGTGGGCGCCACTAATATCGTCTCTCCCGCATCCATGTCTACAGCACATCACCTTAAGGTTATGTGCTACTACTCAGTCAGCAAAACAGATTTTACGTAAGCCATTGTGGGTGCGAGAGAGAAAGCTGCATTTACTCCGGTACCAAAATTCTCCTAAGCGGTTGATCTTTCGGACGAACGAAGATAACTACGAATTGCAGAATCGTTATACCCAGTTCGTTATTCTCTTCGTTTGTCCGAAAGATCAACCGCTTAGGAGAATTTTGGTACGCAGTTTTTGTTATCGACAGAGGAGTAGCACATCCTCGTTATAATGTGCTACATGTTCTCGGTGTCTCTCTCTCGCTACTCCATGATCGCTAATCGCGCTTCTCGCACCCGCGCAAACTTCAGCCTGAAGCACATTACGTTAAACTATTTTCACATGAAATCTCGGTAAGTGTCGAAGCATTTTGTTGATTATTTGCTGAGATATATAGGTATGAAGTAAAAAATGACATAATTTAATTTGAAAAAAGCTATGCAACAGTCGTCATAGGATCGATCCAAAATTTGGTACAAATTTTCACAATGCCAGCATCGACAATTTTAATTGTTGGATTTCTTATATTCAGTATGAAAATGGTTTACAGTTTTAGTTGAAAAAAGGAATAAATAATTTTTTCATTGGCATTTTTGGATAAGAAAATGTTACTATAGATCGCAAATCGTCAAGGAAGTACGTATAGATATAAAGGGTTATGTACTGAACCCTCAGCCTCACGATCAGACTAGTATACTGGACTTCATACTGAAATGTGCACGGTATTTTTTTAAAATAGAGGCCTTTTTGTTATTGGTCTCCCTCAGTAAATAATCCATGAAATGCTGTGGGACTTGTACAGACTTGAAGTGAAATTAACTTAAAATTACTGTATGGTAAGTTTGGTCGATAAAGACTTGACACAGGTAGAACAAGTTACTATAGTCTCCCCCTAAGGTGGTCTAAAACGTCCATAAGTACGAAAGAGATAGCTGACACTTTCGAAATATTTTTTTTTGTAAATTGGATTTGATTAAAAAAAAACAAATTGAGACAACATTGCACAATTCGTCTGGATTTGTTTTGAAATTTGAATCTACCTTGAAAAAAAAAGAATGGTTAAAGTGATGTGAAATAGACTGGAGTTTACACGAGTAAGAGGGAGAAATATGGCGCGAAAGGGAGAGTCTTGATGAAGTGAGAGAGAACGATATGAATGTGTTTCATATAACATATCACCTTAAAGCGATGTGAAACCCCCATTCAGCTGTTTTCCTTACCCTAAACCTTCGATTCAACTTTTCTTGAAGGAACGTCAAGTTTCGAAAAAAAGGAATTTTATCTCATATGCACAATTTATAACTGTATGAGATTTATTTATGAGATGTATTTGCGCTTTCCTGAAAGGTCAACTGTCTTGGAGAAAAATGAAGTACAAGTTTTGTTACCGTTTGAAATAGTTACACTAAACCTGAAGGCGATGTGACATACTGACGGATGGTAATAAATCGCCTTTAGTATTTTCTCCGAGACCGTTAATATTTTGAACAAAAGCAACATCGGTTTTCATCGGTCTGTTAATTCTGTACGAAAACCGATTTTCCTTTCCTCCAAAATATCATCAGTCTCAAAGAAAGTAGGAAAGACGATCTGTAACCGCATAAAAGCACGGCGTGGGTATCGTACATCGCTTTAACGTGATGTTAAATCCCTATTCAATTGAAAACTGCTTAAGGTGATGTGCTACTACTCAGTCAGCAAAACAGATTTTACGTCAGCCATTGTGAGTGCGAGAGAGAAAGCTGCTTTTACTCCGGTACCAAAATTCTCCTAAATGGTTGATCTTTCGGACCAACGAAAAGAATCACGAACTGCAGAGTCGTTATAGGCTGTTCGTGGTTCTCTTCGTTTATCCGAAAGGTTAACCGTTTAGGAGAATTTTGGTACGCAGTTTTTGTTGCCGACAGAAGAGTAGTACGTCTTACGGCAGGACTGTAGTAAAAAAATAGAGAGGTGGGAGGTAAGAAAATGTAACCAACTATTCTCCAAGACGGTTAATCTTTCAGGAAAACGCAATTCTTACCTTATGCAGTTTTGAATTGTTCATAAGACTGCGTTTTGCCGACAGATTAACCGTCTCCGAGAATAGTTGATTCCAGTTTTTGTTATCGATTGAAAGCCCACATTACGGTAAAAACCAGCTCTGTCGATAAAAAGGCAAGTTTGTCTGCATTTTCTCAGAGATTTTTGATTTTTAAGACAAAATTAAATTAGCATTCTATGCACTTATTCATTTTAGATGAAAAGCTCTGCTTTTGACTCAAACAACAATCTTCTTGGAGGAAAATAGGGATACGCGGGTTCGTTACCATCGGAGCTTTGCCAGGACTTTCATCACATTGTGATGTGCGAAACTCTCTCCATCGCCAACAAAATGTTGGAGACAATTTTTATTTTCAGTGGTTTGTTGTGACGCCGAGAAGACGTAAATCCAACTCAGATAGGTCTATCAATTGAGCCTGATTGAGTTCTATCAATTGGCCTGAATTTTTCATTTCTTGATTAAATAACATGTTTTCAACAATTACAGATATCTCTCTTGTACTCGTTCGGGTTTGACATCAAAGTGAAATAGGGCATGAAATACCGACGGTCACTAAGTAAATATGTGTTCAAATTTGTTTTGCCCCTTTAAGATTTTGGGAAAGAGGAAATTAACGAGAATTTAGTTTATCAATCCTGTATATTGAGAGATTTGGCTTCTTCCTGAAATCTCTAAAAAAATTGACTAGACATTTTTCCGTGGAGGAAATTAAAGGTTTTTTTTCACATTGTTTTCAATACGATGATCGAGAATGACAAAAAAATGTACTCGCCTCTTCGGTAGGATGCCCAAATCCGTGGGAACCTTTGGCAAATATAGTACGAGATTTTTAATGAGATTCTTGCCATTCTGATTATCAATCAAAAATTGTCTTCCTTCGGGTCTTGAGGAGATGTTTGTGATCGTGCCTAATAGTCCCATTGTGAATTGGTACTCGTCGGTGCTGCTAGGAGGCAGCACTTTTTGATACGTTTTGAAAAAATTCCCGATTATTTTGTCGGCTATCGACACGAATTCTCCGCCTCTGTGTTGACGCTAAGTCGTAGCATAATTTCCGTGTCAATATAATGCACATAGAACAAATAACATTACATATATTTAACAAATGTGTTATATAAATAACGTATACTAGTACTATCATCGTGTACTATCGGCTGTGTGGGTCTCAGAATACATATCTGTATTTTGTCATGATATATTATGACAATTTTCGTGCATCATTGTGAACGTTCACGCAAATCGAAGGTCACGTGACAGCTCGAAGGCGCGAGAGAGATGGCGCCATCGGCGATCATATATATGTATATATAGACACCCAGAAAAGCTGTCACGTGACTTGCGAAGTTTCAATTATTTTTAAAAGACTTCTCATGCGACAATTTTCGACAATTTGGTATCAAACAATCGCGTCTCTCAGCCATATTTAAAACTAAAAAAAAAACTTGAAGAAATCACTCAGATATCTTCAGATATATGTTAATATTTATGTTATGTAGGAGGCTGCTGGTCATATCCGGATACGAATGTACTTTTTTCTCGCGCTACAGATAAATGCGGATACAGTGGAATCTCTCTTATGGTTCTACATGGTTTTTCCCGTATAATCGTCTATTACAATTTAAAAATGTTGAAAATATCGAAAATGCATCTCTCGTTTGTATTATGAATTTTTGCTGAAACTTATGCATACGTTGATCTTGAATAATGGTCCTTCATGGTGTCTTATAATACAACAACACGGTGAACCATCCTAGTCTTTCGTTAATTCCTTTTAATATTTTTATTGTATCAAGCGAATAGTTTTTTTTTTAAACGCATATCACCAATAAAAATGCGTCTCCCCCCCTATCGGAATTCCGTAAATTTACTAAAACCAACAAAGATAGAAGCCTGTCATTGCTAAAACTCAGCATGTAAGACACGAGAGATTTCACTGCACGTGTAATTCGTTGATTTTTTTCAATTTTTACCGATTGTTCGGAGAGGAACCGATTTATCGCTTTAGGCTCCTCAGACGCTCGCCAAATTAAAATTCCCAGGACTGCGCCGACATTCAAGCAAAAGGCACTTTGACTCTCCATCTGCACAAAACAAGTCGTGTTTTTTGAAAAATTAATATCACGTCCTATTATACGTAAAAGTTCATACAGATGAACTATAATCATATTGGCTATTATACTTGACTGTGCAAATGATCGATCTCAGCCCGATCTCTCAGATGTTGAGCATTCGAATTTTCCAACCGTTGTTCCAGCTCGATGTAGTAACTTTTTGAAATGGTTTCATCGTTACCTATTTTTAAAAAAGTTGAAAATATTTTTTTATCGAGGCTTCAGGGAGATTAGAATTTTCTAAACTTCATGACATCTTTGGCCGAACCGTTTTTTGATTCCAGCATAGGTTCATTTTTAGTCACTGGAGGGTTTTCATCTAGTTCCGAATGGTCAACAAAATTTGGTATGTTGTCCACGCTCGTCTGGGTCTTTTGCACTAATTTTCGTTCGTCTATGAGCAGCGACAAGTCGTCCTGAAACTGATATACGAACGAATTGTTGAAGCTGGGATACTCACGAGGACACGTATTATCGAAACATACGAAATCCTCAATATCGATGTTTGGACTATTCTCACTAAGATCTTCGTGATTCTTCAACATGATTATATACTCCACGAATTTAACTACAAGATTGGAAAAATTGCGTGGTATAAGATTAGTAAACGTAAAATTGAATTCTATGTAACTCCGATCGGCAGATACACGTATGTCAAAATACTCTTTAACATACTCGGGAAATAAAGTGCAAATTTCAAAACGTCAAACTCTCGAAAAGGTCTGATGTCACTTCCGCCGTGTGAATTTAGGCGATTTTCGTTGTTCATGAAAGATGGCGCTGCAAGATGGCAATGTTGGTTAAAGGACTGTATAGATAATCTTGACTATTGACGAGCTCAATGTGGAAAAACAATAAAGATGATTCTTATGAGATGGACTATTAGCCTGGATCCTCACTATGGGCGCACGCTCAAACACACTCTTGTGATTGGTTAAGACATAGTAAACTCGGATCTTATAGTGTTTCAACCAATCGCAAACGTATGTTTGACGCTGCGCCCGTAGTGCGCAGGCTTAGCCCGGATTCTTATCACGAACGCGGTGCGTGAGCGCACGCTTGACAGCGCTGCGCTCGTAATGATTATCCAGGCTTATGATATGCTATCTTATACTATGGAACACTTACGTTTACGCTATGAGTAACACGCTTACGCTTACGCTATGAGTAACACGCTTACGCTTACGCTATGAGTAAGACGCTTACGCTTACGCTTTGAGTAAGACGCTTACGCTTACGCTATCAGTACACTATGAGGAACACGTGCGAACGGTAGATAGCGTATCGTAAAATAGTATAAGATAGCATAAGATGGAATCTGGATCCCACTCCTATATGTAGTACAACAGTTTTAAATATTGTAATAATATTTTTATAATATTGTAAAGATGTTAAAATATTTTTCTAATTTTTTAATCAAATTGTATGCTATGTGGATATGATCTTTGACTTAAATACGTTCATCATGTAATTGCAAATGGTAACCCCATAATAGCTCGCGCAACCGAGGCTGCGCAACCGAGAGATTTGAATTGTGGCCAATCTCTAATATTGTGATCGATAAGAATGATTCTAATTGCACGCACTAATTCGATGGTATTGCATACGATTTTATAACTTCAGTTTTTACATATTATGTATGCAAAAGATTGTACGGATAATTGAGGGACAAATGTGTTGCATAGAGTATAAGGACAGGTTCGAAGACCGGGTGAATGATTATTTCAGAAAATTCAGTCCCGATATTATCTATACAATTGTATAATTTTACAATTGTATTTTGGAGCTATGGAGATATGGACTAGTGGAGGTTGACTGCATGCTTAAAAGACAATTTATCGCGAGCATCAAAATCACGTTAATCCTCAGTACAAAACCTTCTGTAGAATACTCCATAAGCAATTACGTATATTTTCGAATGATTATAATGAATTCTCGGCAATTTCTTCTTTCAATAAATCGTAGTGCCATGAAATTATAATTTATTTTTTCCACGTGTATAATCTATTTACAATTTTATATAGAGCATAAAAAACCGAAGATGCTTATTTAAAAAAAAAAAATTCAATACATCGTCTGCGATAATTATTTCGAAACTATGTAAAAGTGATGTAATGACATCTCCGAATGTCTCGGTACAATATTTGCGGGACTTTAAGGTAATGTGCTACTCCTCTGTTGGTAAAACGTTTCTGCGTAAGCCATTGTGAGTGCGAGAGAGAAAGCTGATTTCCGGTACCAAAATTCTTCTAACCGGTTGATCTTTCGGACAAATGAAGAGAACCGCGAACTGCAGAATACGTTATACGCAGTTCATGGTTGTCCTCGAAAGAGCAGCCGTTTACGAGAATTTTGGTACGCAGTTTTTGTTACCGACAGAGGAGTAGCACCAGTGAAAATAGAGGTCTCTCTATCTTCGTTGGGAGCACATCGCCTTAAGAGGATGTGAAAGCTCTTTTTTACCATCGTAGCAGACCTAAATTTTCGTGCAAATAACATTGCAAAACTATCAAACCAAATGAATGGAAATTTTAGTATATAATCCAGTCAGTAGTATCCTATAAGGTGACATTCTTAGAATTATGAAATTCCAAAAAAAAAATTACAGTTTGCATTACCACCAGTTATCTGTAAAATAAAAATGGATTTACTGACCTTCAAAGCTAGTTATTCAAAAAATCCTTTATGTCACCCTATGCAGTAATAAAAAACTTACACACTGAGTACTTGTACATTTTTGTAGGTGCAAAACTTCGGCAATACTATTTGCACGAAAATTTTTGTGATAAGATTACCTGCATACAAGCCGTGGCCGATCAGCTTATCCCAAATTTGGTTCGCGAAAATTCCTCTACCAAAGTGTATGCTTAAGCGCTCGCAGCGTCTTCTTCGTACCGTAATATATCGTAATACGGGGAAGAACCAAGTGTTTCCGTCTCCCAGGCCTTTTGCCACAGAGGGAAAGAGAGAGAGAGAGAGAGAGCGAGTGTGGGAGTGAGAGAGAGCGAGTGTGGGAGTGAGAAAGAGAGAGAGAGAGAGAAAGACCGCCGCAGTAGGCTATATCTCTTAGACATTTTTATTTGATATGTAAAGTAAAGGTGTTTTAGGTATCCAAGAGAATGCATCCTCTGGATATACTTAACATATACCTTCCCCATACCCATCGAGCACCTGAAGCTCATCGTTAGACTTTTTTTTGTGCTTCGCATGAATTACGAAAAACGCAAGATAATTGTATAATTATCGTCGATCAAATATTTTGAAGTGATAGATTATTTATTTTACAAACATAATAATGATTAAATAATATGGATATATTGTAGATTGTCTTATTTCTAAGAATAATGATAATACTTTTTATTTAGATTTCAGTAATAGTGGCTAAAATAATGTAAATTTTAAATTAATTTTGTTTAGATTGAATAATAGTTAAATATTATATGAATAATTTATCGACTAAAACTTTTTAGTTTATAATTAAAATAATAACTGTTATTTACTTAAAGTATTGAAAAATATATATTTGCATGATAATTGTGCCAGCAATTGCGGACAATTGTTAGAATTAAATTGATTACAATCGGTTTGTTCGACTGCTTTGCTTTTGTGGACCGTCCTTAGACAAAAATTCGTGTATTCTCTTTATGTCTCTCGATACGCGGAAATACGTATGCATACATATGCAGATTTATATGAACAGATACAATGTATGTATAAACACACACACACACACACACACATCCACACCACCGCCTGGACGGACGCGACAAATTACATATATACACATCTATGTAAATCAACTAATGTGTGTGTGTGTGCTTGTTTATAAATACATTGTGTATGGTCAACACGCCCAGACGCATACACACACCCATGCACACAAATCCATATATATATATATATAGTTCCGCAGATTGAGAGATATAGAGAGAAAACACCAATCTTATTCTACAGATGGTTTACAGAAACAAACCAGTCTATATGACTGGTTGATGCGATCGTAAGACGTTTCACCGTGAAGTTATATAGTATTAGAGTATACGATTTCTCTCTCTCTATCATTCTCTCTCTCCCTCTGTATCATTCTCTCTCTCTCTCTCCTATCATTCTCTCTCTCTCTCTCTCTCTATCATTATCTGGCTCTGTCATTCTCTCTCTCTTTCTCTCTCTCTCTCTCTATCATTTTCTCTCACTATCATTCTCTCTCTCTATAATTCTCTGTCTCTATCATTTTCTCTCACTATCATTCTTTCTCTCTATCATTCTCTCTCTCTATAATTCTCTGTCTCTATCATTCTCTCTCTCTCTCTCTCTATCATTCTCTCTCACTCCCTCTCTCTCTCTCTTGAGAAATTGGGGGGGGGGGGGGGGGGGGGGGGTCGGAGGGGAGAGAGAGACAGCTTAAATAGCAGAGAGGAAAATAATTGATAACAATATTTATTTTTATATAAACTTAATTTTTATAAAAACTTTATTTGTATAAAAACCTTAATTGTATTTTACTTTAATTTTTTTTTTTTAATACGGCGTATGCCAAAATCCACCCATTTGGGGCATCCTTGGCATTAGGAAGCCCGGCATCATTGGTGCCGATGCTCATGCATAATCGCTCGATGTTTTCGTTGATTTATTTCAACGATACAATCGAGCAGTAATTGCATGAACTCGCTACATTGTATAGAGCGACAATTTTTTTTGAAAATCTATCGTCGCCGAGATTGCATGTTCTCGGTCACGAAAGTCGAACTCGACGACGATGCTCGTGCAGCATCATACGATCAGATTGTTGATTTATTTGAATGAATTTGACTTGACAATCTTATGTATTTGATCAAAATCTCATCGAGCTGCATTCATGCGATGCCGATAATAAATTGACTCGAACGAGTCATTTTCGTCACCGAGATTACACATTCTCGGTGACCGTTGACAACCGCGCTTGTTTGACGGGGCGTGGGCCGCTTTCGCACGCCTCGCACGACGTGGGTTTGTCTGTCAAATCGCCGATGTCATATAGTGCCTATAGTGTTATTCCTAAATAAAATAAATTCAAAAAAAATCTAAGCCCGATATACACGAAACAAATTTGCGATCTCATATCTTTCATTACAATATATATTTCTGGGAAGTCAGAAACATTGTAAAGAAAGATAAAAGTCGAAGATCGCTAATGGTTTGTCTGTCGAATCGCCGATGGCGTATAGTGCCATCTATCGGTGGCGCGCGCCGCACAGATGGTAATTCGTTGCGCGTGCCCCGTTCACTACTATGCCGACGCCATCGGAGTTCGCCAAAATCTTTCACATCCTCTTAAGGTGATGTGCTACAGGTTCTCGGTGTATATTTCCCGCTCCTCTATGACTGCCGCTCGTGTTATCTCTCACACCTGCGCGAACTCCAGCCTGTAGCACATTACGTTAAAGTGATGTGCTACAGACTGGCGATTGCGCGGGTGCGAGAGGAACCACACCGAGAACATGTAGCACATTATCTTAAAAAAATATATATTTTTATGTAATCTTGCGCGCGCTAATTTGATTGTATAGTCGTTCTAATATTGATTCCTATAGCCACATAGTTCATAATCTCGCCGCGCTCATTCCGAGCAGCACATGCTAATTGAGTCATTCCCTGCTATGGTCCTCTATAGCGACGAGCAGAGAAAAACGTTCCTGTTCTTGCGATTTTGCTCTCGTGGCTTATGTCATTTTCTGACGGCAGTGCTCTCAACTCTGTCATTCGTGAGATTATAATATTTAAGTGATTCACAACGTTATTGAAAATAATCGAAAATCCCATAAATATTTTTTTGACCCTGCGAACAAAAAGTAAAGTTAATCATGGAAGATGTTTTGGAAGAAATTGTTTCGTCGGAAGATTTGAAGGTACGTAGTTGAAAAAAAACCGGTTATCTCATAAATCTCAATTATATCCGCAAATTATTACGATAATCATCATTGACAAATACATATGACGGACTCCCACCCGACTGGTTCATCGTCAATGCCCCGATGACTCATTTCACGATGCAACGTGTTTGTACATTCCGACCAGAAACTTTTTATTACGCGAATAAATAAAACAGTCCCAAATATAGTGCAATTTTTTCCAAAGATCAAATTGAAAACTCGCCATCAATACTCGATACTACGGTCTTACATCATCGAGCTTTAATAAAAAATATTCTATTTTCCTTGTAAATATACGATTTATCACGTATTAGACAAGAGCCATTATACTTTATCGCTATAGTTCGTGTTCACTACACTGTCAGCATTTTCATTTCACAATATGTAGTAATACACGACCCCACAAATTGTGAAAAATGTGCAAAAACATTAAAAGAATTTCGGCAAACAGAACAAACGAGTTATAATGTACTGAGCATTTGTGGCTGCAAGAGTGATACGGATAAAATATTTATATTTTGCTAAAAATACTGGAAGTAATTGCAACGAATTAATGATCCAGTGTCAATTAATTACGTGGGCAGCTCCAATAATTGAATTTGCTTTTATTAATTCGGGTCCAAGAAGTGCTTAGTGTTATTTTTATTTTTTAATTGCGTTTATGTTGTGCATGTGTATATTCTGCTTTTTCGTAGGGTGATGTAAAACAGGTTGCCATTTGCGGGAGAAGAAGAACATGCGATATGAATATGTTTCATATGATCTTACAATGATGGTCGTAAGGTGATGTGCATCTATCTCTATTCACATCACCTTAAGGTGATGTGCTGTAGATATGGGTGTCAGAAAGACGATATTAGTGGTGCCCACGGCCGAGCGAGAGAGGCACACAGAGAATCTATAGCATATCACGTTAAGACTAGAAACCTTGAACCGAGAATTTGTTTCACAATGTCTTAAGAGGATGTGAAAGCTCTTTTTTACCATTGTAGCAGACCTAAATTTTCGTGCAAATAACATTGCAAAATTATCAAACCAAATGAATGGAAATTTTAGTATATAATACAGTTAGTAGTATCCTATAAGGTGACATTCTTAGAATTTTGAAATTCCAAAAGAAAAATTAGTTTGCATTACCACCAGTTATCTGTAAAATAAAAATGGATTTACTGACCTTCAAAGCTAGTTACTCAAAAAATCCTTTATGTCACCCTATGCAGTAATAAAAAACTTACACACTGAGTACTTGTACATTTTTGTAGGTGCAAAACTTCGGCAATACTATTTGCACGAAAATTTTTGTGGTAAGATTACCTGCATACAAGCCGTGGCCGATCAGCTTAGCCCAAATTTCGTTCGCGAAAATTCCTCTATCGAAGTGTATGCTTGAGCGCTAGCAGCGTCTTCTTCGTACCGTAATATATAGTAATACGGGGAAGAACCAAGTGTTTTCGTCTCACAGGCCTTTTGCCACAGAGGGAAAGAGAGAGAGAGAGAGAGAGAGAGAGAGAGAGAGAGAGAGAGAGAGAGAGAGAGAGAGAGAGAGAGAGAGAGAGAGAGACCGCCGCAGTAGGCCATATCTCTTAGACATTTTTATTTGATATGTAAAGTAAAGGTGTTTTAGGTATCCAAGAGAATGCATTCTCTGGATATACTTAACTAATTACTTACTAATCTGGATATACCTTCCCCATACCCATCGAGCACCTGAAGCTCATCGTTAGACTTTTTTTTGTGCTTCCCATGAATTACGAAAAACGCAAGATAATTATATAATTATAGGCGATCAAATATTTTGAAATGATAAATTATTTATTTCACAAAGATAATAATGATTGAATAATATGGATATATTGTAGATTGTCTTATTTCTAAGAATAATGATAATACTTTTTATTTAGATTTCAGTAATAGTGGCTAAAATAATGTAAATTTTAAATTATTTTTTTTTAGATTGAATAATAGATAAATATTATACGAATAATTTATCGATTAAAATTTTTTGAATCGATAATCGATCGATCGATAATCGATCGTAAGACGTCGCGTTTCACCGTGAAGTTATATATATTAGAGCATACGAATTCTCTCTCCTATCATTCTCTCTCTCTCTCTTTCATTCTCTCTGTCTCTATCATTCTATCTCTTTCGATCATTCGGCTTTAAGGAAACGTGCTACTCCTCTGTTGGTAAGACAGTTTCTGCGTAAGCCATTGTGTGTGCAAGAGAGAAAGCTGCATTTACTCCGGTACTAGAATTTTTCTAAACGGTTGATCTTTCGGACAAACGCAGAGAGCCACGAACTGCAGTATTTTTTCATGTGGTTCGTGGCTCTCTTCGTTTGTACGAAAGATCATTCAGGAGAATTTTGGCACGCAGTTTTTGTTACCGATAGGGGACTAGCACATCGTCTTAATAGGGCATATCATTTTTCTCGATGACCAACAACATTCTGCAACGAAATCGCTTTAAGGGCTGAAGCAAATTAGGCCGGTTCATTTTGCATGAAAACCCGTTTTGCTTCTGTCGCTTCTGAGAATGCAATTTGTTACTATAGACGCGAACAACGTCAATATGGCATATCGACTTTAACTAGTTACTGTACATACAGTAGTACTTTGTCATGGTACATAGCAGCTCTATACTAAAAAGGGTTTGCTACATCATCATTGGCAACAGCAAAGATATACAAATATTGAAATTTGTTTCAGCTAGATTTTTCAAATAAGACTGCAAAAACAAAATTTGACTGCGCAAATCTGAGGAATACAACAGTTGATCTTTCTGAAACTTTCCATGCATGAAGAGTCTGAATCTTTTTATCTGACTTCTGGAAGTCTGAATCTTTAGCTGGAAAAACTGTTTCTTTACTCATTGTGACAATTACCGTTTAAAAATTTAAAAAACTGATCTTTGTTGCAGAAATTCGAATGCGCATATAACGAGCAGCTGAAAAATTCTGAGAATGTATCGCAAAAAGTTCAATTCGAGTACGCCTGGTGTCTCGTTAGGAGTAAATATACGGCCGATATCCAAAAGGGTATAATTTTACTCGAAGATCTATTCAACAATCACGATGACAGTGAGAAGAGGGATTGTCTTTATTACTTGGCTATCGGAAATGCGAGAATAAAGGTCCGTCAACCCCAACACTGAGTTGTTGTTCTATTGTTATTATTATTTATATTATTTACAATCAAGGGCTTTACAATCGATTTGTTTCTGATTTAAAGAATTTTCATCAATTTGCGTAATTAAAAAAAAATGTTTATAGGAGTATACAAGGGCACTGCACTATGTCAGAGCATTTCTCCAAGTCGAACCTGGAAATCAGCAGGTTCACCATTTGGAGACATTGATAAAAAAGAAAATGGAAAAAGGTGAGTGCACAACAAATAATGTAACTCTCTGGGTAATTTTATGATTATTATGTCCTATACAGAGTAATAACAGTTTTTATATCTCACCGATTTCTATATTATGAAGATACACAACGAACCTGCAACCCTTGATTATTATTACTAAAAAACTCCATGTAAAAATTTCTAAATTCAATGATACTGCAGGAAAATATTATTTAATTTATTATTCGACAAATTGCTCATCGAATTTTCCTGAAAATAATATATTCGAGTCTTGTGGGAAAAACTATTTACAAATACCTGACTGATTTTCGATTTATTATTTCAAACGTCACATTGTTCATTTTTCATTTGAAAATGATTGTTGATTTATACGACTGATGTATCGACAAGCCCATCTCAAAATTGTGTAATTTTGTGTTCGATAAATTTGTTGTCTTCCGTTTTCAGAAGGTCTTGTGGGGATAGCAGTGGCTGGAGGAGTCATAGTGGGACTTGCAGGTATCCTGGGACTTGGCATCGCGATGGCTAGTAAAAAATCTTAGCCTATCACGTATCTGAACGATCTCCGTGTCTGTGTGTGTAAAAAGAAAGAGTGAAAAACATCATAAAAAAACCAAGAAAAAAAATGCTTGTACCTGTACCAAAAATATCGTCGCTGCAGCGTCGTCGCCTTTTTATCAGAACGAAGAGACAGTAAACACAGCCCCGCATATCAGGCAGCAAATTTGCTTCATATTGAGCCATCAATCGTAGGTGTGATTTAAAGCGATGTGAAAGTCACGTGACGACGTTTTCGGTGTGTCTCTTGCTCCGCCATGTTCACCGATGATGCCATCTCTCTCGCACCTCTGCGTCATCATGTCACTGTCGCATTGTCTTAAGTTGTCCTTTTTTTCGAAAATCAATGAGAATAAGAAAAGAATAATAAAATGAAAACTGTCCTTTCACTTCCAAATGTCTCGGATCGTTCGAAGCACGACAGATTTCGCAACCAATTAATTTGTAAGCTATATATTTATTATCTTGTTTTTTTTTGGAGACATTCCAAAAATTTTGTTGTAGTCGCTTTTGGGTTTGCTACGAATCGTTAATTTTTTTTCTACATTATTTATTTAATTGTTTTCTCGTTTCTTCTTGACCAGTGAAGCGTTTGTAACGCTGTTAGCCTTTAGTTTTTGTATATATAATCATTTGAAAGAGTTAATTAGTCTCATGTGATAATACGTTGATTCGTGAGAAATATTATTATGTCGAGCGACAGAAAGAGAGAGAGAGACTTGGGTTATAAATAAATGTTATGGGCCTTGATTAAAGATGCGTTCCCTATTAAAACTTTCCAAATCATTTTTTCAAACTTCGACCGTCAGCAGAGCGAAAAAAAGTACGAGAGTTATGCGTTTCTTATTGCAATAAGCTGATTGGGACGATTTTCGGTGTGGTTGATTTTCTCGAAAATAGTGAAAAATTAACTGCGGAATTTGCGTAAATTGTTTAAGCGATTGATAACCTGTATTTGTCAAGATAAATAGGGGGAGTAGGGAACGGTGGGGTTCTTCGAACGTTGTTTCCCACATTTTTTCGAACGTTGTTTTCATTTCTTTATTATTTTTTAATGCAAACATTTATACTGCCAATTGCTGTCAGGTGTTATTTCAACCGTACATAAAATCCACAAATCTTGCAATTCAGTACATCCGAATCAAAAACTTATTCTATATAAAACTTTTTAGTCAGCATATTCGATCCCACTCGTGAGGATCATACGTACCATATACCTTGGGGTCGCGTTTGTCATGGCTTGAAATGTGTATGATGATTTACGAGGTAAAATGGCAAATGGAGGCCGGTGAACCATTAAATGTGAAATATCACGTATTTTGATCCGTTCTCCGTTCTTATTTTTAATGTTTTCAAGAATAACTTTGCTATAATTGCATCTATCAAATTTCACTCTCTTACTCCATGAACCTTCATCTCACAAGGAAAGTACCCGAGGTGCCCCCTCCCTCGATTGCGATGAAACTAGGTGAGAAGAATACTTCGTGGCATCAATTATGCGTACAAAATTAGCGATCCGTTTTCGGTTTTAGAGGATCAAATATCCTTATATAGGTGCAAGACGACTTTACTAGATTTACTTTGCAATTAACTAGCTGATTATCAATAAATGATAGAAAAAAAAAGTTCAAATGTTATTTACGTAAAATTTTACGAACTTCAACATTTTTTTGAAACTTTTTCCCGATTTCTGATCCGTTCGCGCGCAACGAGTTACCATCTGTGCGGCGCGCGCCACCGCTAGATGGCACTATACGCCATCGGCGTTTGGACAGACAACCATTAGCGATGTTCGACTTTTATCTTTCTTTACAATGATTCTGACTTTCCGGAAATATATTTTGTAAAGAAAGATATGCGGTCGCAAATTTGTTTCGTGTACATCGGGCTTAGATTTTTTTTAAATTTATTTTATTTGGGAATAATTCATTTTAAAAAGTAGAAAAAACAGACATGGTAGTGAGAAAGAAGAGCGTTATACAGACAAAGAGTGATAGAGAGGCAATGCGAGGGAGATGATGCAGAAAAAGACAGAGACGTTAGAAAGAAACAGAGTGACTGGGGGGGAGGGAGAAAGATGATGGAGAAAAATTGAGACAAGATAGAGAAAAAGGAGTATCGCGAGAAACAGCGAGGAAGGGAGCGGTAGAATTCAGATATGATAGGAAAAGCGGCATATCTGAGAGAAGGAGAAATACAGAGACAATGGGAAAAAGATGATACAGAAAAAGACTCAGATGTTTCAGAGCAAAAGAATGACAGAAACATGTAGAGAGATGTGGCGAGAGAGATAGAGATATGATAGGTAATAGCACGAAGATTGCAATCTTCGTTGGTAATAGCACGAAGATTGCAATCTTCGTTGGTAATAGCAACGAAGATTGTAGACCTCAATCTTCGTTGCTACAACAAAGTACTCATTGTGTACATTTTTTATTGCTGCATAAGATGACGCTAAGGATTTTTTGAATAACAAGCTTTGAAGGTCAGCAAATCCATTTTTATTTTACAGATAACTGGTAGTAATGCAAACTAATTTTTTTTTCGATTTTCAAAATTCTATGAGTGTTATCTTATGCGATACTACTAACTGGATTATATACTAACATTTCCATTAATTTGGTTTGATAGTTTTGCAATGGCACTTGTTCGAAAATTGAAGCATACAGCGATGGTAAAGAAGAGCTTTCAAATGCTCTTAAATGATTTTTTTCACCTTGAAGTCGGGGGCTAATTGTGAAAATTCATGCGTAGATCGATTTATAATGTCGAAAGCCATAAGACATGATTTTTATACGGTGTAAGGCGAAATTGTCTTAGGACCATATTTACGGGACTAAAATGACGAAAACCGAAAATTCGAAATTTCCACATTGCCGCCTCATGAAGTATAGCCCCCTTTCTTGCCTCTGTAGATAAGAGATCCGGAGGACTCGGTCGGTAAAACAAAGTCCTATTATTAACTTTCTCTAAATACGGCCACTTACAGTTTTTGATATCAACCACGTTACTGACCCTTTCATTTTAGACGATGTGACACTCCGACTGATGGTAACCAATCGCCTTCCCTACTTTCTCCGAGACCGTTAATATTTTTTTGAAGAAAAGTTTTTTTATCAACCGTCGCGAAGAAATTAGTGAAGTCGATTTGTTACCGCATAGCAGCACGGCGTATGAGACATCCTTTTGGTGAGTAAGAAAACTATAATCCATTTTTTCCCGACACGATTGATTTTCAAGCCATTGAGACTAGATGAGGCAAGTGTCCATGTTTCGAACAAAAGTCGAGAACCAGAAACTTCACCAAACAATAGGACAATTCGTTTCTATTCGACAAAATTATCATTTGCAGCCTTCGTATCCGTTCTACCTCCCTGCACATTTGGCTCCCATTTCCCCTAATTGTGAGCGTAAAAAATCTACTTGATCTATACTGATAACCGCTAAATGTAATGCTACATAACATTATGCATGTGAAAAATATGACCCTTACCATTTCTGCATCTGCAAATATGAACTTATATGAAATATGACACGGCATAGCATCTAATCTATGGGTCGGAGAGATAAGCTATAGTTTAAATTCGTTGACTTTAGAGAACTTTTTAATGCTTTTTACATTTTTAGGTGCTTTTTTTAATTTGGCCGCCATAAGGGTAGTTTGCATAGAATTGCATAGAAGTTTGGTAAAAATGGCGTAAACAAACGTGCACTATTTTCATTTTAACATATACTTACAAGGAAAGTATGCGATGTTCACCCCCCCCCCCCCCCGATTTCGATGAAATTTTGTCGGTGAGAAGAATGCTTCGAGTTCGCAAATATAAATCAATAAAATAATAACATATTAAATGGGTACAAAAGAACATAGAATAATATAGCATAAAATTATAAAACGAGACGGACATAGCAGTGAAGTTTGAAGCGTTCCAGATTTGAAACGACTTTTCCAGCTCTCGGCCCTACGCAAAAACAAATGAATGCGACAGGAATTGACAGAACACGATAAAATGATGTTGGCATAGTTCATTTTTATTAAATCTACGGAGATTTTTGTTCCCAGCAGCAAAGATGGTCATAAAAAGAGGATATCCACATTTTACAATGAAACAAATTTCACATCGATTAACCGTTCGAATGTTGATCGTTTCTATGAATTTCCGGAGGCGATATGTTATTCAAGGTTATCACGATTTTTCTTATTTTTTCTATCATTTAGAGAATTTTCTTCCCCGCAACGAAGCCGATCATCGGGAAAAAAACATCCCAATTGTATTATAAAAAAAGGAAAAAGAAAATCGCGCTTGAATCTCATATCGCCGTCAGAAATTCTTCGCAACGAGTGACTTTCTGGGGAAAAAAAATGTATAACGATAGACATATCGTTATACATGTTTTGTTAGGGAAAGAACGTCTTGTAATGATAGAATAAGAAAATTATGACGAACGAGGTCATGATCGTCTGAAAGTTTTTAATTTTTTTCGCTTACAAAGAGAATGTTGTTCTTTGCAAAAATGAGGTTATAGAGAGAGGACATTTGCATGTAGTAATAAAAAAAATCATGTTGATAAACCGTCCGGAAGTCGATCGTTTCAGTGCATTTCATCATTTGAGTTTACGTTCGTCTTTGCGTTTGAATTTTTTTTCAACACATTGACAGCTATAACCTCAGTTTGTCTCCAGGAAATCCGTCAAACGATCGACTTCCGGACGGTTTATGGTCATAAAACTCCGTTTATATAATAGAATCGAGACTTATTTTCCTGGTAAACGGTTTCGATGTAGTAAAAAAAAAAATCTCTATATCATAGAAAAAAAACCGTGAGATCCTTGAATCGCGTATCGTCTTCACCGGAAATTCGTCGAAACGATCAACTTCCGAACGGTTCAACAAAATGAAATTTTTTTAATTTTAAAATGTGTATATCCCTTTTCTACAATTTTCATTGTTGCGGGGAACAAAAATCTCCGTAGATTTAATACATTATTTGTATCCTATCTATTCCTGTCACATTCATTTGTATTCGCTAGAGCTGAGAGCTGGAACAGTCGTTTCAAATCTGCAACGATTCAAGCTCCATCGCTATCATAATAAAACGAATCAAATTTATATTTCTGCGCATACCTAAATAATTAGAATGCTAAAAAAATTAAAAAATTAATATCCAGTTTTTTTCACCAACCTCGCTTACCTCGGGCTGGATACTCAAATCAATGCCATGCATTGGAAAAAAATATTAATTTTAATCTAAAAATATACATACCGATAGCGGTAGGTGCGCACTCGGTGTGTGCCTCTGGCGGTTACCAATGTGCAGAATTGCTGGACACCAACAGTACTTGGTGCGGTAACCGTCGATATAATACTTTTAGACACAAAGTGTTTCAATACCCGCGTATACATATCGAATAAAAAATAATAATAATGTAAAAAAATCTTGACTGCAATACTCTTGAAAAATTCAATCACACAATAAAATTTAAAGAGGGTGAAATAATTTAAACGATTATAAGAATAATTATGAATATTAATTAATTATTATCAAAATTCATTCATTATTTTGAATACAGTCGGGAGGCATTACCCCTTCGTTTTTGTGCTATATTTCGGTTTGCCATGATAAATCCGAGTACCAGATTCTTATAGGTCCAGGGGTTGAATTCAAAATCAGTGACCTAAAACACCATAAGGTACCAGCTTTCTTTAACAGCCAACTATTTTTTAAATTTCCATCCGCCATATTGGATCCACCATTTTGAATTTTCAAAATGAAATTCTAGATGGGAATTCAACGATCTCAAAAATGCTGCGATACCCACTTAATTTCGTTGCAACCCAACTGTTTTTCGTATTTCCGTCTGCCGTTTTGAGTTTTGAAAATCTGATCTCAGATTGGAATTTAACTTTTTTCACACATGTAGTTTTTGGAGGGGATAGAATACAGGGCAGTAAAGTAGAGTAAGATAGCTGCCATCAATTTGTACTTTATCTTCAATTATAATAATTGAAGAGTGTGCGTTGAATCGTTTTAAAACTTTGACATGTTCTTTATTAGTGCCTTCACCATTTAGTGGCACTTTATTTAAAGAATCTCTAACGTGAAGATCCTTCAAAAATTACGTTTATTCGGGAAGTGTCTCGTAGTTAAAATAATGCTCCAAATACATAGATAATGAGTTTTGATTTCATTTTAAGCAAGTAACACATTCTGCGATTGTGGTAGTATAAGACACTTCGTTCGCCATATGCCCGGTCATGCCTCAATATCACTAATTGTGACAGCGAATGCCTTCTAAACGATGCGATAAAATCAGTTTATCTAGCCCAATTAACGCGGAGAAGCACCCTCTTCTAATATATCACAAAAAAAAAATAATGTCAGGAATGACACAAGATTTTAATGAGGTCTACATAAGAAAGACCGAGGATAAAGAATACGGTATGAAGCTATTCCATCCACCTAAGGCTATACGGGTAAGGAAATAGAAGGTGGCGGAAGGGGGTAGAACATGAAACCAGGTACTCATAATATCGTAAACTGCTAATTCCCTTCATATTGCCAATTTGCCGTTTATATAGGGCCTTCCTTATCGACCCAATTATATAGTCTCTTATCGACCCAATTATATTTTCTCACTGCCAAGTAGGCATACATTTTAAATATTCCTATTATAATTGCATAGTTTAAAATGAAAGACTTGAAAAAAAAATCCGCAAGGATTTTGCCGTTTGGGGATTTTAAATATCGCTAAGTTTATCATAGGAATTTCTGCTATTATATCTTCTTTATGACCAACGTAGCAAATCAAAAGTGTAGGGAAGATGCTGCTGATTTCGCCACCATTGTCCAACTTTTAG
The DNA here is from genome assembly GCA_963669185.1 of Dyspetes luteomarginatus. Taxonomy (NCBI): domain Eukaryota; kingdom Metazoa; phylum Arthropoda; class Insecta; order Hymenoptera; family Ichneumonidae; genus Dyspetes; species Dyspetes luteomarginatus. Next base: position 10,570,477 of record OY769905.1, read on the forward strand.
GTGACGTACTGTATAAGGGAAAAATACTCTGAAAAGAATCGAAGTCAAAAATAATCGAGAGGATAATTTTATAGGATAATATCAAAATACTATCAAAATATATAAGATCAGATAAATCGCGAGAAAATACAGAATAGGAAGAGAATAATAGCAAAAAAATGCTATTATTGGTGAACGTTACGTTTTGTTTTTATCAGTACGTGGCTTTATTTTATTGATAAATCAAAGCTCAAGAATCGGTAGAAACTTTTATGCTGGTACGGTTACTCACCATATCTACTTTGTAGCCTGGAGTTCGCCCCCTAATTATTGAAATACCAGCCCGAACGGTGAACTAAATTATAGGGTTCAAACGTGATTGACGTTGGTGATAAATGTTACCATTTCATGGGTGGCTCTTCGCTGGACATGAGCTCAGGCATATGTATACGATACGAGACAGCTGGCAAAGTTTACGAGATGTGTGCAAAGCGACAGAACCTGACCCAGCACCCACCAAATTCTCGATTTTGATATATATATATGTATGTGTGTACTGGAGCGAGAATGCTTTCTGTATTTATGTCTATAACTATATAAGTTCCGCGGGACAACTGAAATTTCTGCGCGCACAGTATATATACATATAAATCCTACAATCGAATTGTACACCCAGTATTTGAGTGGATACAAATGTGTGTGTTCGCAAATCTCTGGTTTGCGAGAGCAGCCTCTCACGCAGTTATGTACAGGGGAATACTACAATTTATTCTTCATCCTTCCATCATTTTATTCCACATGTACTATGAGGCATCACAACAAAGCCCCTTCTATATACACGGTCATGGTAATTCCCAGACGTGATGGAACACTTCGTTGAATGCTTTTTTTCAACATTCGATATTTTCCAATTTTACTTTTTATTCTGTAATTAATTATGTAACCCAACTATCTCGAAATTGGCAGTTATTACTTTTATTACAATTAGCTCATTCAGCCAATTTCGTTGATACTATTGCTTTCCGAAAAAGTTAAACATTACTTGACAAAATTTGATAAACAGTTGCTGGGAATCATGAAGTATGTATGAGGCAGTAGTTAAGCGTCCTTAAAATGCACCTCTGAGCGAAAGGAATACCTTAAGGTGTTAAGCTGTCACGATCGGGAGCAAACTCATAGACATAGACCCTTTTAGAAAAACTGGCACAAAGTCTGTTTTGTACATACATCAAAATTTCCCGAGATTTATTCACCCATTACTGTTACCCACACGGTCGTCCCGCGCTTACTTCAAGCTTTTCTGCTGTATGATCTCTGACACCATGTCAGCCAATCTTTTATCCATTCGATTATTCGATAAACGTTAGTATTTTAAAAAAACATCAAAGACAAATCAATTTTCTAGAACGTGTTTAAAATATACTGGAAAATTTAATGGCACGAAAATCTTGAAAGTAATTACAGAATTCTTCTAATTGAAACTTGCGCATTGTTTTTTGTAATTCCCCCCCCCCCCCCCCCCCCCACAAAGCCTGCTCTACGGATAAGTACTGTCTTTCTCGAATTCGGCTTCCTCTTATAGAAAAAGCTTTGTAATTTAGTGGAAATACCGAAGATATTCTTTACAAATTGAAACCGGGACATTGCCGTCAGGCTCAATTTTGAGCTCTTTTCTTCGGTTGTAGCTAGATACTCTGACAGTTGTTTACATTTAAACCTTATTGAAATATTATACTTCGAACAGTAGTTTAAAATTTCATAACATAAACTCGCGTCGGTAAATTCTTACGAAGATTCACATATACCATCAAAAAGCGTTACTCTATTAATGGGAAAGTTTAATATGGCAATCTGGCAATTAATTTGAGACAAGATAAAAAGAATTTTTTTGAACAATTCAGAATTTTATAGAATGTGAACCTTTCACGATACTTTTCGAACTCGATATTGAACTTAGTTCAATGATACTCCATTACTGTAAAAAGTTTATGACCAATATCTCGAAAATTTTATTAATTAATTCATTAATTCATTCATTCATTCATTCATTCATTCATCCATTCATTCATTCATTCATTCATTCGTTCATCCATTCATTTATTTATTTATTTATTTATTTATTTATTTTAGTGAATTTGGACAGAAATTTCATACTGGCGTATATAAAAACAATATGCACAATATCAACTTTTGTAGCAATCACACGACTGCTGCAAAAGTTGATATTTCGATGGAGGTTGGATTGGAAAAACAATACAAAATAACAGCGCTTGTTTTATGTACATGAATAAAAGAATAACAAATATTGGAGCAATAATCCTTGCAATTTGGATATGCACGTGATTAGGTATTATAATCAAGGGGATTAATGAATAACAAGATAAAATAACTATCACAAAGAAAATAATAATTCACTTTTATATGTTATTAGAGTGTAATTAGCCCATTATTACTTAGATTCATATCGACGTCAAAATTGAATCTTATGGCATATTTACTACATCACACATACCAGCGCACTTTTGTTCAAAGACGGATACAAATTATATAATGGACACGTCTCGACACAGAGCCTTCAATATGTTGTTGCATATTTCTAAGACATATTCACAAAATCATTGAAATATAAAAAATACTCATCGCCGATTAAGTCGGTGAAGGTAGATCGATTCACCGACAACCAGGCCTGAATTTCCCATAATTCCGATATCGAAGATCGACCCCGACTCTTCCCTTCAAGCAACTTTACAAGTGCGGGCACATAACGTGCGGATAGATGAGTTGATAAAGATTTAAATTATATTGAGAGGTGTGTGTCTTCGACGACGTGTCGCGAGATTCACGGGAGTATCCCAACGATCTCCTCTTTTCACAGGTGAGAGCTCTCTCGCTCTCCCCAAATCGAGAATATTCGACATACGCGTCCCTCTCCATACCACTATTCCTCTTTGCGTGAGTGTGATTCAAATTTCTGTTCACACTACCCGACTACACTCATATGCCCGAACTAGAGCGTCCATAGACATTTTTCAAAATCGACAAAATTTCAGATCTAGATTTCATTTTTATTTCGCTATTAATATCACTGGTGCTAGCGAATCATAGCGCCGTTCTGGAGTTTAAATGTTTGAATTTTGTGCATAGCTTCACGAGCACATACACACACGCACACACAAATCTATCCAGCCATTTTTACTAAATACATTGTTTCGATATTTTGGAACATTGTGAACTCTCTGCTATTAGAAACTATTTTTTTTTCCTCAATGTGACGGTCTAGCATTGCGTGAAAGTGGAAGATTCAAATAACGGCAGAAAATATAGGTAGCTGACTGTAGTACAGTGATGCAAGCGCACCTGCTTCAGTACGAATGCGTCAGTCCCGGATTTGAGTTCCGGGCAGTCGACTTCTATATTTTTCTTTTGTCAAGGCTGGACCGTCGCTGTCACACCGATACCGCTCCTCTTCGCTAGAATGAAAAATAAGCAATGAAGCTATGAAGAAATAAAAATTGTGGAAAATATATCATCGATGTCTAAGTTCCATGATAAAAACAGGCATTTTCGACTATACACAGAATTAAATATAAAGTGCACATTCATTTACAATTTTTTTAAATGTTATTGAATTTAATTAACATTTATTAATTGTTGTTTTTTATTTATTTTCATTAATCATGAAATGCGTATTGAAATAAGGTGGAATTCCCAAAGCTCAAAAACCTCGCGTGAATTGCAAAAATTCATACTCGTCACTCTTCGAAGAGAGGCTAAGCATCCGTCACTTTTGGCAGTTAATTAATGCAAGAAATCGGCCAGTAACAAAAGCTTCCAAAAAATGCAATTTAGAGTTGGTTGAAATTTTCAAGAAAAGCAAATCGCTCGAGGATACATCATACCTTTAGTGCTCGTTAAAAATTCGCTTCTCTTTGAAATCTTTACCTTCTCTGAAAAGCATTTCTTCAAAGCTTTTCTTACCCACAGCTGCACTTTACCTCACCTCACTGTCCCATCCCTCGTGAAATTATTCTCGGTGTGTTTGAGAGGGCATTTTTATATGTGTAGTTAATGTTCGCATGTATGAGAGAAGGAGCCTTTCTGCTGTAGACAGCAAAAGGTGTGTGCGTGTGTTGTCCCTGTGCGAGCTGTGCGGATGAGATCGTGAGAGATATACGATCGAGCCGACGTACATCGTTTATGCGACTCTCTGCAGTTGGAGTAAACTGTAGTTTTCGCTGTTCCCTGTTTAGTTCCCTCTCTGTCTCCTTCTTTATGTTTACGTACGAGGCATTCCATTCCAACAGGAACAACGTTTGACCCTTACCGTCCAAAATTTGATCGATGATTTTTATTCTATTATTCCAACTTGGATGCATTTCTATTTTTATATATTTTATACATTTTCCTGACAAACCCTGTTTGGGTTATATTTTTTTGCGTATAATTTTTTTTTTTTGTCGTTTCCAATTTGAGGTTTATGTTATGTTTTATGCGACAGCTTTAAACCCAAATGGGCAGAATTTTTATTGAAACGAAAAGAATCGGAAAAACATAGAAGAGAATGCTAGTTCACTCTGGTCTCCAGTTTAAAGATGTTGATATGCCGCACAGGTTTTTAAAGAATCTTTACAATTTTTTTATTTTTATTATTTTAAAAATGTCTTTTGGAAACGTCGCATTCAACGTTTGGGTTGCGTTATTGCATTCAATAACGATTAGCGGTAAATCTTGTTGTCCAAAATCTGGAAAAATTCTTCATAATCCTGTCAGGTATTAAATGTTTTAGGCCACATCTGAGAGGGGGCCCTGTTTCAATCTGTTCTGATTTTTTTTAAATCGTAATAATAGACGTGGATGCTGGCTCATTCTGAGCTGTTAAAATATTGATGTCGAACACAAAATTTAAAACATTATTGCCAGATTGCGAACTTTGGACTTATTTTTTGTTAAATCGAATAATTGTGTTAAATAATTATTTGTCGAATAACAGTAAAAAAAATCTTTTAAAATAACTTAATGTCTTGTAGAGTTGAAACGATAGAATAAAAATGTATCAATTAAATCTCAGAGGATCTCGGAGGCATAAATTGTGTTGAGCTGGAATGCCTCGTATGAAAAGCGTTGTGTATTTTAATACGCTGTGCAGTAGCGTCCTCACTCTCTATGGGCCAGGTGGACATGGATAAAACGCGACGAAAAATTAATTGCTATGTATACAAGTTGCGACGATAGTAGTACAAAGGTACCAGGGTATATATAGATGTGTACCAGGGAACACATTAAATTCATATGCAACACGGGATTTTCGAGTATATGCTCTGGTTTCATATCTTTTTTCGCGAGCTTTATTTTTTTGTACTACTTTTGAGGGGCAAGCAAATCAAATGTGTCACAGGCGTGGCTGTGCCGAAAATATAGCCATGGCTTGTTTTTTTCACCACTTGAGAGCCATAAAACGTAGTAAAAGGCAATTAATATTACAGTAAATTTACTGATATACAATAATGTGTTGGATTTTCAGGTGCGAGTGAATAGCATAATGGTTCTGTATTCAATTCTCAATATTACTCAGTACTGTCAAGTACTCTTAAGACAGTACTGTGTAGTTATTCAATAAATTTTCAGTATCCAGAACTCAGCGAGTTTTCAAAAATCAGTAGGTTTAATCATTCTCCAGTATTCATTGAGTTTACTATATTTTTGTTGGAAAATGCGATGTAGATTGGATGCAATCGATTTATTTTCATATATAATGAAACGCGGTTTTTTTTGATTATCGGTTTTCTGTCCGGTTTATAGTCTGGCAAGATTATAAACCAAATAGTCTCGATCTATTTATGGTGACAACTCAAAAATATTCTTTCGATATTTTTTTAACAAAGGAATCATTTCTTCGTAATGCACCCAAAAAAACTAAAAAAATTGAGTAGATTCATCAAATTATCAATAAATTCATTCATTTTGTAGTGAATGAGTTTTTAGTAGTCAGTTTCAATGACAACTATTTCAAAATTTAAATACAAGAGGGCGTGTTCCACCGTGTAGCTATGCAGAAGCAAATCCAAGAACGAAAGCAAACACAATTTAAAAAGTTTTGGCTCAACTATATGCTGTAACGCGGTATAATACGTGAGGACGATCCGAATTAAGTGTGGCAAGCGGTTCTGGATAGCTCAGTTGGAAGAGCATTCGACCGGCAATCGAAAGGTCCCGGGTTCGAATCCCGGTCCAGTCCGAGCCGCACTTTTTTCGGATTGTTCCTCGCATACCGCGTTATTTACCGGCCCTTATAATGCATATGATCCACTTTGTTGTGGAAAAAGCGTCACAGACGACATTTCCGCAAAAGGCTTTCGAGAAACGTTTTCTCGCGCGAGGTATTTCAACAGCACCTCGTATATCTCGCGAAAACAGTATGAAAGAAATGCATCTCAGGGTCTTTGAAGCTTGGAGCAGATTAAAACGTCTCAATGAGGGTCTTTGGGACGCGCGGTTTCTCTGTCTTCCTCTCTCTCTCCTTCTCTTTCTTATTGCTGTTTCTGCTCAGTCTCTGCTGCTATAATACTGAGTGAGTACAGAAGATATGACGTGATCGACCATGTGATTTTGAACATTCCCGAATAGAATCAGAGAAAAGATGATTTTTTCAGACAGGAAGAAAACCTTAGAGAGATTTTATTATGCATTTGCCAACATTGTACTCGTTTATAATTCATTGCTCGAGCCTCAGCTGCTATAACAAAAACCATATAGCGAAGTAGAAAGAGGAACAAAGAGAGAGAGAGAGAGAGAGCACATAACGAAGCAAAACTCTCACGATTGTTGTTGCTCGTGGGAGAAACCGCGTGATAAAAAATATTGACATAACGGATTTTAAAGAAAAGTGAAAAGGGCTTTTCGCTATTTCGCTATTTCGTTCTCATGAAAACGAACTCTGAAAATCCATAACCAAGGGCCTGTTCTATTAAAAAAAAATCGTCGAACTTATCGGGAAGAAAAAGAAAACTTCATAAGGACACGAAATTGTAGTGAAGGTTAATCGATTGCTAATGGAAGAAATGAATAAAACATTATGAATTAACTTTGGGCATATTCTTTTAAACCCTTTCATGGCCAATTTTTTTAGATTTGAAGTAGGAGTTAAACTTTAGAAGAAAAACAACGGCGTCGACTGATCGATGGTTTAAAAGCTTATACGGAAAATTCTACGTAAACTCAGCCACTTTTTTCTGTCGATCCCCAAATATTTTTTATATGTCGTGAGTTTTTAGTTACTACTCGAGAAAGGTTTCTAGGAATTATATCAGATTTCTAGAACGAACCATTTGGGAAATGCCCTTTTTCTCCAAGTTGGTATAGAGAGAGATTGAATGGTCGTACACTAAAACTTTTGGGACAAATTAATTATTATAATTATTCTTATAATACTGAAAATTATTGTACCCTTTTTTAATCTTATTATGTGACTGAATTTTTGGTAACTGTTGCAGTCGGGAGTTTTTTACAAATATGATTTTTTTTTATTTCACCCTTTTTGAAGTTCAAAAAACTTTATTGGGTTTAAGACAGGCATCACACAAACAAAATCGGATGCTTTTTACCGATACTAATTATGCACCCATGAGGTATATTTAATAATTTCTTTCTTGTTATATTTCTTGATTGAAAACAGAGTTTTTCGAGAAAGTTTTGTTTCCGTGAAAAAATATTGTTCCCGAGATTCTCATGCAAGATGCTTAAAATGGTCCAAAAAGTTAGTCAAACTTATTTAGAAATTACTATCATCTGTTCTTTGTTCATCAATTTCTTTACTGATGACGCCAGCGGTACTTTAGTTCATCTTTTTTTTCGCCCTGCGACCTAGATGGCGCTTTACAAAAGGATATTTAACAACTTAATAAAAGTATTTATCTCCGCGAGAACAAGTTCGTTAGAAGATGATACATAGATATATACCGACAGAGAAAAATCATTACCACAACACGAAGAAAAAAGAATCTGGACAGTAACATTTTGTTTTTTACTTTGACTTAGTTAGCACCGGTAGAAAATAAAATTGTTCTCCAAACAAATCATTTGTTCCTGCAGCAAACACATATCTGCGACGTGTGGGCAGTAATTTCATTTGCTACGCAGATGAAAGATTTTGCGGGAGGTGCACATTTGGATTTGTCCAGATGCGGTGGTACGTCTGCTCAGTTTTCCATGCACATCGCTGTTTCAAGCAGACTACGAGGTGCCCGACGGCTCCCTCGCTATTCCACGCGCCGCACGAATCCGTACCCACCCCGAGGTGCCCACCGCTCACCCCATTAATCTACGCACCCCTCAAATCCGTATGCAGTCTGTAGCAGGATCCTTTAATTCGGTATCGTTAGCTAGGCGATGGCCTATAAGAGCAGCAAAATCCCTACGTTTCATCACATACAATGATATGTGAGGATGAGAGACGAATCAAATATGTAGTGCGAGATGGATAAGTGAAAATTTGTGGAATTATTCATATACATAATTTTAATACTTTTAGTTTTCAAAATTAATCATCTAGCTGCGCTCTGTAAAATGATCCTCTATTATTCCCATATCATCGTCGAGACACCCTCCCATCCTTTATCATTCGCCGTTTCTTTTTTGTTCTAGCCTCCTGATTTTATTCTGTTCTCTCACTACCTCATCGCACGAGTCTATTTAGTATACCTGAAAGAATTTAAGTAGCATCACTTTTCGGTTTTGCGTCGAGAATGTTAGATCATCGTGAACTTATCTTAACTAGATAACGTGCGCGCTTTGCGCGCTATTTTATCGTTCACGATCTAATGTATGAATTGTAAGAGCATGACATTGGTAGCTAATGAAAGTTAAGAGCTTCACAAAAGAACTCGTCCTTTGTGATTTCATGACATGCTGTTTTCATAAAACAAATAGAGTGATGAAAGAAATATATGGAATAGTATTTGGTTGCGAATTGAAAATAAAGTATTTGGAAGCTCATATGAAGGGCGTTGCTATATCGAGAATGGCATCCAATCGGGATAAGTTATTAGCGAGGACACTGCTCTGGTACCTATCATTTTTTTAAGAGTACCTACCACAGATTGATGATGAGTAACCACATTTACCCAACGTTCTTCTTTTTCCTCTACTTATTCGACATCACGTACGGCCAGTAAATCCTCAAAGAGAGAATGTTTCTCGATAAAGAACGTTTATCGAGGGCAAACGGAAAAAATATTTCAAATGGGATGGTACGAAACGATATCTTTCAAAACGATGTACCCGTTGGCTTAATTCCCGATCGTTTTATTACACAACTTATTGTTTATCGATTTGGACCGTCGTGACGTTAAGGTCTCGCGATATAGCTACACAGCTATATCTATATGGCTATATCCTTCTATTACAGTGAGACATTTTTGAGATGCTCGCGGAGTTTCGATCTCGTTGCGGAGGTTACGAGACTAATGCGAATGAGAGCGGGTAGTTTTGCTTCAGACGAGCCAAAACTTGTATCTCCGCCGTTCGGGTTTGTGCACACCGAATGCAGAACAGGCGGCGCTTCAATCATCACAGCCAATGGAGAGAGCAGCTTCCAGCGCAGAGATTGGTCAGCATATAAATGGAGAGTCTCTGATTGGTCACTTCAATTGACAGATCCGGTTTAGCTTCCAGTGTGCAAGAGTTTTAACTAAGAAATCTCCACAATCCTCTCTCTCTCTCTCTCTCTCTTTCCCTCTCTTGGCATTGCTTTCTACTTGGGTGCACTAATTCATTTGTCAACCACTGTTCTCTATCTGTCCTTCTCTTTCTCTCTCTAGCGAACTCCGGGGAATTAATGAATACGGGAGTGAAATATACTACAACTTTGTGGTCATCCGAAATAGTCGTCTACCCCAAACTTCTTTGTCCTTTGAATTTTATGTTAGCTTGATATATTACGAGCGAAAATGCTCGTAAGAAACGAGAATGTGAGTATAAGACAGTGTGTATTAAAGAGACATTAAAGGAGCGAAAACTAGTGAGTAAAGAGAAAGAGAGAGAGAAGGAAAATCACAACTCATGTGGAATCTTACTCCCTGTCTCTCTCGCTCTTTCGCCCCGTTACAAAACAGAGAGATAACGCTGAAACGATGGCAACCAGTGAGAAGGCGCTCCGAGGGTTGTGCTCCTCTCTCTCGCCACTTCGCGGGTTATTAAACTCTCATCTACATCGTGAACTCGAACTCTCATACCACCGATATGTTCAACTCTGTCCCCCTCTCTCTCTCGCTCTCTCTCTCTCTCTTGCTCGTTCGCTTTTTATTTCACATTACTGAACGAGTGGACGAGAATATTTATTCATTTAATTCAGTAAACTAACAAAAATTGTATTGCGTTACTGAATCTCATTGATCAATAGATGCATTTCGTTTCATTCAGTTACGTTGATACAAAAGGAGAAAAATAGGTTGCCTACCTTTCTACCGTAATCAAAATTCATAATAATAAAACGGAAAAGCTAAAAGATAATCTGAAAACGTTCGCTAGAAAAAAATGAAAATAAGAGCTCAGAAATTATTTTAAACATCTCTCACCATGTCAATTGAATGGTTTTACAAATTTTCGTTCACCAAGAAAGGACTCGAAGGACTCTCAATCAATTTTTGGTAGGTGTCAGCTAATTGTGGAAACGATCCTCTGGAATGGAATCGTCGCACTCGAATTTTGGTCGGGCCTGACAAGCTACTAGACTCTGAGATTTGCCTGAATGTTTTTTTTGTTTAACGAAATTTTACCAAATTCCCCGCAATCTAACTCTGTCGATAGAGCCAATTGTATCGGCACAGGTTTTCTGCGGTTTTCCTGTGCCCCCGTCCAAATCCGGTACAGAGTAATGAAACCCAAGCCGGCTCCGAAGACAATGACAAGGGGGTTACCTAAAATGCTAAACAATGGAACGTAGGAAAGAGGGAAGGGTCATAAAAAGCCGAAAGGATATAAATTGTAATAAGTCGAATACAAAGAATAATACATACTACAAATAAAATATAACCTTCGTAACGACGAAAGTAAAAAATAGGATTAAAAAAAAACCAAACGAGCTAGTCTTTGTGATCTTGAGATTTATGTATAAACATCGTTTTGCGTAATGAGTTTGTGCCTGATTATTTTTGGGAATAAAATGTGGATATTGAGTTATCAATATTACTACATATCTTATTTCTAAAATGGTTGTGAAATAAATACAAATAGGTCCAACATTTTCCTTATACTAGATGCACTGAACGCCCACTTATTTACTACTTTATCCGATGAAAGATCCCAGTAAAATAACAACACTATGTCCTATCCTAATGACTCTACTGAATCTACAGAAAACTATTGTCTTGTGACTAATTCTTCAGTTTAACTAAATTTTCTACGCTAGGTTTTTATCCACACTCATTCAATAACACATAGCCACCCAACGACCATTTCTATCTACATTTATTTTAGTTTTTATTGGTGTATTTATTGGAGTGACAGACGGGTTAGTATCTACAACTGTGATTCTACGCTTGGTCAACGAATTCGGGTCTGGATTCGTTTGCTTCTTGGCTTGGTGTAGGCCCAACTCAACTGACGGCATGCTAGGCGGCGCGGCCAACTCTGTTGAGCTCACACGGACGCACACTAATGTTGTTTACGCACGCATTCCTCAGTTTTCACCGAATTACTCCCAGCCGAAATAGTTAGGGCGTGCGATAAGGTGTTTACACATCAAAAATGAAATAAAAATTTACGCTACGTTTTGCAAACGTCAATGAAAAGGGGCCACTTTGAGCTATGATTATTTATCTGCAAGATTCAGTTTGGCTGAATGCATCAATGATTGACAGGTAAAACGGGTTTTGTAGCATGAATCGTATTTGCATTGGAAAAGTCGAAGACTGTATTAAATTGAAGGCAGAAAAAGTTCAAGATCCAATTGAAACCGTCTGTACCGTCCTAAACACGATTATCAAATTGTATTAATTATTAATATTATTAACTACCGACTGCCCGCAGGGCAAAAAGACGGGAGTGTGCGCGCGTTTCACTGTGGCTTTGTGACGTCGTCTGTTTCCGTTTTATCTGATGATTGCCAAAACGGTTGAGTACGTCTGGATCTAGTTTTGCATAATGAATCTGTCAGTGACGGACAGTATTTGTGGTAATGTATTACTAAAATTGGGCGTTTAATCATGCTATTATAATACTTTTAGGCAAAAAGTATTTCAATGCTCGCAAGTATATATCGATAAAATGACGAAATTATATCGTAATGCTACGTTCACACTTATGAGTAGTCGCATCCTTCTGACGTGTGTTCGCGGAGATAAATACTTTTTTTTTTAATTGTCAAATGGTCTTTTATAAAGCACCATTTAGGGTCACAGGAAGAAAAAAAAGATAAGCTAAAGTGCCGTTAGCGTCGTCGGTCTTCATCGACGACACTAACGGCAAATACAGTCGGGAGACGTCTCCGCTTCGTTTGTGTGATCGGAAGGCGTCTCCCGAGTGTGTAGTAAAAATGATGAATGAATTCTTTTAAAAATTAATTAATATTTATAGTTATTTTTAAAATGCTGAAAATTATTTAACCGCTTTTAAATCTTATTTTGTGATTGAACTTTCGGTGACTGTTGCAGTCGGGAATTCTTCAAAAATTTTTTTTTTTTTTTACAGTGGTCATTCATTGGTGGTCAATCATTGACTTCTAAACCCATGCTATATATATTTTCTCGTGCAACTATCAATACATTTATTTATCAAAACTGGGAAAATGTGAGCTGAACTACATCATAAAAAAAAATTCTCATAAAACACATGAGTATTTCACCCACTGGGTCAACATTTTTTAAAAGATATCGTCATTTCTGAGTTCGGTGAGAGCGTGCCCAAGTTAATAAAATCAATCGTCCGTATTACTCGGGGGATTTACGCCTGCAAAAAACTTCGCGATTTTTGTTTGTTTTTGCTATCCTTCCGTTTTTTTACTCGTTCCGGATGAATGGCCAAAGGAGGAGGGAGGTTTCATCGACGTAAAAGACTTTTGCGAAAAGACCTTTAGCGATGTAGGCGTTCGAGGAGGAGAGGGTAGGTTTAACCAACGAAGATTGCGGTCTATAGAAGCACAAAGCCTATAGCCTGCTTAGTTCCCAATTTTTCGTGAGTCAAACATATGCTAGGAGGCTCTAGTGTCGACCGATCGATATGCTCCGCCTTCTAGCCTCGTGCTGGCAGCCACGTGGCTACGGTGGGGTCACGTAGCTTCCCCTGACTTCCCTCTCTGTGGCTTCTCCTACCATCCCTCATTCTTAACTGCTCGACGACGCGCGGTGGCGGACTTATTTTTACGAACAATGACTACATCTACACGACGCGCTTTATTCCAATTTTACTAACATCGATGTACGAAAATCGTGCGTAATGCGCGGTGTAAATAGCGTATTACACTCGAATTAACAACGTACGTGTATACCGGAATAAATTATTGAAATACAAACCCAAACCTCAGAACACCTAATCCAAGCGGGTACACAACATAAATATTCCTGAGATCCTGATTCTCTTTCAACCAACGATTTCACATATTCACTAATTTTCATACACTTTTTACATTGAACATAGACATTTTTGTGTGAAATATGGAATTTTTATTTCAGTTTTATAACATTATAGAAACAAATGTAACTAGGAAGAAAATACAATGCATGGAATGTTTTGTTGTTTGATTAAACAACGACTGCCAGATATTGCTCAGATAGAAAAATAATATTATGGTGAGCTTGCAGGGATTACAATTTAGATTGTTATTTTCAGTTCTTTTGAGTACTTTGAAATAAGATAAAAATCTTGAGGAGAGTAACCGTATTGAATTATACAATAAAGACACAGCGCGTGCAATTAAGAAAAGAATGAAAGACTTGCGACAGTATCAAGTGCGTTTGTAACTTATTAATATCGCGAATCATGCAATGATGTCTTTATTAACAAAATTCTACCGATGTATCGGACAAAACGTCTATTCCAGACCGGCAAAACAAGAGTCTGAGGACTTTAAACACATACTTGCACGTGCATGGGATAGGAATATACGCGAGAAAAGCTGATGAATGCCCCACTTTAGAGTGGGGCGTTCATCAGCCTCTACTCTCAGAGTAGGAGAGTAGAATCACGAGTGCGAGAGAGATAGCGCTATCGAGTCCGATATCATCTCTATAAAACCTTTTTTCGCAGATTTTTTATATTTTATTCATTGTGAATATAATTGCCGAATTGGAAAAAAAAAGAGTAATGAAGCCGGGGATTGAACCACCGACGTAGGACATACAGAAGCAGCGCCGTACCCATTACGGCAACTTGGATACATATACTTGTATTATCTTTTTAAGTATAAAAATCGTGTCCCCGCTCGCATTTCGATTTCATTAGATTTGCTTGGTTAGGTTAATTAACTCCTAGTTTACGTAAATATAAAGAAATAATTTCAAAAGTAAGTTTGTTTCGACGTACAGGTAAGTATAATGCAAAAGTATTTGCAATGAATAGCTCTATCTTCGTCGGTATCAGCAATGTAAACCCAAACCCCCACTTTACGTCCGCATCGCTCCTGTGCGAGAGGGCGTACCCATCACCCCAGCTGCGAGTGCGAGTGGAATAGCATCATCACCCCGACTCAGTATGTGGAGCCAACGCAGTTATACAGCCGCTAACGTGTTTAGTTCTGTACGTGAGCGCACACATGTAAACTCGACGCTAGCGACATCTTACCGTTGGTGTGAAAGCTTGTCCCAGCACCCCAACTCTTTTGGAACCAAGCAGGCTATAGGCTGTGCTTCTATAGACCTCAATCTTCGTTGGTTTAACTCACACCCTGCCTGGTTTCCGCACGAGAATTCGTTCAACCGTATAAGAAAAATAATAGTAGCGAGAGAGCTGAGAGAAACATTATATGTATATGAGTGTGTGTGTGTGTGTGTTTGCGTACCGAGAGAGCTGCCGGCGGTTACAAAGGATTTTTTGGCAAGCAAGCGCGCTTTAGCAAAAAATAAGCGAAAAAAATTCTCACGTAATATAACGTATACTTTAATAACGACTCGTAATTCTTGGAAACCCGTGCTGGCAATCCCGTATAGAGCACGCTCTTGAGAAAAAATAATTATAAAAAAAATATGCTGAAAAAAAACGTGCGTTATAACTGTCTCGTACTGGAGAATGAAAAGGTTCTTCCCGAGAAGGGTATGAAGTGCCATCGCCCCTCACGACAAGGAAAATGTGATCCAAGCAACAATTGCATGCGCCCCACGATACCTTCACGAGAAAAATTCGATTGACCAAGTGTTGAAGATTATTCTGTGATAAGTTAACAATAACTTTGTAAAATTGACCTTTCATAATGTATATTCACAGGTTGTTGTGGCTCCGCGGTCTCGTGTTGATTTTAAATAATACACTTGGCCACTGCGTGATTTGTTTCTTCTACGCTCAACACATGCTCCATAATATACACTAATGACTTCTGCCGTAGTCACTTGTTCCACTAACTATCATCATTTGTTCCCAATTCAATGAAAGAAAGTGCTCAACCACTCAAGGGCAAAAGCTACTCTGAGGCTCAAGGCATCACTTCAGAACTCGGGCCCAACAATAATCGTACCTACAGTATTTCACCAGTATTAACTCTCCCGACAGGAACGGATGAGCTACGTGGGATCGGAACAGTGTTAAGCTGGATTGGTTTGTGCACACCGTTTCTCGTAACTGATTGCCCCGCCCCCCACCCCAGTGACGACGTATCACGCATTTCGTCGCTGTCGGGAGGGAGCACTATACTTGAAAGCGGTTGCCATCCTGGAGTGCTGGTCGTGCCGGAAGCTCAGCCACACCGGGATCCTACCTACTGTAGCAACTTACCTACTGCAGGGACCTACCTACTGCGGGACATCAATTGCAGTCCAGGTCTCTAGGAACCTCCAGGAACCTTAGCTGCTCCGAAACTCTAGCAAATCTGTACGGCTAATATTGGTTGTCGAGAATTTTTCACTCTCAAATGGGGTTTCAATATTTAGCGTAATTTTGACTGTATGCTTTGATTTTACGCCCAGGCAAATTTTTCTCATTTGTTGGTGAAAATAATATGAAATAGGTCCATTTGAACGCTACATAATTTGCGTGTTTTCGAAAATCTTGCTCTTGGGAGAGACTCTCCGACGTTTAGTCGTGTGCGGATTTTGGGCGCTTCCGGTCATAATCAGCAATTGGACGGGCAAACGCTCGTGCATCCTCACACATGACGGTCTCAACGACACATTTATTCCTCAAACTATAGAGCTGGATAACACCCTCAAAGGAACTCTTACAGATTACTTATTTTTCAACTTCCTGTTTATCAATTCGTAAAAAATTGACGAAAAAGTTTGTGAAGATCTGATGATGTATCACAGATATACTGGGCCCACCATATAATTCAAGTTTTAATTTATTTCATCTTTAATCATTCTCCAGCGCTGAAAGTTATATTATATTTACATCAGTTATATATACATATAATGTAGTTTCCAGAGTGACTCAAGTTTGCGATGATAGATATGACGAAACTTTTACGCAACCAAAAATACAACTAAGGAACATAAAGAAGGGACCTTCGCACAAGCAGTTTTCCATGATATGATACAAAGATATTATGTCAGAGAACTCTCGTGGAGATGTTCGGAGGAGAACAGTGCACATTTAGCGTAAGGGTCATTGTAATTTTGAGTATATTATATATAGGATGTCGTCCAACAAAAAAAGATTGGCCTAGCCCTTCGGAAAAGCAGTAGTAATGGAGAGCTTCACGATCTATCGTACCATTCGATGTTCATGATTCTGCATGCAAGTGGACCGAATGGAATTAGCGTTGTGCACGATAGTCGTTAGTATTCGCCTCTTTGAATTCCAAGTGCTGTATTGTAGTTTTTGTCGCTCAATAAACCATAATACATCGCCCAATAATACCATATCCTAACCATACCAGATCTCTTATGTTTACACGCTAATAATTATCCATGCATACTTTGTTATAAGAGAATATCCATATTGAGTCTGAGAAGTTTCTTAAGTACGGTCATAATTCGAATGCAATAACCGTTGAAAATAATTTCATGGAAACGTATATAGTTATGAATAACTATCGTGAGAATAAAGACTATAAGTTATTTTGAATAATTAACAATAATTGAAATTAATGTGTTGTACATGTTTACAGCATTATTTTGTTCGGAAAGTGCTTTTAATAACATTATTCCGTTCTCAACGGTATTCGTCTCTGCCCCGCAGACGGGTAAAGCCGGATGTCTCCCGTGACGTATATGTATGTATGTACGTATGTATATTCGACAAACTAACCTACTTGACGTAAACTCTGCTCATCAAGTACATAAATAGCCTGTTATACGACGGGGAGGGTTTGCAACACCCATATACGTCTCTCTGTTGTACGTGAACTGCCTATATTCACCCGAGTGTACCTAAGAAACTGGATAGATGAGCTTCTAGTGTATATATGTAGATATATGGAGCGTTCTATGCTAACTCTCGCGACGTCTAACAGCGACCTTCTTTGATTTGGTTCGTGATTTTTTAAAATGATTGTCCAAGTTACGCCCAATTGTTTAAATATTTTTTATTATTTTTCTATTATTATTATTATTATTATTATTACATTAATTTTTTTTTTTAAACTTAAAAAAGCGTAATTTTTCTTAATCTGAAAAAGTTTTCCAAAATCCACGATTTTGGTAGCGAGAGATGCGCTATCCGAGTGGCGCGAGAAGGACCGTTATCACTTTTGCTTGGGCGTTTTTTCCCGCTACCTTGAGAGGAAGGAAGAAAAAATATAAATGGTTTTATTGATGAGACAGAAAAACTGGGAAATTTGGGGTTAAGGAATAACAAAGATCAGGTGAGCATGAATAATAGCTGAACATAATTCAAAAGGTAATTGGTGATGATACTATATAATAATAATTAAGGAATAAAATGACAAAGATTATTTCATTCCTTTTTTCTTCTTTCTGGGTTCTTCTAGTGGGCATTATCCCGAGCAGGAGAAAAATGACGCAAAGTATAATTAAGTGCACAATATAACGAGTAATATATTTAGCTCATTCTTTAAGTGAAACTATTGGTAAACATTTTCTCCTGTGAATTTTCAATCCTTTATATTCATTAGCGTCAAATTTTCACTTTAAAATCGTTCGGATGAAATGGAAAATATTCTGGAAAATTGATTCAGTAATTGCAACCGAATACCAGGTACACAAATTGCACCGTGTATTGCTTCAAGTGAATTGCATGCAAACAGATGAAGGAGGTTTTTGTAAATGCAAAACAACTCTATCGATCACTGACGTTAAGTAGCATAGGGTCCGCGGTCTGTATCTGGATCGGTGACCGCTTAGCTGTGCGTTGAGTAGCATGTCGAATCAGCGAGTAGGAGATTATCTTTCTAGAGTCCGGGGATGTCCTGTAGGAACACCAGACTTTGTCCAAAAAACGAACTATATTGGTACAAGTGTTCGGCAATTTGTTGGTCCTCTTCTGCGAATCCGATACTGTAATGGTACATTTTAAAAAGAAAAGCGTTGTAAGTACCTATAAAGAATATGCGTTGGGTTAACACCCAAAAAATTGCAACACCCCGAGAATAAAATATTTGTCCAAGAAATCATAACATTTGGCCGCTGGCCTGCGTTTCAAGTTCTTTCATTTTTTCTTTCAGAAATACTATTCGTTTTACGACCAATCGACATTATTCTCTTTTTCCCCACAGTAAAATAAATCATTGATGAATTCTGATTCAAAAATAATTAAAAGATTGTTGATAAATTCTTCTTTGCGTGACAAAGTATTACGTTGAGTTGAAGAAGTTCAGATGACGATCCTACATTTTACCCTATTTAAAAAAAACATCCAAAGTGACAGTATGGAAAGAACAACCAAATAACGACAAAATATCCATCCATTTTAGGTTAGTACATCAAAGTTTCTACATAAAATACCGGATGTTTTAATTATCGTCAGATTATTAAAAAACATTTATTACGTTTTAAAAATAAATGAAAATAAGAATGGGTGCAATTTTTTTTTAAATAGTTGTTGTGTGTTTTAGCTTTAGTACAATCATAAAAAAAATCATGACCCAAATTGGAGAGGCTCAGATGTTGATGGAGTTGACATGGAATGCCCCATGTATATAGGATGCAAAATTGGAATATTGTTCTTCACCAGGCCCCCGGTTCACTGTGTAAAGGCCCGTATATTAGAGAGAAGCCTGGAGAGAGCTTGAACCGAGAGCGAAGGCATCAAATTTCGAATTTCGCTCTGTTTCTATCTGCTAGCAGCTATTCGGTCGAGCTAATTGACATCCTTCGAGACCTATACGTCGATCTAAGAGTTTCTATCCGTACGTACCGTTTGGGTACCGTCCGTACTAACAGATGGAGAGAGAGAGAGAGAGAGAGAGCCAAAACCATTTACGTGCGAACTGGAATGAGTAAACAGGTATTCTGAGTATACTACAGGACCGTTATTCAATTAAGTAAAATTGGACTAATTGGGCTAATATGACTGAAAAAATTATCCCTAAGCTTAGTTAGAATGCATTGCATCATTTCACACGCCACCTTCCTACTGCTTTCAACATTTTTCCATCGATTACCTTCATGTTAAATTCCATAACTTTTATAATATTTCATAGTTATCCAATTAGTTTGATGTCAATTCCGACTCAAGTTAGGATTTTGAGATGCATTCGTTTACTGGAGTGGCTGAATCTTGCGTCGAGTTGGAAGACGATACAGTTTTATCATTCAATTGTTAAGAAGCAAGGTTGGCTCTATATCCAACCTCGCCTTGTTGAGGGAACCCTCAACAATAAAATAAAGCGTACGCCGGGGTACGATAACCATACCTACAAAAATAACAGATATTAATGCATTGTGGAATGTTCTGGTTAGGTACAAAAGTTTTAGACACAGAATATCTGCCACATTGGAGCGTGAACTTCGCTACATTTAAATCAAAATTTTGAATGTGCCGTTCGAAGTCTTCTTCTGATTAACCGCAGCTCCATTGCGTCACCCAGAAGCCGCCTCTCCCTCAACCTTAATCGGACTCAAAATAGTAGAATTACAAGGGGAACAATGATCTATCAGAAATATAAACAAGTCACTTCCGTTCAACTACGATCTTATAAATTCTGTCTGCCGATCGGATGGGCAGCCTGATTCCATAGATGTTGACTCAATTTCATTAAATTACAAGGGGAATAGTGAGCTTTCCATAATATGAACAAGTCAGCACCTACAATCTTATCAATTCTGTCTCTCGATCGGATCGGCAGATTGATTCCGTAGAAGTTGACTTCAAATAGTAAAATTACAAGGGGAACAATGATCTATTAGAAATATGAAGAAGTCACAAGTCACCTATGATCGTAACAATTCTGGGTATCGATCGAATCGGCAAACAAATTTTGTAGCAGTGAACTTGCGGCCGTATGTGCAGCTAAATTGCGTATTTTGTCTCGCCACAGCAAACCTAAAAGCCTCGTACTTTCAATGAAAAGTGCAGTGAAAGGTAAAACAATGTTCATTCTCTTATCGGAACAGTCTACGGTGCAAACTACGTTGGTGCGTGTTCGTTTCTTATTCTTTATATCCTGAATGATACTAGACTACTAGTATCATACTAGTCCTATGATCAGTTTCTCATTTGATCCCGGCAGATAACAGAATATATCACTTTTTGATAACATTTTAATCGGTTGTTCAAACAATTTTCTGGACGTACCATTCTGCAAGCGAAATCCGACTCACCTCGGCATCAGAGAAAAGCACATAGAAAGGCAGCTCTGAAGGAGGAAAAACCGTTCTCGTGGGGATTATCAAAGAATTGCAAAGTCAGATCTTCCGCATTACGGGGGCATATCGGACCTTCACTCTATACTTTCTCTCTCGGTGGTATACGCCGCCTGGTGTTTGGTGCATCGCCAAACCATTACCCACTACACCGGGGTTTGTAGTACCCCCCGTATGTCATCCATGCTTTGGTCGCTCACTGAGATACACTAATATATATGCAAATGAAGTATTTGATAAATTATTCAGTTTTCAGTTGAGCAGAGGTTACACGCAAGCCGAAGAGAGCGAGAGGGGTGGGGTAGGGAGAGGGATGTCTGCGCTCTAATTTACCCGAATTAACTTCTCCTCGTTCTTCGTTCTCTGCGCTCCTAACACTCTTTTGCTTGTCTCCTTTTACCGGCTATATTTTCATTTTCCATGCACACTTGAAGTTCTCATACTCAATTCACACGCAACTCTCTAATCTTACTCGGCTTGCTATCGTCTTCCCTCTGTCGCGATTTTCTTCTATTCTCACAATTCATTTCCGTTAGCTCCCCATCGTCTTGTATAATTTTACACGTCTCTCTTCATTTTGGGAAGGCCTTTATTTATTTATATCGCGCAAAAAACAATTGTTCTCAAATAGTATTGCTAAAGTATTAATCTGTGAAGTATACGAAACCTGTCGTATAACTAACACTTACTCCATTAATATCAGGTGATCAAAAAAGTTCGTGCTGTTTTGTTACAAACATATTTATCTGAATTCGTTTATACGTGATATGCAGTGATGGGCGGTACATTGCAATATTGTAATAAAAAACGCATTCTAAGGTGCATACTTCGATGAATAAAAATTGCAAGAAGGAAATTTATTGGCCTTCTAATTTTAATAACTAAAACCGCACGAACTTTTTTTGCAGTTCGAATACTTTGAAAATTTAGTACCAATGCAAACGGCTGTTTTCCGAATGTGTAATTTAAGGTTTGTGACGGTAATCAAGGATCTAAAATTTGCTAATTTGAAAAACTTACGGAGGAAGATTTATAAATTGGAGGTTATCTAATTAGCCAATTCACAGCCCTAGATTTTAGACCCAACCCTCAAATTGCACATTCCAAACATGCCATCGTACTCCCGTAGTGAATTTTCGATGTGTGTCAGTCCAATACGACATACGTCGTATACTGCAGGTTTCCATACTTTACCAATGCTACATTAATACTATATTTGTTGCATGGGGTTGCAGAAAAACTTAAATTACATTCGGTTCACTGATAGCGGGCCTGTAATCATCTCAATCCCTCTCCTGCTAATTTTGGGTAACTCATTTTGTTTTTCCCATCTTTCCCCGGCTTTACATTTCTGCATGGAATTTTCTATTAGTCTTCGGCATTAAATCGATGTCAATCTTAATCATCGGGATGTTTCCAGTCTTTAAACATATAATAAAAGCCGAAGTACACAGTTTGAAGTGGCCATATGTTTGCTCGGTTTGGCTTTTTTATGCCGCATTATAAGGTTTTGAAAACATCGCGGGTAAACTTAAAAGGTTGGATTTTTAATCATACATTCTATGTGAATCTTGTTCTACCGTGCGGTCATTTCGAACTTCAAATCGAACATGGATTTTAGCTTGGGCCTAAAAATTCGGGCCTTGGAACACCGCCGTTTCGTTCCTTAAATATCTAAATTTTCCTGGGCATGAGAGCGCTCTGAAAAACGTTAAAGCCGAATTGGAAGAGGTTTAAAACATTTGCTAGAATCGAGCGTCCAGTTTTAAAAATCTTCAAAAAATTACTAAAAGTCGTAGTATAATGAATCAAGGGGAATTTTAAAGCTAGACAAATTGGGAAGAGAATGAGCATAATGTGGAGTTTGTACCTTTAGTCACTTGATGGAGTAGAAGCGAGATAATCGCCTACCGAAATTGTAGAATATTAAAGACCAATGTAACAAAGAAATAAAGAACCATAGCTTTTCCACTAAAAACATGGACATCCCCTACCCGTAGTATGCACAACAAATCCGACCCTTGACCGCAACGATTAAAGAAAGATGCGACCCACGACTAAGCCATTCAAAAACGGAATACCTACTGAAATATAGACCAATCAATATTCCATTACCGCTAGAACTGCCGTCATATTAGTTTACAACTCAGAGGGCAGCCCGTTTTGGACACTTTAGTTGCGAGTTGTAAATTCTATAGTAAAAATTAAAAACAGCAGCAAAAATTTCGCACCAAAAATTAAAAACGATGTAAAATTGATGCACTTTTTCCTTTCACCGCAAACGCTGCCCAAACAACGCAAAATACGGCAAAAGTGTATATGAAAAAAATTGTAGAAAATACGCCTGGGAGAGCGTCAAAGTTGCGCGATGAAAACCCCGCGAGTGGTGAAGTCGCCAGGGGCTCCGAATAGTTGTTAAATTCAGTATCATGTAGTTAGCGTTGATTAAAAAAATCCGAAAAATGAATGGGTCAACAAAACCTAATCTGTAAGCGGTTGACGCTTGTCAAAATTGTTTTCATTAATTTTTCGAACTTTGTCAGGAGTTAAATTTTTTTTTTTTTTCGTTTTAATTTCAATCTATTGCATTTCTGAAACTAACAATTGGAGGATCATACAAAAAATATTAGCTTATAGAGAATTTTATTCGTAAAAGATTCAATCGTTCGTTGTAACCTGCAGCCAATAAATAAGCATCCCATGGAGCAACAAGTTGAGTATAACCAGTGAACTCCGGATAACCCTCCATATTCTTATAGTACTTATAAGGTGAAGACTTTCGCCCCTGGGCAAACTGCTTAATTGCCCTGACTCGAAAGTAGAAGTCACAAAAGCGTCTACGCTCCTTCACACTCTGATGAGTTCGGGAAGATGTAACAGTCGTCATATTTTTAGTGAATAAGTTAGGATTCGTTATTTTCCTAAATGGCATTGGTCGTCGATACGCATATCGACGACCTCGAGATATGTGTCTGAATGACGAACTTCTCGGACGTAAATAATTATTGTTCCCACTTCCTATCAATAAAGAGCTAATAGTACTCATTTTGAAATACGTTGTAAGTTATTTGAATTGAATTATCTAGCCTTTCATGCTTGCACACGAACCTAAGTTTTTGGTTGAAAGTTTAAACCGTCGCGAAACAACTACTTCAATGCAGCGTATATATATACGCAGTATGAGTTGAGGATCGAAACAAGACGGTCGAACTGTACTCTCTCCACCAGTTACCTATTACCGAGGAGAATAGATGCAGTTGCTGTTTCGAATAGCCCTCTCTTCGAGTTTGGATGTGGATGTACATGCACATAGGTATGATATACCTATATACATGTAGCCGCGATGAGATCCGGGCAATCGACAATTGAGAGGTATGAGACAAAGTCCCTCGTCGAGAGTTTCCTCGGAAATGCAACGGGAATGATCGATACTTTCCTCTGTCTCTGCTCTCATTCAACTTGCCGAAATACCGCAAATTCGACTCTGTATTTTCCCACTTCCCGCAGTACACTAACACTATGTTACTGATATAATACAACTATCTACTCGTTGTTCTAGATATATATGGGGCATACCATAGTAAATCGACATGTCCGTGGCCTGACCCTTCGGGATTTGTACGCTGATTCTTTATATGGTTGTTGCAATTCTGCATGGCGTGGAGGTTTTTTATATATGTTTTATCCAGTCCATATTTGATAATGATTTGATGGGAAAATTACACGAAATAAGAGGTTAGGCACGATTTAAAAATCTAACATTATGTGTTACATGTCAACATTTTTAAGGCATATCTCAGAGCCTTCGCGATCGCTTCTATTTTTTTTTTTTTGTAAATCTCAAATATGTCTAGACCAAATGGAACCTTATATCACCGCCCTTCAGAGTGGCAAATAATATATTGTTTTGTCAATGCATTATCGAATTTATTGTCCATCATTTTGGGAATTTATAATGTGACTTGATCCATTATATATTCATTGTCAGAAATAGGTAATGAATTTTGATTAATTACCCTATAATGGTACACTCTATTAGTGATGCCACGTGCTCTTTGGCATGAGTGGTAGCGATGGGCACCGGGCAACATCGACTTTTACCCTCTGGCAAATTGCACTGTGTTTATCAATGAAAAGTCCCGATAAACTGATTATGTCGCTGGTTCTTCTATTAGTTTAGGAAATATTCCATGTTCTAAAGACTCGGACTGTCGGTTACCAGGTATTTTAATCACTACTAACACCAAGATTTTTGCAGAGGTTATCTGGTTATCTCTGGTTATCGCGTGTATTAAAAAATTGAACCAGTTTTAATGCACATCGGTAGAAACGGGCGTTCATCATGTAAATCACGATAAAGACTAAAACTGTCAATGTACGAACCCATAACCTATTTTCGCCAAAAAAAATGTAACCACTGCGACGGGCATTGAGTTTGAAATGGATCCTAACAAACTGTGTCTAAAAATGGAGTGACACCATAAGCGGAAAGTTTCTGCAAAAATTAGTTACTTTTAACTGTGCTTGAGAAATCAAAGGACAATGAACTCCCTCCTCTCCATCCCCCAACAGCTATTAGCAGTGAAACGCATCCCGTCTTTTGCCCTATGGATAGTCAGAAGTTAAAAAAATCCAACGATTGTATTTATTTCCTCAAACTGACCCTCACGATAAATCTTTTGTATTACCTAATTGATAACTTTATATGCTAGAAAATAAAACGTAGGCTTATAGGATCATTCTTAAAGTAAAAGAAAAACATGATACGACTTTTTTTCTTTACGACGAAAATATTAATTTTTATTGTAGAAACAAGTGTTAATTGAGACTAAGAACTAAAATGGTTTATCGTTTTGCTTTTGAATCAAAGTTTCACGACAGATTCGAGCTCATGTTACAATTATTATTATCACGAGAAAAGTAGTTGGATGGATTTTTTTTTTTTAGGTAATGCACTTGTGCAATTGGGGCATTCCCTCTAGCATTACTCAAGTCGATTTATTTCTTTTTAGAATGTTGCAGTGGATCAGTTTCGAATGCCCAGCCGCAATATCAAATTTCGGCTTCATAGCAAAAACCAGCTGGACAAGGTACGATTACTTTATCGTATCTACTCTCGAGACGTGCGACGCATTGGAAGAAATACTGACAAGTCGTTAGTCGGCAATGTTACCAACTGCGATACACTCGCCGCTTTCCATTGCTGCTTCCGTTGGGTGTGGTGGTCTTTTAAGTCGCCGGTAGCTGATTAAACATTTCGGTGACCACTGGTAGCTGAGGTGGAAGCTCGGAGACTTACTTACCGTTGCGAAGAACACGGTTGAGGGTTCTAATCAGGGGATATCTTTCACCGCACTTGCCCCGGAAATCGTCAGTCTCGATGGACCATATCATAGTACTACCGAGTCCCATTCTCTTCACGTATTCAGCATTCTCTTTGATGGACCTTTCGAGACATGAGGCAGAGTAAATTATCTTAGGTTTTTTGAACAATTTGTCATTTCGTTAGGTTTAAAGGAATCAGGTTCGTTATTTATGAACGATGAGGATATCATCAACAACCAACTGTCGTGTTAACCGTTATATATATATATATATATATATATATATATATATATATATATATATATATATATATATATCAATGAAGGTATATCTGCGCATGTTTGCATGGGATCGTTATCGTCTTTGCGCAGTGAGTCATATAAAAATCAAGTAAAGTGTAACAGCATGCATAGCGATGACGAATGACTCTTGCGATAAGGATAGATATCGTAATTAAACTTTTATGTCGTATATAATATCAACCCTTCAGGCAGATGGTCCATCGGACCCTCAGAAGACTCGCCCGTTAGTCTCATGAAGACGTAAAAACAAGAGCAATGCAAATATATTGTTAAGATTAATTACTTTAAACAACGATCGATGTAAACTAGGTTTAAGGATTTATAAAGCGCAAATGTGAATGCGCCTTAACATACGAGATATCCGTGGCGTGCAGCGACATGCGCAGTATAGTAAGAATAGTCAGTCAGTCAGCAAGGATGTTGAAAGAATAAGAAAGGTGGTAAAGAAAAGGGAATCTATCGTAATAACCACGATGGAATATAATCCACCGTCCGTCTCAGGCTAAAATTAAAGGCCGAATATTAATCAAAAATGATACATGAATCAAACAAGAAAAGGTATGTAAATTAAGCAAAAATTTTGTACTACGAAAATATGTACTCCCACGTGCAAACGATCGCCATGCAACATGCGTTATAATCTTTTTAATGTTGCAGGCGCCTTTTCCTTTCCTTTTTCATTTGTCAGAATATCATCTCTAAATAAAGGGATCGAATATATAAATCAAAGCGTATTTATTATTCACTCTCACTGCCCACTTCCAAATCGCAACATATATAGAACTGGATAGAGACATTAATTTGATTGCACAGATCGATATGAAAATAGTGATAATGAAGCCAGTGGTAATTAAGTTGGACAATAACATCTCAATCATAGTTTGTGGCGCAAGATTCTAATGTATAAAATACAATGAACGTTTCTATTCGAGTTATGAAATAGTGCAACTAAGAGTTTGCAGCAGCTTAATTTTTACATTAGTTTATATTTTTTCATCACGCTTGTAATATTTTGATTCAAGGCCGAAAGGAGGGCATAGCAATTGAGAATAGAATTTGAGATAGAAGGATTTCAGGTTATCCCTATAATGAGTTCATCGCTCTTATCAACAGCTTAGTTATTTGTAGTGCTCGGTACTCACTTGACATTGTCATAACCAACCCATTAATTAGCACGGTGAGCATAAGGTGCGCGTCTCTTCTCATTGAACTTAACAGTCCATTGTTGAGTTTTGTGCATCTCGCAGATCTCGTTGTGACCGAGCATACCGGATTCACGAGAATATGGTCCAGCGGCACCATTCACGGGCAGCACGATCGACATCAGCGTTAGTCAGATCTGCGAGAGTGAATGATTCACCGTAAGAAGCAACTCCGATGATCAATTTTTCGGCAGGTGCACATTGAGCCAACCAATATTTAACGGAAGCGTCCTGAAAATAAGAAAACATTTCAAACGATGCCAAGATACATTCATGGACGGAGAATCGATTTGCATGAAACTTTGCTGAGTTCTATTTCGATAGTTATCTCAAAAACTAAGATAATCGAATTAAACGGCGATTTAAAATGGTTGACACAATTTGTAATTTAGTTTCAAAATGGCCGACCATTTTACCAAAAAATAAGCGGATTTGAATTAAAATTTGCATTCAGTGAGGGGGGCGGGGGGCGAGCAGACGGATTTCGAAATCGAACTAAAAATGTTGGAATAAAAAATCAATGATAATTGATGAGCAAGACTTTTTAATGTTGTACTCGATTCGAATTCGAAGCCACAATTCCAAAATACAAAATGGCGGAGCCAATATAGCTGATGAAAGAATAAAATAATGATCCGATTCTAACAAATATTGGTACTAGGGAGTTTCTGAGCTAGCTCATATTTAATTTTAAGTAAAAATTTGGCAACTGATATTATACAGAAAAATTCAGTATATATACTCAGTATGTATACGTACGGTTCAGTGTTCGACGAATCGTGATAAAGAGAAGCATTTATGCCAGTCTGGGATTCCCAGACACCGTGTACGTCGTAAATCATGAGATTGATGAAATGAAGATATTTCGAGATTTCGGGAATATCGTGAGACTGAGAGGCGGAAGATTTATAGCAGCACCAACAGCAGCGGTAAAAAGAAGATCCTCTTTGTCGAAAAACTTTCTCATTTCTTTCAACAATAACACGAAATTACTGGCATCATCGGGTGTTTCGCCACGCTGAGCCCAGTCCATGTAAAAACCATTGGAATCGTACCTTTGGGCAAATCTGTCGACATTTTTCACGAATCTGGTACGCGAGGTCGCGTTTTTTCGCCATTTCCGAGTATTTGATGGAACCCTCGTTCCAACCACCAATCGCGTCGAGCTTGTACTAGGACTTTGTTTATGAAGAGCGTGGAAACGTCCAAAACCATCTTGCCCCAATTACCGAAAAAATCTTGCCATGCGTCGAGCGGACACCATTGCCATCGAGACGAACAAATGTGTAAATGAAGTGAGTACAGATACTCGCGTCAATGTCCTCAATGGAAAATTTACCCGCACCCGGACGATAGACTGTCCAGGTGCCAAAGCAGCAGACGACTTTCTCTGTACAAAAAACTATTTACAAAAAAAAATCATTCATGATAATATTGCAAAATCGTCAATTTCTTATTTTCATTAGTAAAAAATCATAGCTCATCATCCAAATTATTACAACAATTAATAAATTAATGTAGGAATTTAGATGTTATTATTCCTTGGTGGGATCAGAGGGAATACACGGGTTTAATGTTAAACAAAAAGATCGAGATATTTATTGAATAAAAATAATTCGTCACAACGTCGTTCGTCTCGCGCCAACGTCTTACACCGACTGCCCTCGGCAGCTCGCCGTCGCTTATCTCTATCCCCTCTCTTCCAACGCTTATGCCCTCGAACTCGGCTACAACCGAAAGACAAATACGCGCGACAGTTCGAAATCCCTACACTCGGCTCTCCTGCGTTGACAGTCGACCCCGAATGTCCTCGTCTTTGTCATCGCGTTCTTCATAATCTGCATCATCTTCAGAGTCGTCGTTGTCTTCGTCTTGGACCCAGAACTTCATGTGACCAGCCGCCGATGAGGTCTGCAAAGGTCCTTCGTGCTCTCCGACCTTGCGAACCGTGTATCGATCATGGCGTAATACTCTCGTTACTTCGTACGGTCCGAGATACTTCGATGCGAATTTCAATCCGGGACCCTGTTGAGTTCGTCGGATAGCTATCAAATCGCCTTTACGGTAAACTTTAGCCTTCTTTCTCTTCTTGTTGTAACCTCGTTGATTCTCGGCTTGAATTTTTTTAATATTCTCTTTCGCTTCGATTCGTATTTCGTCGCGTTTATCGTCAAAAGGGGTAATCCACTCGCTCTTGATGAGTTCACGGATATTTGGATCGTCGTGAATACGCGCATGAGCTCCGAATAGTAGGTGAAACGGCGTCATGCCAATACTTCGATGGAGCGTGGTATTCAAGTACAGCTGAGCCGTATTCAAATATTTGAACCACTCTTCTGGCGTCGGCGCTGACAACTTCGTAAGCAGCGGGATGAGCGTGCGATTTACTCGCTCAACGTGACCGTTTGACCTCGGTATTCCAGTCGTGGTCAGCACATGCTGAATGTTTTCGTGCTTGCAGTAATCTTCGAAGTCTTTCGACGTGAACGCTGTACCTCGGTCGGACACGATCCTTCTCGGATTCCCAAAAATCACCGCTTGTTTTTCCAGTCGAACTATCACTTCAGCCGTTGTCGTCGATTTAGTTGCGTACAGCCACGTAAATTTCGAAAAGCTGTCGACAACAACAAAAATATGCCTATAGCTTTTCTTCGTCGTTGCTAGAGGGCCCAAATGGTCAACATGGAAGGTATCCAATGGTACTTCTCCCTTGTCGATCGGGTTCAGATATCCTTCTTGCCGTCCCTGCTTCTTCTCTGCCAGTATACAGTTGACACAATTACGGACAATCTTCTCGACTTTCGATCGTAGATTTTGCACCCAATACTCTTTCTTCACGAGAGCCTCGGTTTTGTTGACAGAAAAATGTCCTCTCCCATGCGCTTGTTTTATGACGTTGTCATCGTCTTCTCGAAACAACAGCCCTCCACGGACGACATAGCCTCGAGCTTGATCTTGCCCTGCCAATTCGAAGATTCGTTGTGTCTGCGTCTTCTCTCTGAGCCTTCTTCAATCGTGGAATCATTCCTTCGTTATCTTCGTCGATAAGCATGCACCTCGGCAGTGGATTGCGACTGAGCGCGTCCACATGTGTCATGCTCTTGCTTGGGCGATGCTAGATACTGTATCCAAACTCTTCTAGGTGGGGCGCCCACCTCGCAACTCGAACGCAAAGATCCTTCTTATTCATCGCCAGAGTAAAAGCGCGGCAGTCGGTGACAATTGTAAAGGGAATCGCCAACAGATAAACTCGAAACTTCTTAAGCGCCTTAACAATCGCGAGAACCTCGAGCTCGTAGCTCGGGTATTTTTCTTCGGCAGGAGTGGTCTTGCCACTATACACTGGATGCAACGCCTTATCTTCGCTATTTCTCTGTAATAATATCGCACCATAACCGTACTTCGACGCGTCTGTATGCAGCTCGGTTTCTGCGCCTAGTCGATATAAATTCAGAACCGGCTGACTACTCAAAACAATCTTTAATCTCACGAAAGCGTCGTTCTCTTCGCTGCCAAAGTTAGATTGTACGTTCACTTTTAGCAGGTTCGTCAGCGGTCGTGCAATAAGTGAATATCCGGGGACAAACTTGCGGAAATAACCGGTTAAGCCCAGAAAACTCTGAACTTGTCGCACATTTGTCGGTTTCGGAAATTCTGTAACAGCTTCAATTTTTCTTTCGCTCGGATGGACACGCCCATTCTCAATGATATGACCTAAAAACTCGATATTCGTCTGTAAAAAGGCACATTTCGTCGCGAGCGGTCTTATCGTATTCACGATAAGACCGGTCTCGCTCGCAGTACTCAACACGCGCTTCAGTCCCTCTAGTCCACTCTCACAATCTTTCGATGGTACAATCAAATCATCCATATATGTCAACACAATACCTTCGCGAATGAGATCTTTGAACGCCGCGTTTATAAACTTTTGAAAGACAGCTGGCGAGTTGCAAAGGCCAAAAGGAACCCTCAAAAAATCGAAGTGACCGTCAGGAACTATGAAAGCTATGTACTTCTGACTCGACTCGTCAACCGACACATGGAAAAATCCATTTTTTAAATCAAGTGTGCTAAACACCCTTCCATCTTGCAACTTGTCCAGCTGGTCTTTAATTAATGGAAGCGGATATCGATCCTTGACAACCTTCCTATTTAGGAGTCGAAAATCCACGCAAAGTCGTATTGATCAATTTCAAACTCTCCCAGCGTCACGTTTTTCTCTTTCCCGACGCCCTGAAATGGAATCGATCTACTCTGATAACGTGGTAAGCCCAACTTTACATACTCGTCTGCGCGTATAATCGTTATATCGCTCCCGTTATCAAGTAACGCTTCAACTTCTATACCGTCTATTAAAACTACCTTATCGCACTTGCTTTGTTTCGTCTCAGTTAGCGCGTAGCTACTCTTTGTCGCGCCTTTTTTTTTGGACATCCTGAGGAGATGTGTCCATACTCGCCGCACCCGAAACATTTCGTACCTTGGTAAGGACCAAGGCAGAGCGTATCTTCTTTTCATTTAACTGCTGACGATAGAATACCAAATAATTTGTTTATCTATTACATATTTCACGATTCGTGAACTCCATTTTATCATTCAGTTTTGTGATCCAACATTTTACGGTCAGGAGATTGTTTTTTAATTTTTTTTTATTTATGGAAATGATTAAACGTCTATAAATATTTATTCAAATGGATAATGTTAAAGCAAATTGAAGTTAGCGGCATTTCGAACTACGTAGTATATAGAGGCGCGCCTTAACCAATCACGGGTCTCCACGTACGCTACGCATGCGCGTGTATAACTATGCTGTAGGAGCAAGCTTTGCGTCTGTAGCTAGGCAGTTAGTCTCGAGGAGAACCCCAACTGCGAAACAACGACGTGTTAACACAATAAATATTCTTTTTATAGTGGCCAAGAGTTTGGTCTACAAATATCCTCTCCCAAATTAGAAAGATACGCTTTACCTTTAACAGGTTATGGGCCCAGGTCGCTTAACTGTGCAAAGTCTTGTTCGATTATACGGGAAAAGAAAATTTGTCGCGAGAGAGTCGCGTGTGAAAACGAAAATTGTCGCGAGAGAGTCGCGTGTGAAAACGGAATTTGTCGCGAGAGAACGCGTGGTCACGAGTTGCTTCGAGGGGACATCGTATTGAAAAGGAAATCACGATGTCTGTAGGAATTTCGGTGAAATCTGTGCGAAATTTCGATGGAACGAATTTCCAGGGGTGGAAAGCTCATATTCAAGCGTTGTTCGTGATGAATAAAGTGCTTGATGTTGTAACGGGCGCACATGGCTGCCCGCCAGAGTTGCCGGTAGTCGCGGCGGAGGCGGCCATCTTGGCTCGCGAAAAGCTGTTGAAGAAATTCACGACGGATGATGCAACTGCGAGATTCATAATTCTCTCGAATCTAGCGGAACAGCAACAAGTGTGTGTCGTGTCCTATGGTTTCCCGAAATAAATGTGGGATAAATTAACGCTAATACACGAACAAAAAACGGTAACCAACAAGGTCGGGCTGCTAAATAAATTCCACGTATATAAAATGGAACGAACCGATACGGCGGTTCAACACTTGTCAAGAGTGGTTAACTTAACGAATCAGCTGAAGGACATCGGTGAAAAAGTGTCGGACGCCATGATTATAACTAAAATTTTGGCGAGTTCGACGGAAAAATATAACACGTTGAAAATAGCGTAGGACAGTGTCGTGCCTGAGCGACAAACACTCGACAATGTGGAAGAGCGACTCATTCGAGAGGATATGAGGCTCAACGAGGACACGGAGATCGCGAGGGCATTAACAGTAACGAAAAACCTGGAAAAGAAAAAGAAATTTCCCGTGCATAAGGTAAAGTGCTACAGGTGCCACGAGGTCGGACATTTTGCACGACAGTGTAAAAATGGCCGCCGAAAGCAAACCGTAGCAGAGCAGGCGGGAGATTGTGCATTCGTGGCGGGAACTGAGAGTAATGTCGAGCGTTTACCGCGAGAGAGCGCAATAAAGACAAAGACGCTGGCCAGTGGACAAGTTCGCGAGCTGTTGTCAGCTGATCAAGGCGACGGCTGGATCACGGACAGTGGTGCTTCAAAGTTCATTACCTTTCGTCGTGATTAGCTTACAGACTACCGCGAAATAAAAGGTGCGGGATCCGTCGCGCTTGGAGATGATAAACGCTGTGAAATAAGCGGGATAGGAACAGTGCGAATATGGAAATTTTTAAATGGTGCATGGGAAAGGGCAACCATAGACGATGTTATGTACGTACCAACGATGAGGAAAAATCTGTTTTCAGTTGGTGCGTGTGTTAAAAAGGGATTCAACGTTAGTTTTAACGGAGGTCACGTAAAAATAATGAAAGGAAACAAAACGGACGCGTCGGGAGTGAAACAATCGAACGACGTGTGGCGTATGGTTTTCCAGGTCGAACGGAACCAAAGCGTAAATCAAGTGAGCACGGCAATCGCGGATTTCAAAATTTGGCATGAGCGTATGGGTCACGTCTGAAAAAGAGCCATCAGTGAGCTAATGAATCGTGGGATAGTGAAAAACGTAAAAATTTCGGGCAAAGATAACTTTTTTTGCGAACCGTGTCAGCTGGGGAAACCGCATCGCTTAGCGTTTGACACCAGTCGCGAGAAAGTGTCATCAGTTGTCGACGAGGTCATACACGCGGACGTGTGTGGACCGATGTCGGTAGAATCGCCAGGCGGTGCAAGGTTTTTTCTGACGTTTAAAGACGATGCGAGCAGTTACCGACATGTATATATTCTGAAGAAGAAATCAGAAGTGTATGAAAAATTCAGAGAATATAGCAAAATGGTGTTAAATAAATTTGGACGCTCAATGAGGATCCTGAGGTCAGACAATGGCCTTGAATTTTGCAATAAGCAAATGTCCGACTATCTGGCCGCACACGCAATCAAAAAGGAGAATACAGCTCCATATACGTCCCAGCAAAATGGCAAAGCTGAGCGAGACAATCGTACGATTGTCGACTCAGCCAGAACAGTGATTCACGCGAGATAAATGCCGTTAATTTTGTGGGCGGAAGCAGTTAACACTGCGGTGTATGTGCTGAATAGGACGGTATGGAAGAAAGGAAAATTGACTCCTTATGAACTATGGGTCGGAAAAGTCCCAAGCATAAAGCACATGAGAATTTTCGGATGTGACGCGTATCCACACATCCCAAAACAATTAACAAAGAAGTTTGATCCCCGGGCTCAGAAGTTGACCTTCGTGGGATATGAAGGTGACTCTTCAAATTATCCAAGTACAGGAAGAGTCAGTATATCAAGAGATGTGACCTTCAACGAACAGGCCGAAAAGGCGCCAGCAGAAGGTACTTCAGAGAGTGAAGAAGAGCTCGAGATATCAACCACGAGAATCGAATCTCAAGAAGAAGAGATTGAAGATGAAGAAGAACTTCAGCCAATGGACATCGAGGATGCAGAAGAAGAGGCGCCACAATGTCCAAGGGAAATCGCACAATCGCGAACCTTGATAGATCGAAATTCGATGCGACAACCACAAAGATACAGAGACAACCTTGAAGCCTCTGTAGCGGAGTTCATCTTACCGAATACTTTCGAAGAAGCGGTAAGTGGAAAAGAAGCCACGCAGTGGGCGGAAGCCATCGAGATCGAGTTGGCAGCACATCGAAAAAACAACACGTGGTCAATTGTGCAAATGCCACCAGAAACGAAGACAATAGACTCAAAGTGGGTCTTTAAGGTAAAAGTAGAATCTGAAGAAAAGAACCTTAAATTCAAGGCGAGATTGTGCGCGAGAGGTTTTCTCCAAGAATATGGTATAGATTACCTCGAAATATTTGCTCCGGTGGTTCGGTACGACTCGTTAAGAGTGTTTTTGGCGATAGTCGCACACCAAGACCTCGAACTAAAGCAGTTCGATATACAAACAGCATTTCTGTATGGCGTTTTGGACTCAACGGTCTACATGGAGATTCCGAAGGGCCTTGATATCGTAGCAGGGAAGTCAGCTGAGAGTGTGTCGAAGAAAACTGTATGTAAGTTAAACAAGGCGTTATATGGCCTGAAGCAGAGTCCGCGGTGCTGGAATAAAAAATTTACGCACTTTTTGAGTGAGTTCGGGTTCGAAGAGTGTGAAGCGGACGAGTGCGTGTTTACAGGCAAGTTTGGCGACGAGCCTGTCTACTTAGCCTTGTTCGTAGATGATGGCTTAATTGGGGCGAAATTGGTACACACGCTCGAGTTTGTGATTGAAAAGTTAAAAGAGAATTTTAATATTACCGAGAGTGATGCAAGTACATATGTCGGGATGCAAATATCTCGTGATCGTAAGATAAAAGCGCTAGTCATTCACCAAAGCACGTATATAACCAAAGTCATTGAAAAATTTGGAATTGCAGAAGCAAAGAGTGTGAGTACTCCAGCGGATTCTCATATAGTCTTGCGTCCGTGTGAAGAGGGGAAAAATTTCGTGAATGTCCCATATCGTGAGCTTGTCGGATCACTCGTATTTATTGCATCGGTATGCAGACCAGATATCGCGTTCGCGGTGAACAGCGTTAGTAAATACCTAAACAAACATAATCGAGAGCATTGGAATGCTGTAAAGCACATACTGGCGTATTTGAAAGGTACGGTCGACCTTGGGATAGAGTGCAAGAACGGCGGTAGCGCGTTAAACTTGTGCGGGTATTCTGATTCAGACTATGCGGGCGATATAGGAACAAGACGGTCGACATCAGGATATGTTTTCTTTTTAGCAAACGGGGCAATCACTTGGTCTTCACAGAGACCGAAAATGCTGACGCTCACTCAATAGTGATGCATGTATGAATGAAACAATGTTATACATCGATAATCAAAGCGCAATAAAATTAATGAAAAATCCTGTTTTTCATAAAGTCTCAAAACATATCGATGTGAGGATGTATTTTATTCGAGAAAAGTATGAGAGTGGCGAAATCGTGTTGAGAAAGTAGTTCTCGCGCGTCGAGCAGCGCATGCGTAAGCACATAGTATTAGTGCGCCATAAGCGCACTGCTTTTTGTCACCGGCACATTTCGTCAGTTGATTGTAACGCTCTCTAATAAACACACGTATCTTTGTTACTGAGTCATATATTGCTTTCTATATACCACGCCGTACCCATCTCTTTAAACAATATAACAACAAATCGGAGTGTAATATTTTCCGTCTGTGGAACAGCGAGCGGATGTTTTAACCAAACCGTTGACGAGAGATCGTTTCAAGGAAATGCGTGAAAAATTAAACATGTACACGAAACGCACTAACGGCGGTAGTGTTAAAGCAAATTGAAGTTAGTGGCATTTCGAACTACGTAGTATATAGAGGCCCGCCTTAACCAATCACGGGTCTCCACGTACGCTACGCATGCGTGTGTATAACTATGCCGTAGGAGCAAGCTTTGCGTCTGTAGCTAAGCAGTTGGTCTCGAGGAGAACCCCAACTGCGAAACAACGACGTGTTAACACAATAAATATTCTTTTTATAGTGGCCAAGAGTTTGGTCTACAAATAACCTCTCCCAAATTAAAAAGATACACTTTACCTTTAACAGATAAAATACATATATTTTTGAAAATTCGATAACTTGCTCTCCCCTACCGCAACCCAAACAGAGAGCAGCCAAGAAAATGAGGAGACGCATCTGTAACAAATATAAAGAAAGAAATCATTGAAATTATCGCGATTATATTACAACAGAGGAAACACGTACGAAAATGTAGGAGAACACGCGATCGTGACTAATAAACGGAATGGACTGTTGAGACTATTCAAAGAATCATACAGAGAGTGTTCGGCAAACAGTTTGAGATAATTATTCCCGATCCTATATTAGTTAGCGACGATCCTGATAATTTTGGTCGATTATGATCACTTGTGGACTAAAAAAAAGTCAGAAGCGCTTTGAAGATGAAGAAGAAAAAATGTACCCGAGTAAATTAACCAGATGCAACTTTTCCCTGTTATGTTTTGTACTGCATAGGTCGTTGCTTTGGCGAGGAACTGACTTTCAAAGTACAATTCGTAAAAATCGAATCCAATAGTTGAGTCGCATTTCTCTTACCTTTGCAACGGTGTTTTCCTTGTGAATTCCGTTCGACTTCTGCATTCTCAATGTAATCTTCAACTATTTATAATACTGATTTTCAGTGCCGGCGACTTTTGCATGGAGTATGTGGAGAACTCCACACAGTAAATGCTAAGGGTGTGGAAATTCCATACCCTGGAAGTCAACTGCAATATTCAAATTTTTCAAACAGAAAAAAAATGCTGCGAAAATAATTATATCATATATATTCTCTTCAAATCTAGCATATTCCAGCCTCGGAAGTCGAGCGGATTTGAATCAGGCAATATAATAGGCATATTGACGCGCGCGTGGCGTCAATTCGGTGGCTGGCATGTGAATAGCATTGAGTAGTGCCACCCCCTCCACGCAGACGCATTCGCAGTGTACGAGCCTGGTTCGTCTGCTACAGTACAGTCACTGATTTTGTCATCTCTGATGTTTCACATGTTATCAAAAAAATTAATTGATTGATGAAAAAAGTCAATCATTCATTGCTCTCTCGAATGTTGGAAATTTTGCGGTGTGTGCCGATTTATTTGGGGTAATGATATGCATTTGAAGATTGTCGAACAGGAAATGAATTGCGGTCAAAAACCAGGCCAGCACTATTGATCAATGGCTCGATTTATTCTCGTGCGACACATCTGTGCACATATCGCACAAATTACATCAATTAATTTATAGTCTACTTCTTCATTGAAAACACGAGGAAAGTGTAAATCAAATATTAAATAAAGACTTTCACGGTGCCATTCGTGCCCACAATTAATGTATCGTAAATAGTTCATTTGGTCGGTAAACTAACGACGAAAAAGAATGTATGAAAATCTATACAAAAAATATGCATGAAATTAATTACAAAAATAGGTTTTCGGGCTAAACGATGTTTTCTGACTCCAGATTTGGGTGACTGTCCAAATGTTTCAAGATCACTTTTTAATTACGTTTCCGTAGATACATTTGTAGCGGCCTTGCCTAAGGCACCACCAGCGACCGCACGGCGGCAGGACGAACTAACGTTAGTAAAAACTGACACGTCGCGACAATGGAGGAAACAAATACTAATTCCACGTGTCTGGACGTAACGCGTACGGCGGTGGCACTTATACAAAAAAAATAGATACAAGATCAATGGCGAATCCGAGCCTGTTCCGTTCCACGTACACACGTATTTCAACTTAAGATTAAATAAAAAGTCATTGTAAAGATTAATAAATATTGTTCTATTTTAATACACCAATACCTCACGTGTCACCTCATTACACCCAAACGGCTAAAATTGGTGACCCCGACGTGATCCTTCGCGATTATAAAAGGCCGAGTGTTCAACCTCCAAGTGCCACGTGAGACACATACAAAAATGGCGGACCCGGATGCATCGAGCTCAGCTCGAGATTCTCAGGAAAACAACAATACGTTGAATCACGGAACTCAAAACATTAATCAAGTGGAGGACGTAACGAGTCTAAGATTATCTCCTTTCTGGCAAAACGTGCCAGATCTGTGGTTCACGCATGTGGAGGCCACGTTTGAGAACAGACGCATACGCAACGATGCGAGAAAATATAATTTCGTCATCGAATTTTTGAATGCAGAGGCTCTGAAACAGGTCTCTGACTTCGTTCGACGTCCACCGGAACATGATAAGTACACTGCGTTGAAAAATATTCTTATCAGTCGACTTACTGATTCAAAAGAGCAACAAATTCAAAATTTCTTAACGAGCTTCAGCTCGGTGACAAAAAACCCACCCAATTATTGAGGGAGATGCAAGACCTTGGCGGCCATATTGTCGACGCCGATTTCCTTCGGTCACGTTTTATTCAGTGCATGCCCACTAGCGTATGAGCATTTTTAGTGGGAAGTTCCGCACTTACGATAAACGACTTAGCGGAGACGGCGGACAGACTCCTTGAGAGCTGCGGCAACTCATTCGTTATGGCAACAATGACGCAGGATGTCTCAAGACTCCTCGGTACACACGATGGAACAGCGAATGGCGTCGTTGGAATTTAACATGTCAGCATTGATGACTTCAATTAACATGCTTCGAAAGAGATTGGAAAGCTCGGACAACTACAATGAAGATAACAACAATAACAATCGTCGAGGTCGATCGCGCGCTCGCAGTAAGTCACAGTCTCGCTCTGATATGTGTTATTATCACAGTAAACAGTATTATTCACGTGTTTGGCAAAAAAACTCACATTAAATATTTAATTGACTCAGGCTCCGTCGTAACAATTTTGCCTCGCAGCCTCGTCAACGAGAAACTACGCTGTGGAACGATGAAACTTTACGCAGCGAACTCGACTGAAATCAACACTTTCGGAAGTAAACTATTGACTGTTGATCTAGGTCTGCAACGTCCATTTCAGTAGTCATTTATTATCGCGGAAGTACGATCTGCAATTCTCGGCGCAGATTTTCTGGCGCACCATGGATTACTCATCGATCTAAAAAATCAACGATTAATAGATTCACGGACAAATGTCTCCTCATCTGGGACAGTATTAGAAACAAGCATACATAGTATCTCGACCATCAACGCCCAAGATGAATACACGGATCTCTTAACAAAATTTGTGGACATTACCAAACAACAAGTATTACCGAGAACTGAGAGCGAGAGCCCCGTCAACATTACATTGAAACCACAGGTTCTCCGGTGTGTCAACGTCCTTGACGACTGGTCGGAGAGAAACTAGAGGCATTACGGAGTGAAATGGAGTATCTTCTTGAGCAAGGACTGATCACACCATCCAAAAGCGCCAGGGGCAGCCCAGTTCACATGCTAAGAAAACATTCTGGAGGCTGGCGACTTTGCGGGGATTTTAGAGCGTTAAACGCGAAAATGGTACCGGATCGGTATCCCACAGGACATAACTACGATTTATTTCAAGGTTTGTACGGAAAAATCATTTTTTCCACACTGGATTTGACAAGAGTATATGATCAGATTCCCATGGCGGAAGAAGATGTTAAAAATACTGCTGTAACGACACCACTGGGACTCTCCGAATTTCTAGTCATGTCTTTCAGGCTGCGAAACGCCTCACAAACATTCCAAAGATATATGGATTCTATTTTCAGAGATCTCAATTTTGTTATCGTCTACATAGATGGTATTTTGGTTGCGTCGGAGACTCCTAAGCAACACCAACAGCATTTAACGATCGTTTTCGAGAGATTACGGCAAAATAAATTAACTATAAACATTAACAAGTGTGTTTTAGGAAAATCAGAGCTCATCTTTCTCGGCTATACGATTAACAGAGACGGTTACAAACCACCTGGTGAACGAATTTAAGCTATCCTGGAATTTCCAAAGCCCTACACGATCGTTGAGCTACGCCGATATCTTGGATTGGTAAACTATTACAGGCGCGGCATTCCAGAGGCAGCGAAAATTCAAGCCTCCCTTAACGAATTTCTAAAAGATTCGAAGAAAAACGACAAACGAAAAATTCCGTGGAACCCTGAAAGCGAAAGAGCATTCGACGAGAGTAAGCAAGGGGTGGCAAAGGCGACGTTGACAGTGTTCCTCGCGCCAAATTCTCCGCTCGCTTTGACGAGAGATGCTTCAGACGTAGCCATCGGAGCTTCACTCGAGCAATTCGTGGATAACGAATGGAAACCTTTGGGATTCTTCTCGCGTAAGTTGAGTTCAGCTGAAAAGAATTATAGTACGTACGACAGAGAACTTCTCGCAATATTTTCGGCATTAAAGTTCTTTTTGCACATACTGGATGGTCGACATTTCGTGGTACGAACTGACCACAAACCTCTCGTGTACGCTTTCCAATGCAACTCCGAAAAATTCTCACAGCGACAGCTTCGACAGTTTGATTTTATAGCACAATAATCAATTAATCAAATCGAGATGCCCAAAGTTCTGGCAGCACAAGTGATTCGGGACGCGCAACAAGACGACGAAGAGTTAGAGGAGCTGCTAGAAAACAAGACATCGCTGATTCTTCAACACATATCTGTTGAGCCTGATGTCAAGGTCTATTGCAACATTTCGTCGGGAGTGGTACGACCGTATATTCCGAAATCACTACGTCGACCAGCATTCGATTCGATTCACTCTATCTCGCACCCCAGTGGGAGGAGTACGTGCCGGCTCATGAAACAAAAATACGTGTGGCCTGGCTTAAAAAAAGATGCTTTGGCGTGGTCGGGCTGTTGTTTGCCGTGTCAGCGCTCGAAAATACACAGACACAACCGAACTCAACCCAACTTCATCGAGGTGGAAGATTCAGTCATATTCATATGGACTTGATTCAGCTTCCTGTCGTCGACGGATACAGATATTGTTTGACTATCATGGATCGGTTCTTGAGATGGCCGGAAGCAATCCCATTAAAGAACATGACAGCTGATACGGCGGCAACCGCATTTTGCAACCAGTGGATTTGTCGGTTCGGCACTCCACTAACGATAACAACAGACCAAGGTAGGCAGTTTGAGTCATGGTTATTTTATTCTCTAGCCAATCTGATTGGTACCAAAAGAATACGGACGACACCTTACCACCCGGCTTCTAACGGACTCATTGAATGTTGGCATAGAACGCTAAAAGCCGCGTTAATGTGCACCAGGTCAGTACCATGGACTGAATTACTCCCAACAGTATCATTACGAACAGCATTTAAAGAGGATCTCAAAGCATCGTGTTCCGAAATGTTATACGGTACCACTATTCGAGTCCCGGGGGAATTTTTCATCTCTCATGACGTCACAGCTGATCCACGAATCTTCGTACAAAAGTTTAGAGAATTTATTAGAGACGTTCGTCCGATACCAACAGCGCATCACAATGAGGCTCGCGCATTTATTCTCAAGGATCTTAACAGTTGTTCTCACGTACATCTACGGAATGACGCGGTAAAACCACCTTATTCGGGGCCCTACGAGGTCATCAAGAGATTGGACGATCGACGTTTCGTGATTGACATAAATGGAGCAGAAACGACAATATCAATTGAAAGACTGAAACCGGCGTATGTCGTCACAGACGACACTCAGAGCCTAAAGCCACGTAGAATGGAAAATAAGACTGAAGTACATAAACGGAGTGTAACTCCAGATCAACCGATAAAAACTTATACCAAAGATCAAAAAGTTTCGTTTCCTTTTGACCCAGTCAAAGTCACTGGAGGGGGAGTGGATGTAGCGGCCTTGCCTAAGGTACCACCAGCGACCGCACGGCGGCAGGACGAACTAACGTCAGTAAAAACTGACACGTCGCGACAACGGAGGAAACAAATACTAATTCCACGTGCCTGGACGTAACGCCTACAGCAGTGGCACTTCTACAAAAAGGATAGATACAAGATTAACGGCGAATCCGAGCCTGTTCCGTTCCACGTACACACGTATTTCAACTTAAGATTAAATAAAAAGTCATTGTAAAGATTAATAAATATTGCTTCATTTTAATACACCAATACCTCACGTGTCACCTCATTACACCCAAACAGCTAAACATCTAACAATAAGTGTGGTAAGCAATAAAGTTTTTTTTTTACCAGAAAATCGTTCATCATCCTTCCTCCTTTATCCCCTGATTACTATGATATCTGACCAGCGCTTAAGACTTCATAATCAGTTCTCAAAGAACGATGTTCAGGATTGCTTTCTTTATAAAGACAGAAAATTATTTCATTATCAAATGCGAATAGTCGCCGCTTTCATTAGATAATGCAGCGACTCGTGCTTTTCCATCGAACCCACTCACAGCCGCGCGGGAGCATCACGCGGATGTTTCGATGTATCGAATTTTACGAGTAAACAATCAAACATTGAAAGTTTATAGGATGTTGGCTCAAAAATCGAAACGGATTGAATTTTCCACAGGTTTTTTGAAGAAGTCTCTTTATTGCATTAGTGAAATGTGTAGATCATTAGGTGGCCATGTCTTTAAATAGATTGAGAATCAACACAAAGATTCAATCAGCAAATTTAAATTTGCACATTGTTTGCTTGAATTTTCATCCCATTTCCAAAGCCCCCTCTATGAGCAAGTACATTTTCCAATGTCGAATTCCCCATAGAGAAAGCTTTAATATACAGAAATGGGTGAAAAGTACGAGGAATGTGCACATTTAAATCTGCAGCTTTTCTACCCCCCGTTTCAGGTTGCAAAGAAAATTACGCGGAGATTTCCTTGCTTTAATTTGAGTTTCGTTCAAAATTTCCAGCCGATTTTGCATTCCATGAAATCAGGAATCCTTCATCAATCTTTGCTTAATTTACTATACATCATCGTTAACTATCAAATTTAGTACTGGGGAGGGTATTTTCTTTTATAGATTGAAGTACGCTCGAGGTAAAGGTATGAAATGTACGTTTTTTCGAAATCTTCAAAATTTTATAAAACCTAAACGGTTTGACCAATTCTTTTTAAACTCAATAGCAAACAGTGTTTCGTGATAGAACATTGGTGCAAACAATTTGAGCCTGATAGCTTAAAAATTGCAAAATTGCAATTTCGACAAGATAAAAAAACCCATAAAATCAGGACGAGTCGATGAATCTCCTCGGAAATTATATCGAACAAAAGAGGGTGGCAGGGTGGCTGCTTGCGTGAAAATTTTGAAGCCGGTCGGTCAAGCCATTTCGAAGTTGTGGCAGTTTACATTTTTCAGTCTCATCACACTGTTACGTCCTGCGACTTTCGGGATTTCCTTTTCTCATAGAGATTGTCAAATCCGACAATTCTCAAGGAATAAGAAAGGAAGTACGAAACATGGTCGAGTTCACGTGCGCATAGTTTTCCGTCACCGAAAGAAATCGATGGAATTTACCAGTACGAACGGTTGATGAGAGCGAAGAGTTTTCGTCGCCAAGGCTCGCCTAAACGGCGACGGCTATCGCTGCTAACACTAACAATCGTCAATCGTCGGAAAGGAAACATATAGAGGTCAGCTGGAAATCCTTGGCGATAGCTTCGGGTTTCTCGGCGCATGGAGAGTCTCTCAGCCCAGCATGAGATCAAGCATCGAAATTTTCGAAACAGCGCGTGACACTACCACCAGCGTGCGCGCACATATACGAGTGAGTAAAACTGTGGCCGCACTAATACTATTTGTGCGTGGGGCCACGTGCTCGAATGAACTGGCGCCCCAATATCAATGGCCCCACAAATGTATGTGTGCATGA
The DNA here is from genome assembly GCA_963669185.1 of Dyspetes luteomarginatus. Classification (NCBI taxonomy): domain Eukaryota; kingdom Metazoa; phylum Arthropoda; class Insecta; order Hymenoptera; family Ichneumonidae; genus Dyspetes; species Dyspetes luteomarginatus. The sequence continues at coordinate 10,615,446 of OY769905.1, forward strand.
GTGAGCGCATATGACGCATCAGCATCCCATGAAACGATATGACAGAGTGAATTCCCGAAAGTTGCGTAAAGACGAATAATAATTAAGGGTAGATTCAAGTATGATCAAGAGTACCTGGGTTAGGCCATCAACAATAGTTATTTTTATATAATTTACGGGTATGAAAGTGGGCATGAAAATATCACACAAGTTCGAATAATATTTCCTTCTTTTAAAACATTAAATGCAAATTTACGACAACAATCATCACCTAGGATCGTGATGATTCTTTTCCACGAACATATACAGTATATCGCCACTCTCGTTGACGATTGAGGATGTTTAGACGGGAACTCGAGGACCATTATCGAAAAAGAGTTCGGAGAAATCATATTTACATTTAAATAAATATTCGAGGCGAGTAATGAGAGACCGAATTCAACAGCGTGGACAAAGAAAAAGACCACGTGACATCATCCTGTAAACATAGAAAATTCCAGCACCAAAATTCGTTTTGACAAAGGAAGGCGATGGCAGGCAAAGCCATGCGTCCTTTTTCCTCCTATATTCAAAGCCCATTTTTCAACTCCAAGGCTGGTCATCTCACGCGCACCCCCAGCAACCAATGCGAGCCTCCCCTACAATTCTATCGGGTCCGCTTGGAAACGCTCCATGCGAGGCTCGTGGGTACGGTCTCTACGGAGGAGGGGAAATTATACAAATAAGTAACCGAACGAATCGAGATCACGAGTATACGATGGTCCAATTAAGACACCCCGGCAAAGCATTTATGTTGTTACGATTTCGGATCTTTTATAGTAAAATCATTAATGAATAAATACGAACTCGTGGGAATTTCAAAATGCATGGAATGAATGAATCAATTTTTACAGGAAATAACCCGATTGTTTAACTTAAACGGTTTATCAAATTATTTATTTAAAAACAAAATAAATAAAAACCAAATTAATCATAAATTCAATAATCAATTCAATCAAAAGTAATTCAACCAAACGTAAAGTTCATCACTCATTAAATTAATTTATGTAACCCTTTAAATCCATTTAAATCATATTAATCAATAAAATGGAATATCATTTATCAGAGATACATAATAGAAATTACACTTTTCTGTAAAATCTAAATCATTATCAATAGTTGCGGAAGCATGGACTGTACATAGATTGATTGATACAGAAAATCTTGCGTCATCCAGAAGAAAGAAATGGAGCGAAAAGAAAGGACAGGATAGGAAAAGACATATGAGAAAGTAGGAAGAAAAGCATGAGAAAGGAGAGGATAGAGCGGATAGGAGTATGTAGGAGAGAGGGTGGAGAGAGTCCCTACGGAGGGGCCTAGCTAGCGCACGCGCCACCGAGAACCAAGAGAACGAATGATGCGAAGAACGAGAGAAGAGTGAGAGAGTACGAAGGATACGGAGATGATGAAGAGCGAGGGAGATGAATAGGCAGAGGAAAAAGTTACGCTACAATGCGCATGCGTAACATTTCACGAAATCAGCGCAAATACCCAAAATAATGGGTTTGCGAATTTATTTTTGTGTAAGAATGAATGAATGAATGAGTAGAAATAAGATAATGTTGGTTCCAATTCAAATTCAATAATTATTCATGTGAGAAACAACTCTTCCAAAATTCATTGTATCGAGACATGAGGGGCGGTGAGCCCACGCATAGGCAAAGGCGTGCGGGGTGTAAAGCGTTCAAGGGGTCATACCCACTTTTTCCTAAAGGACAGCTTATATAATTAGGGGTCAGAGGCCCGGAGGAGTTAGTTAGAGTCAGAGTTTAAAGTTTTAGTTTTTTAGTTAGAGTTTCAGTTGAGAGTTCGCCGCGGAAGTTAAAAAGCTAATCCACGATACATATTTTTGTACCGTTTTCTATCTTTTTCATTTATTAACAGTTTTTAAGTTTCAATATTTCTTTTCCATCTTTTATTCCAATTTCGTGTGTGCGCTAATTAATAACAGTTATTCTATTTTGTAAAAATCCTATATATTGTTTTTATAATTTAACTCACAAAAAAAGAACATTCGTGCATTAAATCAACAAACTCTCACAAGTGAACATTAGTCTCCAAGTTATTCATCAACCCTCACCTGATTTAATTTTCACCGTTCTCATCATCATCATTATCATTATCATCTTCAATTGTTCTGCTTCTCCACCACCACCACCACCGAGTAGGTACAATTAAAGTGTTTATGTTATTGGTGCAAGCATGATGTCTCTAAATATAAAATCAGTGCGCGTTACCGAGTCTCGGACGAGAGCCTCCGGCGTTACGGGCCTGAGAGCTAACGTAGCGTATTAGGAAACTCCATCCACGTACCAAGAGTTTTCCTTTTGTTCGAAATTTTTCTGTCATCGTTTCATCCCATTTTATTTTCAACATGCGTATCATAATTCTTCGCGTTGGAATTAATTTCCTTTGTTTCCCTAAAATCTATAATCCGTCTAATTAGAACGAAAACTCGTACGTGATCTATTTTCTTTCAAAAGGATAAAGTGCGACCGAATAAATAATTCTCATTCAGAAAAGAATGCTTCGCTGAAATTTAAAGATGGTTTGGCGGGTACGAATAAAAATATTCCGAGTGCCATGTATAATTAATCCGAATTTTCTGATTAATCGGGAAAACCAATTAAAATTATTTAAATCATTTTTTTTAACCCTCGTTCAAATTCGATTAAAATTCTAAACGTCCGGTTAATTTATTTAAAACCTAAATTTGTGGAAAGTTATTATGAAAATAAACGGGTCTCAATTTCAATCATTATTTAATTTATCTTGAAGAACAATTAAAAATGGAAGATCTTTACGTAATAATATTAATTGGAAGTGTGGTTGTAGGACTCGTGTTCATTCTTTCTCTTATTTGCTGCCTTTCGTGCGCGTGAGAAATTGTCTAGACCCCGTTTCACAGTTTAGCGAAATATTTTCCTTTTCGGAAGTTGGTTGGTGCACCGTGACACATTTCAAAATGACATCTGTTTTAAATTTCAACCCATAAAATTGCTCGAAATCTAACGACCCCCAATCACTCTACTCTCGTATCCATAGACGGTTCGTCGCCGGTCATCTTAATAGAGGTTTTGACTCGGCCTCCAAACCGCCCTTCCCCCCATCTCACCGACCGACCCGTAAATTCACAGTCGTGATTTGCGCGGACTATATTGTTATATGTATATTGGGTTTAACGCGTTTTTATGTTCTTCCTTTCCTTTACGAGTCATTATTTTCTCCTTCCATTATGGAGGATCTTCAAATTCGGTTTGCTGTCGGGGTAATGATAGTCATATTTCTTCTAGTTTTAAGCCTGGGAATTATGCTATTCTGTCCTTGTGGAACCCCTGTGTTGACTCCTCCCCCGACCCCGCATAATTCTTTCGTCGATATCAGCGTGGATTCTACAATTGCGATAGGAATGAATACGTGAAATAAATAATTACATGAAGATTTACATCATCTTCCCCATGTTAACTTTGCGCAATTTCTTTCCCTTAAAGTTTTCTTGTTTTGTTCAAATTCATTTTTAACAAATTTTCTTGATTATTTCTCGTCCTCTGACGCATAACTATTCACATATCTTTATAATTACAAGAGCGACGCAATCATTTCCAGAAGGGATTTTCGCTGGCGCTGTAATTAAATAAAAACAGTTTTTACAATTTTAATTAAATTATAACATTAATTAAATTTCATTATTGACAATTTTTCTCGACAATTAAAATTGAATTCTATCCCCTTTCATAAATTAAATCACAATACGCTCCTGTCCATCCTGAGATTTTTTCCGCAAGGTTAGGCTCGAAACAGGGCAACACTCTGGCCAATGCGCTTTTTCCGAGAACGTGTAAAGGGAGAGCTTGCTTTCCTTGACCGAGATGGAAAAGTAGCAAGTCAGGACGTAACAACACATAGCCACAGACACAGACACAGAAACAGGCACAGGCATACACAGACGCACGCACGCACGCACACACACACACACACCTAAATGTTCACAATGTGAATCATTTTGAACATTGACATTAAAAACTCAGCTCTTTTCACGAAAACAAAGGTTACCCCACGACGAAGGAAAATTATCGGTCAATTTTAGGATTCACAAAAATGACAAATTTTATAGTATTAAGAGCATTTTTATCGAAAATATTCTATAGAATATTGACGTGGAGGCTTCTAAAGAATTCTACATGTTATAATATTTGAACTTCCATGCCGATCTTCGCCAAAGTCAATACCGATTTTTTTTATTTTACCCCACCTGGGAACTAAATTTCCGCTAAATTTAGTTGAATAATTGCTCGAGCTAAAACGGTCGCAGATATTCTTCGAACAATTTAAATAATACAAAAGAATTTCATAAAATCCGACAAACTTTCTGGATGTTTGCCAAACTTAACATAAAACATTGTTGAATGTATGTCCCATTTGTGTTTCAAATGTCAGCTCAATATCTAAAAAAATGGCTCGAGTTAAAGCGTTTACAGACTTTGAAAATAACTGTAAACCCCTTTAAATATGTCAGGTGGCATCCATTTGAAAAGAAAGAAAACATCGAACAAAGGGTGCTAATTGCTCGATTCATGTGCAAATTTTTATCTCGATATCTCAAGTCTTTCTCTACTAATTCACTGTCAAGTGCAATCAAGTCGAGCGGGCACACGTAGCCACAGGCATACATCCACCCGGATTTTTTTTTTAGCTATTTTCTCATCTTACATAGTTCGTATGTGGTGAGAAAGTAAAATATGGTTTTCTACGGATAATCGCGAGTATTAAAAATGTCATATGAACAGTTTCCGCAATGAAACTTTAACCAAATTTCTACATACTATAAAATAAAATCCCCGGAGAAAGCATCTGTCTGTACGTTAAGACTAATCTCGAGAACCACTGAATGAATTTTAATGCGGTTTTCACGATTCTATAGAGCATTTCTAGAAGAAAGTTTAGGAGTGTGAAAAATCAATCTATGATAAAAAGAAGCCAAGCAGTGACGAGTGACATTGCTCCCGTGCAAAGCCAGGACAGGTCGCTAATTTAATATAAATAAAGTTTCAATTGCATTGAAGGACTGTTACAGACATTGTCAACTATCAACTAGAAATAAACCCGGCGCGGCTTTGTTGGTACTTATAAGTAGTTCCTAATTTTAGTAGCAATCTCACAATTTCGATACAAAGAGGAAGTCATTCAAAAAACGACGTTGTAAGTACGAGGCTGATTATACAGTCCCGGCCACACATACTTTCTTTCATTTTTCATACCTACCTACATCGAACACGCGAGACCAACACATCCCAGCGAGTATAGAATTGGAAGGGATACGCACAACTTCTTATTGAGGTTTTTCCTGTAAAAAAAGTTTCGGACAGGAGGATTGCTATATTGCTCTATTTTTGTATATATCCATATAACCATATATGGGTGTTTGTGAATGTATCGATATATACCTGTAAATATAAATATTGGGGCTATCAAACTTGTCCGTGTAGAATCGAAATCCCCTCTATATGTGTATATATGTACCCGCTGTATGTATACCATCGAGCACACGTTGACGCCTTCGACATGGCCTAACGACAGACTCTGATTACGCGAGGCTAACGTGACTGCCGCTATGCGTTTCCCCTATGGATCTAGAGATTCATGCTTGCGCCCAAGCTATCCGGCGTCAATTTCCCCCACTCGTCTGTACGCGGCGGCTTCCCGTTCGGAAACCTAATCAATTTCATGAGTCGTTGCGACAGTGTAGTGGCTGGCTCAGGGATAATCGCAGTTTAGCGTGTAGCTTCGCGCCTCGTGGGTGTGTATATATGCATGCGCAAGTTCCATACAGTTTGCTGTCGAGTTGATATACGCGAACCCGTACAGCTCTGCGTAAATCCTCCACCACACCTGCACTCATACCAATATCATCAATCGACCCATCACACGTTTCGTCGCTATCGTAAAGCCTCGAGGATTCGAATGCCCTCGCTCAGAATAATTAATAACGAAATACATATATATGATCTATACATATTATAGATGGCCATATATGTATACGAGACCCGAGAGTCTCGCAGGATTGCTGACAATGAGATGCAGGCGTGAGAAAGTGCTACGGTGAAATAGGAATGATTTAATTTTTTTTAAGAGGATGGATTGTTCATTTTTCGAGGTACGCGACTATTAAAAGAAAATATTAACTTATGGATTTGAAAGTTTGATATTTTGTTGTTGAGTGAATTATCTGTTGGTTAAGGATTTGGAGTCCTTACTCGTGTGAGGGTTAAAAAATAATAACCGCGGTTTCCGAAATCTATATCCTGTGACAATAACGTAAATTAATGTATATAATCCATTTTTTATATATCTCGGTATAAAATACCTCATTGACATTGAAATTGATTATCGCCATTTTATAATCTATAAATTTGTGTTGTTCTTGCCAGTATCTCACAGTAATGTTTGATCAATATATTGTGATTAACAGAACGAACACCTATAGGCTCCTTAGCATTTTGCATATATTAGTATATCAGTATATTTTCAATAATTTATATAAATTATTATCTTTTAATAAAAATAAAACTGATACCACAGCATATGAATAAAACTTCAGATAACATAATGCGATGAAAGGAAGCGTTGAAAGGAGTAATTCTTTTCGTTTTGATAATTTCAATTAACGTCGCGCAGACTATGTGGAATTCATTGCTATTTGAACTGTCATTGATTTTACTACATTTATTATATCTGCTTTAAATGTCTTTAATCGTTGGATTTTAATACATTTATCTATCATGAGCATTTCTTTTGAATTACATATAATCAAAGTAAATTAAACGAGTACTTCGATGGATCATGCAGAGTGTAATTGATTTCATTAAATGCGAATATTTAAGTAAGTGACGACTAACCCGCTTTATTCCCATCGTGAAACTGAAAATATGGATGGAATCCCCGCGGAAATAATTTATATCCCAAATATATGAAAAATAGATAAAATATGAAGGTGGCTAAAGTTTATATATTATGATTTTTTTTTTCATATGTAACATATATTAAATGTATTTCGCATATATTTTATGGCAATATTTTATATATTATCCCATATATTTCTTCCGTGGCCAAGGCATTTGGGCACGAACGTACTTTTATTCTCTAAATTAATATATACCTACAATGTATACCTGTCAAATTCGCTTCTGTATTTGTTTTAAGTTTCCTTGATTGTAAGTTTATATAAAAACCACATTATACATGTATAAACACAAACAGACATTACCTAAACAGCATTGTGTGTAATGACGCTCAACATGTTAGGTTAAATTAGATTGGGTGTATTATATTGTGTGCACATTTGCATGTTTCAATGTATTGAAACATACAAATGTGCAGAAGACTACGCCCGGTAATTCGCACTTTGTCAATTCAGAGCCGAACCGCCAGTGATAGAAGTACAAATTTTTTGTATTCAGTAAACTATATTTATTATACGGCTTTATTCATATCTTTTCGATATTATTATCATTTAAAGTATCGTAAAGTAAGTGTATAGTTGTTTTACTGTTTTCAGTATGTTTATTTTGCTTTTACATTTTAGCTTATTACGACGTACTCAAATGCTCGCCGAATGTAAATTTGCTTGTGAAGATACAACAAATAACAGCATAAACAACTAGTAGTGAAATCTGTTGAGAGTTAAAGCGTACAAAAACCTCATGTTAGTACTAATGATTATTATAATTAATAATATACAAAAACCTCATATTATTACTAATGATTATTATAATTAATATAATCATTAGTAGTAACATGAGGTTTTTGTAAGCTTAACTATCAACAGATTTCACTACATAGTTGCTTATATTGCTGTACCTTCCCAAGCAAATATAATAGCTAAAAATGTAAAAGCAAAATAAACATACCGAAAACAGTAAACCAACTATACACTTACTTTACGTGAATGATAATTCATTCACTAGCTTCATATTACTATTAACAATACCTAATAAGTTTTGAATGTCCAAGAAAGGCAATGAAAAAAATAATAGAATAATTGATTTTGTATAGTACTGAAACTTGTGTTACTACTGAATTGTAAGCACTAGTATTATAATACAAGTAATACTGATTGGACCGGGAGACTGACAACAGTTTAATCCCGAATCCCTCAAATACGTGTGTGTTTGCGAAAAGCATATTGAAAATGTTTCTTTGTAACGCACACGCACACGTCCACGCACTCGTGGATACACTCACGCACACACGCACACATGCATAAACACACATGCGCACTGTGACGCGTTTTCCCGTGACCCACTCGGCGTACACAAAATCCTCGCTCACCGGCTCGAAGGGCGCCAGCCACGGAAGCCAAAGCGGCCCGTGGCAAATTTTATTTTCTAACCGGCGAACGAGGAAACTGCCCGACTTGGCTGCAGCCTTCTGGGATGGTAGAGGCGCTGGGTTTCTCGCGGGATGGCCCTTAAATAAAACAAGGCACTTCGACTTTAACTGGGATGTTTAATTTCACAAATAATCTCTTGGGGTTTATCCCTTGGTGGACTCGATATAATACTACAAATAAATATGACCGAACTAAACGGACAGACGGAAACGAAATCTCGACCCCAGGAACAATACACCGCACGGGAGGTAAAGCTTAAATCTTCGCGCAACCAACTTGGTAGCCGAGACGGCGTACAAGATGGCGCCGATAGAAAACGTGCTCGCGAGAGCCGTGACACGAAAATTCGCGATGAATTCCTCCCCCGGCTGAGACTCGGATCGACACTTAGCCTTAAAATTAATTGGACTCGCACCTCGCGTCACAAAATATAAAAGAACGGACCTCGGTGAGACGATCCAACAAACAAAATTACAAAAACGAGAAATTCCACACACGATCAAAGGCGGGACAATAAGACGCGATCGGGCTCTTGTACGTAAACCGGCCGTAACGACAATATCGCTACGGCTCTATATAATTTTACCGCGATACAAATTCCCAAAATACGAAACCGAGTGAAGCAACGACCCTACCGGTTTATTTCCTTTGGCTGGACCCCGGAGAATCCACGGTATGCCCAACCGTGACGATATTCGGACGGGTTGCTGATCTTCAGCAACAGGAGCGGCCACGACACGAAACGCCACGTCTTTACTCGTACGCGACGGAAGCTTGAGTCCTCGAGAAATTAGGCGCGCTTTTCCCTCTCGCCGCGGGTCCGTTTACCCCCACCCCTTGCCTCTTCAACTCTCGCGAATAAGTTTGAAACCGCTGATCGGGACGGCAGCTGCACGCGACTTGAAATCGACGGAAAGGACGATTCGAGGGCGGGCAACGATAGACAATCGCCTCTAAGCTTGATAATGTGGCTTCAACGGCCACTAACTCCGATGCAGCGACTCTGCAGATGGCCTTGATGCAGTTTTTAGGGTTGTGCAGCGTGAATCCCACACGAGCAACACGGTTCGGGGTGGGTGGCGTGGTGATAGCCTATCATAAGCCGCGATTCAAATCGGGACTCTCGTGGGATGGTCTGAGAGCAGCGGCAGCGACGAGAAGCCCATGTATGAGCCCACTCACACCGGTGCGGCTCAGGCCGATGGTAGGGGCGGAGAACCCTTCTCTCCCGTCGGTATCGATTTGAGCCGTGGATCTCGTGTCATTGGCCCGTAGCGGCGCGTTTGAACCGCGCGCATCCTTCGGTGATGATGCTGTCCTCGTAGGCCGGTAAGACCGAAGCTCGCCCAAAGATAATGGGAAACAAAAGATACGGAAAATATTAGAATAATCGAACGGCTGTTAACGTATCGGCCCTGTTGGATCGTCTCGGCGGGACTCAACGAGACGAGACGTCGCTCTCGTGTCGCGCCGGGAGCTCTTTACTGTGTTTGCAACGTGCAGCAGAAATGCCACGTTACAGCACATACACACATTCTGGATTTTTTTTTTAATTATACTTTTTAGAACATTTTGAGTAGTCTAGCATAAAAAAATGAAAAACTTTTTTTTACAATAATATTTAATAATACAAGGTTTCCAAATCTGGCCCATTTTTCATTCCGTGCATGGAATCAAACGTTCGATTAACGTTGTGATTGGAAAAAAAAAAATTTATGTCGAGCGTTTCATAGAGGTAATTTGGATAACTGACCATATGAGGGCTTGGACTACTTATTGTGAGTTTTGAACTTGATCCTCGATTTTGTTTCACATTCAAGTTTGAGCTCAAGCTTAAATTTGATCATTAATTTTCTGTGACACTCAAGTTCGAGCTCAAGTTTGCATATATAGTGCCCGCCACAAGTATTGGGTTGATGGGTTCTTGGCCGATTTCAGCAAAACTTCCACGGATTTCAAAAAACGAAAAATGTATATTCGAGACAATTAATTTGTCTTTCAAATATAATGAGTTTTATCACGATAGGATGTGAATTGACATGGTGCGAGAGGATAGCGTGGGTGGGTGCAGAACCGAGGCTTTGCGATCATGCATTACCGGCCTAAGTAGCGATATACACAGCGGGCATGAAGTTCCTGTAACGATGTATACCAATCGAAAGGGCACCTCGTGGTGATGAGACCCCCCTCCCTCCAACAGGTACCGATCGCATAACTCCAGAAGGGGATGCAGTACCAGGAAGCGAGAGTCGCTTCCTGATATTCGCTGGGGTCCGGCAATTACGCGAAAACACGTTGATCGATTTGATTGAAACTTATCGTGGAGTTGTATAAACCTCGAGTAACTGTTGTGAAAATTCTCCCTCAAGATGAGGTCCAGATATACAATCCAGGATTACGAGGGTGCCCTGACGCATTTATCGATATTTTTCGCATTAAAGGATGATATCATCACGGCTAAGACTCGGTGCATATTACAGCGAAAGTTTCAATGATTACGAGTGGTTTGAAGAGTATTCTAGTCGGGAGATTTTTTAATTATTATTTTTTATTCGATATGTATAGCCAGGTACTGTAATACTTTTGTCTAAAAGTATTATATATGTATACACACCCAGTTTTGGTAATACATTGCCCCAAACACTGTCTGTCACCGACAGAATCATTATCCGAAAGTAGGTTAAGACATATTCAACGGTTTTGGTAATCATCAGACAAAACGAAAACATGTGATGTCACAGTGCAATGCATACTCTCGTCTTTTTGCTCTGCGGGCAGTTGCAATAAAAAATCAATATGTGAAAAACTTTGTAAGTATAGCGATTTGAAATTTGCGAGTGGCTCAGTTATATGTGTAATAATAGTAGAATCAGGAATACGGAAAAAGTTGGAAAGTTGAAGGTTATATAGCTCGTCGACTAGTATCTCGTTCACGGGAGGCGCTCACTGCCATGCCACCTGGTGGAACGCTGACAAATTATCAGTCTCTACTAACGGATACAGCCGTTTCATTACATCGCTCATCCAAAGAGTATGATTTTGAGATCCGAGTATTTCAAGGACCGAGTCGAGGAGGACTCTTTGACGGAGTATGTACGAGAAACGTCCAGAGAATACTACCGGTCTTTTTCTTGGCAATGAAACGATTTTGGGAGAGCCTTAAGCCAATCAATTTCATTTCAATTGAATAAGTTTACGTAGAAACTATTTCCATTATTTGATTTTAAACGGTCACATTTACCGTGATTGTACATATATATAGTATATTATAGTATGTTAAAATTTATATATTATAGTATGTTAAAATTTATTGACCATTTAAAAAAAAAAGGTATATGAGCTCTGTGCACGGATGTTTTACTAATTTACTTGTGAAAACATAAACCGTGAAGAACGTGTTCATGATCACCCCGACGTTTTCAATTTTTGTTTGGTAGAAAGTGATTTTTTTGCCCTGCAACAAAGGCGGTTATAGAGAAAGGACATGTAATGAGAAAGGGCATGTAAGAATGAAAAAAAATCATATTGATAAACGGTCCGGAAGGCCATCATCGTTTCACGGATTTGCTGTTGACGAAGTGAGATTATGCTGTAATGGGTCCTAGTTAGCTGTAAATCACGGATAACGGCTGATGGTGACTGTTCGATATCACCTGTTGTTTCGAACGGGTTTTACTTATACAAAAAAGCTTTTTATACAAGCAATTTATTTATACGAAATCACACCAAATTTTATCAACTCGTAAAAATCATTACAGGTCACGATAGAAAAAATCGGTATGTCAAGTTTTGTTAAGAGATTATTAGCAGTTTTTCAAAACACTGGCAAAAACGAAATACCCCGTCAGCTGACCGCGATGAAACGCGCGAAAAAGACGGGAGTAATTCATTTTGCCCTGCGGGCAGTCAGGAATAAAAAATATACCTTCATACAAAGTCGAATGAGAAACTAACGAATCAATATTTTCATAGTTTATAAACCGCACCGACAATTAAGAAACTAAAAACTGTGTAGATACATTAATTTGAGGTTCTTGTATTTTTGATCAGCAAGTACCAGATTACAGAGACTCGAATGGTCTGCTGCGCTGTGACGCAGAGCCAGCATGAAATCCTCGTGTCCCCAAGAATTAATAGTCATTAAATTTTGCCATTGAAAGGGGCTTCAGGTCTGTTTTCTTAAATGAATTGGTGATAATTTTTCCCACACTCTGAATCCATGCCTCAGTCATTTCGGGAGTCTAGCTACCCCGAGATGTAACCGCACTGGTTTTTAGCCACTTCGACAGTTTAGTTACCACCGGTATCCTAGTTACTCCGATATCTTAGCCTCTCCAGAAGTGTAGTAACTGCCGGACTCCGACCCCGCCAGGACTATAGAAACAAAGGTTGAAGGAGGTGCGGCGAGAGTCACAACAATTAACGCCATAGTAAATGAATATCGTAAAAGGAGTATTAAGAATGAGGGGAGCACCTCGAGTGGTACACCACCTGAGACAAACAAATTTGCCTTTTATAGATCACATAAAATGAATTTGAGACCGCTGCATGACTCATCAATAACCGTAAAAAATATCTTACGGATTTTGTAATTTTCCATTGGCAAAAACCTATTTTCCTGATTTACAAACGAGCAAATTTCCACAGTTAAATCTTGTTTGGTCGGAAAAGGTGACGATAAAAGTGGAAACAAACAAAAAAAAAGATGGGAAATGCTATTACAAACGAGTGAAAAAATACGCTCATGCAGATTAGCTTATATCGAAGTCAGTAATACGATCCAGATATTGCATATACCAAGATATACAGGGTGTCCAGATTTAATCTTACACCTAAATTATCTCGAAAAATATTGCTCTGATCAAATTTTGTTTAAAACAAAAGTTTTAGAGTTCGAAGGAGGACGTTCAAAAAAAATATTGTTGAAGGTCGCAAATTCAAAATGGCGACGTTACGATGGCTGACATGTTTTTTTTTAAGGAAACCTAACTTTTTGTTGATGACAAAACAATGCATTGCGTTAAAACTAACAACTTTTGTAGAAAACATTTTTCGATTCAGATTGTGGTTTTCATGTTGGAACTCCATTTTCGACTATTTAGCGCTGTCCGGAAGGCTTGCCAATAATTACCCATACATCTCCCTAAAATGAGGAGCATATCAACAATCTCGTTCGGACTAAAGTCAACCATTTTTATAATACTCTTTGAATACTGTTTTCGATGAAATATTTAAATTTCTTATTGCTGGTTGAATATTTACTATTTTTGGATAGTGGCGAAGTTTCGTTAGCTGGTGCGTGTGTCGAGCGAAATAGAAGTAAATAAGATTTTCAGTGCAGTCATATTCTAGATGAGCTATAAAACTGCCCATAAAAATGGTTGACTTTAGTCCGAATGAGATTGTTGATATGCTCCTCATTTTAGGGAGATGTATGGGTAATTATTGGCAAGCCGAAAGTTTGTATCGCCGTGAGTTTCCCAATCGTTGGCACCCATCCCGGCAAACAATTCGTACACTCGAACGGAGAGCGAGAGCAGGTCGGATTGCCCGTTATCGCCAACGTCGTCCGAACGTCATGGAAGATTTTTATGGGCCGCATGAGGCTCGAAACATGGCAATCCTAATCGCGCAACCTAAGACACGCACACACAGATACATGCACACTTTTTTATGGTACCTTCCGGACAGCGCTAAATAGTCAAAAATGGAGTTCCAACATGAAAACCACAATCTGAATCGAAAAATGTTTTCTACAAAAGTTGTTAGTTTTAACGCAATGCATTGTTTTGTCATTAAAAAAAAGTTAGGTTTCCTTAAAAAAAAACATGTCAGCCATCGTAACGTCGCCATTTTGAATTTGCGACCTTCAACAATATTTTTTTTGAACGTCCCCCTTTGAACTCTAAAACTTTTGTTTTAAACAAAATTTGATCAGAGCAATATTTTTCGAGATAATTTAGGTGTAACATTAAATCTGGACACCCTGTATAACCGGCGAGTGCAGAGCTACCAGAGCGGTTGGAGGCAAGAAGCAAAAAAAAACGTGGAACTAGAAGGAACACGGTATGAGGCGAAAAAAAAGTGTGAGAGGGTTGACATGTTCCCAGCACTACTGATATAAACCCGTCGTATCGTAATATATATGTATACCAAAGCATGGATGTAGCTCTTCGTTGTCGAGCGAATCTCGTTGACGGTGGTTGGCGGCAGCGCGTTCAGCATATCGATGTAATTGCGGGATTATGACACTGGGTTTTGTCGGGAAAGCCGGGAACGTTCGCAGAAAACGAGATCCATAAGTGTACATATGGGCAATTCCATGTTCAATGATTTTGGGCAGTAACGAATTTTCGGAATCAGAATAATTAAAGCGAGAAATCTTTCCGAACCCTGTTTTTGAGGCTGACTTTTTTATAATCTTTTTTGAAACTAGTTTGTGTGAATTAAACCTCGATTTTACTTTTCACGAGCTCTATCTTCGTTTGATATCTTCGTATATATGTTTCATCAATTTACATGTATTAAATTCGAGTATAATGTACATATCAACCTTTCTTTTGTTGAAGGTCAAAAAGGAATGAATTTTTTTTTTGAACGTTTCATTATAATACGAAAGAAAAGAAACAATGTAGAAAAGAGTGTCGAGGGCTCGTTACTGCATCGAGCTCTTAACGAGCATACGCTAAAGATACGCCGTTTCAAGAATTTGAAAAATTCCCTGAAGGTGCTCTATGGCGAAAAGGGGTGATGATGACTACGGGTCGCTCGACTCACCAAAATGCATGAGCGTAATAGTCAAAATAGACGAAATGTGTTCGATCGCACTGCTATTGGAATAGAGCGCCTGGAAATGAAATATGCTCGAACCATGTTCATCAGGGTAATAGCCTGATAACTCGTTATCTGGCGGCATAAATGTATATGATTTTTTTTTCACCAAAAAATGTTGCATCACAAAAGGTTTTTCATCCCATTTTTGTCGTGCATCCAGCTGATTTGGGGAAAACGAGTTTTTCGTCGTACTGAGCAATTTCGATTGCTTCGTTTCGACATATTCCATCAACGGAAGTTAATCATAGATTTTCTCAAAAAGATACATGCCTAGGAATAATATCCATAGGAATTATTTTCTACAGATTTTTAAGCTTTATATAAAAGATCCTTCCCAAAAATATTGGCAGGCAAGTTGTTACCGCATTAAACATTTATAAGTATTTATTCCGCTTATAACAGATGACCACGTTCTTCCTTCCAATAGCAATTTACCGTTTCGTAATGAACAACTGGAAATCTAAAATCTTAAGCCATATTGTGTGATGGGATCCTCAGTATTCATAAGCCTGACCAATCTATAAGTACCATCAGTGGAAAATAGTTTCTACTTTATGCGAAACACCCCATACATCGGCATATATGCAGGCAGCTGACAGGTATTCTAACTCTGTGGCTTCTCTCTTTACATAACCACTAAAGTTGGATGTATGCGTGGATTTTTTAATTACAGCTCGTTCCCTATGAATTTCTCGCCGTGAGCGTTTCGTCTACTCTCACTCTCGCGCCGCCGATATAGTTACAAAGAACCTGGAAAATGCAATGACTGGGGACCGGAGCTGCACTTTGCGGGATGTGGATGCTCCGCCCAATGCTCCCCACTTCGCTGTGTCACCGCATTCCGCCCACGAGAGAACGAATAGCACATTGGTCCCGACCAGAGCGATCCCTCACCTTGACGCATATTAGAGTGGTAGAGGGGATTTCGGTACCTGGAGATAGACCAGTTGAAGCAGCTTAGAGTGGGAAATGTTCGAATTTCTCAGAGCTGCATTTTGAGGGATTGTACTGTACAGAAATATCCTTGGCGTCGAGACTTTGCTGAGTCTCGTGATGTATATGTATACTACTATCTCTCACAAGCACACCGCATGGAAAGCGCCGTTGCTGCCTGCGACACCCTCTCTGCTGGCTCAAGTCGTGAACCCGTCAGATGGGGAGAATCCATATTCATCGTGAAGCGGTGGCATACTGATTACACCACTCGAACTCTCTCTCTCCCGCCTTCTGTCTGCCTACGTCTGTGTGTGCGAAATCCTCTTCGAAGCCACGGACGCAACGAGAAGAGGGATATATCACCTTTCGCTCTTCGTAACGTCGTCGTCGTGTCGTAGAGAAAAAGAGAGAGGGCAGCGTGAGGAAGAGAGACCGCCGGAAATTCACGAAACTTCGTTTCAATATTATATGCTCCCGCGCCTTAGCAGACCTCATCGGCGCGTCTTCTGTCATTCACGCCGCGAACACACACCTCGAATATTCCAGAATTCAGAAGAGAAGGCACACACCCCATTCCCTCCAGCCACCCATTCCGCCGAACCAGGGATCGTTGTTTTACTTTGACAAAGTTCGATAGAATTCGACAGAAGTCCCTCCACTCCCTTGCCGTTATCTATATCAGTTAACTATATAGGGCGTTCAAGGCCGAATCGAGATGGCGTCACGATTTTTTCCCCCTTGGGAATATTCTAGAGCCCCAATAAAAATGCTTCACACTAATTTTTAGACTTTTTATATCAGTAGGCTTATTATGAACGAAGTTTTCGGTGAACACTGTTCATCGCCATCAATTGGTCTCAAAACTTTACAGTTTGCTTTTCGTTGATAAATACAAATTTGAACACCCTGAGATCTATATTTCTAGTATCAGTGATACAAATTAACTAAATTGTTTATTTATTTATTTATTGCTGCTTGATTTGTGGAAATGATATTCATTTCAAAAGAAGGAACTATTTTTGTTTTTTGTATTGCTCTACAACATAAAATCGAAGGATGGCAGGAGTCATAAACCTGTTGACTGTACTTCGAGTGATTCATTTATTGAGTGAATTGGGAGGGAAGTTGTAGTTGCAGATATCGCTTCAAATATATTTTATTTGGAAATCCCGAAAAGTATGTCTACGGATACTTTTTAACGGAGTTTTTTGAGTTTACGAGAAAATGGTTAGTGAATTTGTAATCGGTGGAAGAAAATATGTACATTGGTGTAGGGCCGAGACAAACTGAAAAAATTACGGTTTTCGGAGGATTCCAGATAAAAATAAGTTCCTTCACAATAAAACATGTTTAACTTTGCTTCCCGATGGCACGGTGAATCAATTAGATTACGATTTGAAATATTTTTCCACATGTTGAGGGGTTCTTAAAGCAAAAAAAATGGAACGGCATGGCATCAGAACGGCTCAGGGAGTTTTCAAAATACTACGTATCGGCTAAATTCTACCGAGGGTGAACAAATTTGTGGCCATTTGAAATGTTGTCATTTGTCGGCGGGACGGAAAAAAATTAAAAAAATTTCTAGAACCATTTCCTTATCCCACCCGAGCGTAATATTTTTGCTGACGGAAAATACTAACATTTTCACGTTCTTCTTATTTTACGAAAACGCGACAATAAAATGCTAGTGTTATATACTCCCTTGTTGGGCCGTCCCCTGTCGAGTGACAGGAATGGTGACGGATTACGGTCAAAAGGTGTAGCGAGAGTAGATAGAAAGTCTCTCTAGTTCGCGTTGAGACTTTTCCCACATCAAAACCGATAAGTCGACGGTCCGCGATCGAGGTCTTTTCCGTATGATCACTTTGTTCGTGCAAACACCAGTTGACGGATGTATATTTTCGCCGATAACACATTGGGGACAAAAAGCCACAGCCAATTTTGTGCTCTCTTTGAGACGACAAATACGAATTTTTTTAAAACGAATGGCGATTGAACTTGAGACGACTTTCATGAATAAACCTCATGCTTTTCTTTCGTTTGCTTAATCGTTTGGGAACTTTTGATGATATAAGCTTTCTACTTTCTCAAGATATAATCGGTAAAACAGGGTATTGTGGAGCGAGGAAAGCTGAGCACGGAATAAATGTAAGCGTTTACCGCGATCGTATAAGCCAAGCCAGAGAGCTTGCCAAATCGACGGAGTTTTCTTCGATATAAATTAAAATTCAATCTCGTCGCGTATCTCAACCCCACACAGGATCAGTGGAAGAAAGAGAGCGAGTGTACTCGGCGATAGAGAGTACACATTTATATATATAGCGCTTGGAATTGCGAAATACAACTTGGCAGAGTAGAGAAAACGAAAGAGTATTACGGGTTAAAAATAGTCCGATCTAACAAAGTATTTCATCACGAGACATTGGTCCTGTTTCCGAGTTTTCCATTATGTACGGATGTACCTCTATCTAATATCCGTATGTTTGGACAAATTATTTTTAATTATATGTATATTCTATTCAATTCAATTTATATTTCATTTATTTTTTCACTCTTATTTTTATTTCCATTAGTATTTACTAATATAATATTTCGTAGCTCAGTTTTTTTTTCGACCTCGCATAGCCGGTATGCTTCGACAATAATTAATAGCTTAATAAATTCATGAATCACGCCAGGGGCTCCAGGCTGCTCTACTATTCTTTGGCCTCCACGCTGAGACCGGGACACTAGCCACGTTGGTATCTTACAATTAGGTGCTCTGGGATCCTAGCTACCCTAGGATCTGATCCATCCTCGTCCTCGAACCGAAGTCATTGCCGGCATCGTAGCCACTCCAGTACTGAGGGATCGACATTTTTCGTAGATCCGCGCTGGCGGAACTCTAGCCATTCCGTAACTCTTTAGCAAATACCCGGGTGCCCACCTAAGCACGCAATACTCATTTGGGGGCGTTTTGGGTATTGGCAAGAGAGTTAACAGAAGTTAACATAGTTACTCTTTCTAGAAAGATACATTTTGAAAAACGTAGCGCAAAATGTATTTCTACATATTTATTTGACGCGTTGATAGACGGAATTTTGTTGGGTAGGGGTTCTGCGATACACACATTATCGTTTCTGCCGTTAGAACACTCATATTCCCTCGATTGCCGCACATTGTGTTTCAAGGTTTACATTTTTTTGCGTGTTTTAGATTTGTTGCCCATAATAGAAAATTAATAACTTCTGTATTTTTGTTTGCGCAACAGTCTTGCGTCGAAATTTATTACAATCATCCTATTGCAACAGTACAAAGTACTACATGACCATTTAAAAAAAAAATGGAGTGGCGTGTATTTTGCGTACATTATTGTTGACTGTAGAAAATTAATGGTTGAAAGCTGCAAATTACGAAAACCGATAGATCAGGTTAGTTTTACAGATGTTGTTAATTATTAAAAGTATGCTCACATACACCATTTGGTGTGCGCTATAGTTAGTTGTGTATGGCAAAAACTTCAAAAAGTATGAACTTAAAAAAAATGGTCAACCTGAAAGATATTGAAGCGAGATATTGAATCGCGAAACTGAGCCATTAAATGCAATTCAAAAAGAGTCAAATCATTCATAGTCTATCAAAAATAATTATGTATTAATTATTAGAACAATTTAGTCACAGTTTTCGTTATAGTCGAGAGACGTCCATCAAACATAAAAATATGCTTTTTGTCAGGTTTTTTACATAAAGTATTTGACATTTTTTTACATAAAATATTTGAATATTATAGAAAGCTGAGCGTGTTCATGCCAAGTTTGCCTAACGCATTCATTAATTCGGTAATTAATGAATGCTGCGTTATTCAGGTGACGGGCTGATGGGCGGTCTCCGAACTATTGACAATCTTGAATAAACTGTTATAACAATTAATAGATCATATTTATTATATACTAGGAATTCTTCCACGCTTTGCCAATTACATTCTATCATTGAGTTTTGTTGAATTGAATATTTTACGACCGGGAGTTCTTTAAGAAGTATTCATTTGTTCAATATAATATTAGCGGGCCATATAGAGCTGGTTATTCCAACTCTTAGGCAAAGTTACCTGTCAGATACCATATACCAAAAGTACGAGATATCCGGCAGATAAACTTTACCTAGAGGTGGAACATCCGACCCATATAGTGCCCCAGGCGCTTCACGCCCTTGCATCGCTAGTGTGCAAAACCGAACCCAACCCAAACCGGATGTCCCCGAACAGGACTAAGTAGATAGAGTGGGTTTAATTCTTACCCCAGTCTGTCTATGCCGGGATAGAGAGCAACACTTATATAATAGCCTTTTATATAATAGTTGCAAAATGAATAACGCATAATATATGTATTTCGTTAATTAATCAACGTCTATTGTTTTTTTTGTAAGCTACCGAAAACTGATATGAAAAATACGTCGAAGAACGTGACCAATGAAATCCTAAATGGCACAGCCTAATATGAATGGCGAATTTTATATCAGACTATGAAGCGTAACGAGAGAGCGAGCATTGCAAAATTAAATTGACGGATTAATAAAGTGAGTTATAGCGTTCATAATTAGAGAGCTTCATTAAATGAGATGAAACGTGCGAGTTTGATGCGTTCTTGTCCTTCTCTTTCTTTTTTCGTTCATAGCATGCCCTCGTGATAGTCAAAATATCAAATGTGTCCAATATATAGCAGACGAAAAATTATAATTAAAAGAATAATAATAACTGCTCTTTTTCTGAATTCCATCTTCAAGTTTAAACGTGTTTATTTATTTTATTTGCCAGGAATCTGAGAATCTGAGAAAAAATATACTATCTATCGTTTTATATTTTCATTCATGATATTCTCATTGATTTGGGAAGCTATATAAATTAAATACTCAAGGATACGAGAAAACACGCGACAATAATTACGTAGGGCTTTTGAAACTGCTGGCGTGCATCCGATGTGCTACTCTCTAATTACTATGATTCTATATACGTTTACACGAAGACGGTAAGCAAAATGAAATTTTAAAACCTAAAGTTATTGAGAAAAGTAATTTTCAATTAAAAAAATAATTTTATCGAGGGTATAATTGGCTCAACTTGAAAATCCGTCTATTGATATAAGGTTTAGACAATTTGTGGATTCTTCTGACGATCCTTCACTTTCCCAGGCATTTTTGTTGTGATATATGGGCTTTTTCACATAACAGTAACCATAATTGTCACCAAAATACACGACAATTCAGCACATTACAATTGCTGCTGAAGATAAATACTCTCACGTATTGGAGGCGATGATACCTGGTACTACAGTGGCCTGAGTAGGTACTTTTACCAGCGAGCATGCCTTCACTTATGGTTCTAATTATACAAGTATATGTATATGTATGTATATGTATATGTATATGTATATGTATATGTATATGTATATGTATATGTATATGTATATGTATATGTATATGTATATGTATATGTATATGTATATGTATATGTATATGTATATGTATATGTATATGTATATGTATATGTATTGTGACGTGGCGTCACGAGGTAGCCACAGTAAAATAGAGTTTTAATAATAGTCCCCGCGCTCGAAGTCCGCGACCACACTTAAAATAGAGTATAATGTCGAATTTAAGGAGCGTCAAGTAATAAAAACGAGAAGTAATGTAAATATTAATAATATACTAGACGTCCAACGCCACGATACACCGAGACACCGAGAGGCCTTCCCCAATAACTCCCAAGAAAACCCGAAATAATTCCCATCAAAACCCTGAAAAACATTGCGATTTCCCCACGAAATACCTTTTTCCCCTCCCCACACCCCCTGACGTATCGCCACCAACAGCATCCCCAAGGAGAAGCACCCACGCTGCACTGCCAGCTAGAGAGGGTCAAACGAGAACATCCCGCGCTCACGAAAATTATCAGACTCAAATTTGCCACCGAAAGAGACAGTTCGTGAGCGCGGCAATATCCCACTCTACTCGTCTGCCGTGTCGATAAGGGCCAAATCCCAGAGCACGTGCACGTTTGTAAAAGAAAGAGGAGCGAAAAAAAGAGCACAACCAGAGAGTGAGTAGAGAATTTTTTATTCTCAAGTGTGGCGAAATTTTATTAGACTTGCGAAGGCGTACCGGAGACAAGGCGGACGCAACTTTCCGGAAAATTTCGTGCGTGTACCCCCTCGAAGTGTATCGAGTCCTGCAGTGTGGTGGTGTATCATTATTAGAGTCAGCCCCAAATTTGTGCGTTCCCCAATAAGTCTGATTAATTTGCGTTCCCCAATAATTTTGAATACATCCTTAAATTGCGGTTCCCAATAATTTTTACTAAATTATTTTTCTTCCTTTTTTGTTGTTGCGATTTCCCCCCCGCCCCAAAGGATAAAATTACCTTTCCCCCGTAAATTCAGTACCGATTAATTATTGCGAAAAATAACCAAGAAATTAACCTGCCATTGACCAACGACCGTGGTAATAATTAAGAAGCTGAAACACGGACTTCCCCCCCTCCCCCTGAGAGTATTCCCCGGTTGTATATGAGCCCGCGTAGTGGTGTGATATATATATATTTTTTGTTCTGCGTGATATTTCCGAGTGAAATTATTAGAGAAATTTTATGTGCGACTAAAGTCGATACGGTGACTATACCAAAAGAATAGCTGGCGCCCAACATAGTGATTATTATTATTTTTTTGTCTTTAATTTCCGGTGCTTCAGGTTGAAGTCGAATTGAGTCGAGTTTGCGGTCCGCCGACGCATTGGCGTAGCCAGTAGTTATTATTTTTTTGATATATTCTTTTTATAGTTTTTTTTGCTAATAGTTAAGGATTGTGATAATATCGAGAAATAAATATCGTTTATATTTTTTTGTTAACCCCGAGTTGCGTTTTCCCTATTTTTCCCCATTTTGAAAGTCGGCGTGACAGTATGTGTATATGTATATGTATATGTATATGGGTCATTCCATGTCAAATCGACCAATGGTTGGAATCGACCCCTTTTGATTTGGATGAATTTTGATCAGAAGTTTTCTTTCATCATAAAACGAAGCCCTGCCAAAGGAAAAAAATTAAAAAAGTTTCTTTCAAAAGTTATTTAAAAATCAAAATTTCACTATTTTTCTCATTTTTGAAGTTTATTTTTCAAATATCTCGAAAACTATTATAGTTACAGAACTGAGCTTGTGCTTGTTTCAAAGAGGATACTTGGGGCTATGAAAAAAAAATATGTCGATTTTTTTTTTTTTTAATGCTAAATTTGTAGAATTTTGATATGTATATGTATATGTATATGCATATGCATATGTATATATATATATATATATATATATATATATATATATATATATACATATATATATATATTGTGACGCGTTTTCCCGAGACCCACTCGGCGTACACAAAATCCTCGCTCACCGGCTCGAAGGGCGCCAGCCACGAGAGCCAAAGCGGCCCGTGGCAAATTTTATTCTCTCACCGGCGAACGAGGAAACTGCCCGACCTGACTGCAGCCTTCATGGATGGTAGAGGGGCTGGGTTTCTCGCGGGATGGTCCTTAAATAAAACAATGCTCTTCGAATTTAACTCTGGTGTTTAATTGCGCAAATAATCTCTTGGGGTTATCCCTTGGTGGACTCGATACAATACTACAAATAAATATGACCGAACTAAACGGACGAACGGAAACGAAATCTCGACCCCGGGAACATTACACCGCGCGGGAGGTAAAGCTTTAATCTTCGCGCAACCAACTTGGTAGCCGAGACGGCGTACAAGATGGCGCCGATAGAAAACGTGCTCGCGAGAGCCGTTACACGAAAATTCGCGATGAATTCCTCCCCCGGCCGAGACTCGGATCGACACTTAGCCTTAAAATTAATTGGACTCGCACCTCGCGCCACAAAATATAAAAGAACGGACCTCGGTGGGACGATCCAACAAAAATCACAAGAACGAGAAATTCAACACACGATAAAAGGCGGACAATAAGACGCGATCGGGCTCTCGTGCGTTAACCGGCTGTTACGACAATATCGCTACGGCTCTATACAATTCTACCGCCATACAAATTCCCAAAACACGGAACCGAGCGAAGCAACAACCCTACCGGTTTATTTCCTTTGGCTGGACCCCGGATAATCCACGGTATGCCCAACCGTGCCGGTATTCGGAGGGATTGCTTATCTTGAGCAACGGGAGCGGCCACGACACGAAACGCCACCTCTTTCCTCGTACGCGACGGAAGCTTGAGTCCTCGAGAATTTAGGCGCGCTTTTCCCTCTCGCCGCGGGTGCTTTTACCCCCACCCCTTGCCCATTCAACGCTCGCGAATAAGTTTGAAACCGCCGATCGGGACGGTAGCTGCACGCGACTCGAAATCGACTGAAAGGACGATTCGAGGGCTGGCAACGATAGAAAACCGCCTCTAAGCTCGATAATGTGGCTTCAACGGCCACGAACTCCGATGCAGCGGCCCTGCAGATGGCCTTGATGCAGTTTTAGGGTTGCGAAGCGTGAATCCCAGGCAAGCAGCACGGCTCGGGGTGGGTGGCGTGGCGATAGCCTATCATAAGCCACGATTCAAATCTCGACTCTCGTAAGATGGCTGAGAGCAGTGGCAGCGACGAGAAACACGTGTGTGAGCCCACTCACACCGGTAATGCTCAGGCAGATGGTGGTGTAGGAGAGAGAACCCCTCTCTCTCGTCGGTATCGATTCGAGCCGTGGATCTCGTGTCGTTAGCCCGTAGCTGCGCGTTTGACCAGCGCGCATCCTTCGGTGACGATGGTGTCCTCGTAGGCCGGTAAGACCGAAGCTCGCCCAGAGATAATGGGGAAATAAAAGATACGAAAAATATTAGCATAATCGAACGGCTGTTAACGTATTGGCCCTGTTGGATCGTCTGGGCGGGACTCAACGAGACGAGACGTCGCTCTCGTGCCGGGAGCTCTTTTCTATGTTTGGTAACGTGTTGCAGAAATGCCACGTTACAATATGTATATATAAATACATATTATAGCCGGATGGATAAAATAAATAAAGGAAAAAAAAAAAAAATAGATATCGGCATAAACTAGTCAGTGGAAATATGTAATATATCGAATTTAAAAAACTTATCAATACGAGAGAAAGAGCATATATACATAATTTTCAGATTCAAATAAAAACATATAATGCATAACAATCAAAAATAAATTATTAAAATAGTTCGCATGGCATTCAATGTATAAATTCATTCAATAATTTCCATGGTAATAATTTTTAAAGTATACATATATAAGTGGTACACGATATTCAGGAAATGAAAAATAATTATAATACTCAAATAAATCGCCGCACACGCATACAATTGCGCTCGAGAAAGAGAGACTATACGCGGCAAACACATACATACATGCATGCATATATACATATATCGTTTTGCGACCAGCAACGTTATAGATTAGAGAAGTTTGCTAAATCTTATTAATTGTAAGGCGTGAGCCATGTCTAAGCATTACGGACTACTTACCCTCAATCCCGATGCGTTGTTAATGTGAACTAAAGAAAATATCGGTTACGGTTTACCTATCTATATCTAATATCAAATCAATTATTTCTACATGGAGTTCCTCCTACGGTATAATACAAGAGTACATACAAGTACAATTTGACAAATTATTTATATAATATATATTCATAAACGTTCGCACGTCTCTGTGAAAAGTTTTCGATCTTAAATTTGTTACATAAATAATCGACCCACCTCTTTATCAATTTTTCTTTATCAAATTCACTCATTAAGCACCCTAACTCTGGTTTCTCTCTTCCTCACTTCACTTTAAATTATATTTGTAGCGTTCAAATCCATTTGAATATAACGCCCGAGACCTAACGGGATCTCGACATTTCCCGAATTCGTCGATAGCCATCAGAATTTCCCCTTCTCTCATCGCAAAGAGGATTTGTCTGGGGTGGAGGCAGTGCCCAGAGAAGAATATCTCTCTTATCAGTTTTGTGAGACGGACGCACCTTGCTTTAAAACTTTCTATCTCTATCTCTTCGCATGGAAGATTGTAACTTCTATTGCGTACAAAAAATATTATTTATTTATTTATTTATTCCAGCGTACGGCGTCCTTGGCCTTATACAGTCCCTTACATCCACTTACAACCATTTACAGCCTCCCACTTTTCTCTTCTGCTTCTATACAATCCAATCCTTATTCTAAATTATAATCATGACCATTATAATCATGACCCCCCCCCCCCCCCCGCCGCTTCCATCCACCTATTCTAGGTCACAGAATGGTTCGCATGTTTGGTTGTCGCCGTCATAATCCTACTATCACGTCGTCTTAAGTAGTACCCCCTGCCTGTGTCAGGCCCCTCGCTCTCCCGTCCTGACCCTCCACCCGCATCCTCTTCCTTTCCCTTCCAAGCGCCCTTAAGTACTCGCAAATTTCTACGTTCACCCCCCCCCCCCTGCTAGCGTTTCCACTAGCCATTTCCTCAGCTCATCCCCTGTCCTACTCCCTCTCCGCCTGCATACCCCCTCCAACCATTCACTTCATATTCCCTCTCGCCACGTTGCAGCTCCAGATGTGCTCCAGGGACTCCTCACCCGTCCCGCAGATTCCGCACACACAGCTCGTGTAACCTTTCTTCCCAACTTTCCCCACGTTCCCGCATTGTAGTCTGGCCCATTCCTCCCTTAACTCCCAGCTCACCCCCTCCCCCTCCCAGTACTTCTCCGTTTCAATTCCTGTTTTAATATCCTTATAAATCGCACAAAAGGACGATCTCTCTATCCTTGTCCAGTCCCCTTGTATATCCTGCTCCTTTTTCCTTTCTACCCCCTCCCTGAGCAGCTCTTTAGTCCTTCTGACCTGCCCCCCCTCCCACATGAGCCTAATAATCCTGCCATCCCCCACCTCCCTCATCGCCTCCTCCATCTCTTTTCCCCACGTTGACGGATTCCCGTTTATTATCCCTCTGATCTCCTCTCTCAGGCGAATATTTGGCCATCGGTTCTCCCCTATTTCTAAAATTTGCGTCAAGTAGTTTCCAACTCTCCTCCTCGTTTCTACTTCCACGCTTCTCCTCCCCGCCTCCATTTTCCACAAGTAGTCCGGTGTGTTTCGAGAAACCCCCAATGCCATTTTTACAAATCTCCCCTGTAGTTTCTCAATCTCCTCCCTCCTCTTCCATCCCCAGGCCTCTATTCCATACAGTGGCCCCGACTTTACTAGCGAATCCATCAATTGCAGCCGCCGCTCAAGCGTATCAATCCTAGCCCTTTTCATCACCCCCATACTGATTTAGCTGCCTTGCTGGCCTTCGCTACCAGCTTACTTAGATGCCTCCCCACTGTGTTCTTCACCGAGAACCAAAAGCCCAAGTATTTGAATTCCTTTACCACTTCTATTCGTTTCCCCTTGAAATCCCACTCCTCCCCCTTTTTTACCCTGCCGCCATTCCTAAAAATCATAATTTTTGTTTTTTTCACATTAACTTCCATTTTTCCATTCAGCACAAATTTTTCCAACACCTTCAGCATTCCCGCCAAGTACCCTGCCTCTTCCGCCATAATTGCAATATCATCCGCCATACTTTAACTCGTAGAATTTCGCCCCCCCCCCCCATAACTGTGCCCCCTATCCCTTTCCGACCCTATTCGTCTCCCAGATCGTCCAGCGCTATACTAAAAAGCGTCGGGCTAATAGGGCAGCCCTGCCGTACGACCTTCCATGTCTTGAAACTCCCCGAGATTCCCTCCCCAGTGATTATGTCATTCATAGTCTTTTCATATATTCCCCTTATCATTCCATGCATTTTCCCCCTAATTCCTTTCTCCCAAAGCTTCCCCAAGAGCATCTCTCTATCCATTTTGTCAAAAGTTGCCTTAAAATCCACGAATGCCACATACAACTTCCCCCCCTTCCCTTTCAGCCTGTTATTTATTAGTGCGTTGAGCACAAATATGTGGTCCCTCGTCCCTCTCCCTGCTCTGAATCCTGCTTGACTTTCCTTCAACACTCCCTCCCTCTCGATCCACTTGTTAATCCTCTTTACCATAATGCTGGTGATCAGCTTGTAACCAATGTCCAGCAGCGCCACTCCCCTATAGTTACTTGCTTCATCCTTGTCCTCTGTCTTGTGAATCGGAAAGATTCTCGCGATTTCCCACCCGTCCGGTATTTTTCCGCTCTTCCATACCTTGTTTACGATGCCGTTTAACTCTCTTATTCCTTCTTCCGTCAGGTTCCTTATGAACTCCACCGTGATTCCATCTTCCCCCGGGGCCTTATTATTCTTTATCTTCCTCAGAACCTCCACCATTTCCCTCTCCCCAATTGCTTGGTCCAACGTTGGATCCATGGAGCTGCTACCCTCCAGCTCCTCTCCAACCTTCCATGGCTCATCTACACCCCTTCCCCCTTCCACCGCTTGCCCCGCCCCAAGCAGGTCCCCGAAGTATTTCACCCACTGTGCGCTTTTTATATTTACGCCCGCTTGATTTCTCCTAGTCCTAAACTTGCCCACCGTTTTCCACCAGTCCGCCATATTCTTGCTGTCTCTCACACTCTTCCAACGTTCCTCGAACCACTCTTTCTGCTTCCTTCCGCACGGCTCTTTCAATCTTTTCCTTTCCTCCACCAGTTTGTTTTTGTTTTCCCCCCCTTACTAGCTAAATACTCCCTTAACTTCCTCCAAATCCTTTTTCTTTGTTCTCTGCACTCCTCGTCGAACCAGCTCTTTTTTCCTCCCCCAAGCCTTATTTTCCTCGTCAGCCCTGTCTGATCCGCCGCCTTCCGAATTGCCTCTTTCAGGTGCGCCCACTTCTTGCCCGCTGAATCGTCTCGCGCCCCCTTCACCCTAACCTTTTCCACCTCCTCTCCATACTCCGGGCTTCCCTCCCCCCAAACTAGCTCCACCCCGCCATTCGTCCTTTCTTGGCTGTTCTTCCATCTCCCACCTCCTCCCGCGCCTCCCCCCCGCCCCCTTAGCCCGAAGGCTACCGGCAGGTGGTCCAACTCAATCCTGGGGATCACCTTCATGGATTCCACCAAGCCCTCATCGTCGTCCTCCATCCAAATCACCAGGTCAAGCACTGAGCTTCCGCTCCCTCCGCCCACAAAGGTCATCCTTCCTTCCTTGTCCTCTTTGGTTCTCCCGTTCAGTACCGCCAGTCCCGAACTATCACAGAACTTGAGTAGTTTTTTCCCCTCCGAGTTAACCACCCGATCCTCCGAATTTCTTCTCCAAGCCAGCCCGCCCCATTTTTCGCACTGAAAGATTCCGTTTGCTTCCCCAATTCTCGCGTTTAAGTCTCCTGCTGTTACAATAGCCGCTCCATTTTCTACCCCGTCTTCCACACATTGCCCGAGTGGCCCTTCCACCTCTTTAAACCCCACATTATTGTATACTGCTATCAACCAAATATCTTTAGCTTCCGACTCCCGCTTTATCTTTACAGTCAGCCCAAACTTCCATTCTTCCACACTACAATTTATACTCACATCCTTCCTTATTCCAATCAGCTGCCTCCCACTCGCCCTCCCTTTCGCATTCATCCTTACTGCCGCCTTTGCCCACCATCCAAAGCTACGCCTTGTTTCTCCTTTTCCAACCACGTTTCTTGCAACACCACTATGTCAAAGCCTTCAAGAAATTTCTCCGCTTCCTTCAGTTTCCCTATCCCCGCGATATTCCATGTTAGCACCTTATATACTCCTTTTTCTTTCGCCACGAAATGTCCTCACTTTTTCCAGATGCCCTTCCAATTCGCAACAATTACACCACTCTGTGTCCACGCATATTTTCAAATATCCTTTTTGCACACCGCTCCCCTCCTCTTCCAGCTCCCCCGCTACCCCACCCATCCAGGCCCTCACTTCGCGTTCCCTTGCCGTCAAGTTGTCCTCCAGCCATATCGATGATCCTCGTAATGCTCTTTTCCTCCTCATGATCCCCTTTTTGGCTCCAATTGATTTGAGAGTTACCACCGGACCTCCTCCTAGCGTTTGTACCCGTGTTATTTTCGGGTCGACCCTTGTCCTCGCCTTCAGGATCTGCGTGACCTCCTGAGCGATATTCCTCGCTTCCCCTCACCGCAACTCCTCACACCACGATATTTCTCTTCCTTTTCGCTCTTTCACCCATTTCGCACTCCCACCCTCTCGCCGTTAACCGTTCCGGCTTTGTTATTTTCCTTCCTTCCTCTATAGATTTTTTCGAGCTCTTTCGATTCTCCGGCCGAATAGATCCAAGCCGGTCCTTGCTCGTCCCGTTGTTATTTTCCTCCCTCCACTCCCCTCCCTGAGCTTGTTCCTGCTCCACTGCCCTGTAGCTGTCGATCGTTTTGAATGAGGATTCCGAGAAACTCGACAATCCGAGCCCTCTTCCCTCGTTCAGATCCTCTTCCTGCCGCTTACTCCCCGCACATACTTTTCCTCCCCCATCGAGGCCCAATTCCTCCACATTCCTGAGCCCGGTTTGCCTTAACGTCCGCAGCTCTTGCAACTCCTCCTCCAATTTCTCTCTATCCTCCTCCCACCGCGCGTTATCCTTGTATCTCATCAATTTCCATTGCTCTGCCTCCGCCACCAGCTCTCTTATGATACGATTCATATCCTCGCAGCGGCATGGTATCGGCGAGATTTCTTTTTTAATATGTTCCGCCTCTTCCTTCCAAATTAACTTCATATTTTTTGCTTCATGTCTCCACATATTCTTCAAATTTTCCGCTTCCTCTTTCCAAAAACTCCTCATCGTTATTTCCGATTCGCGAACTAAAGTCTCAACCTGTTTCAGCCAGCCAGCAAGTCCCTCCTTCGACTCCCCGCGTCCCCCTTCCAAAGCCCGCCCGGCTGCCGGTAACCCCTCCGCCCCCGTCAGTACTTTGCTTCGCGAGCCCACCAGCACAATCGTGTCCACTGTTGCCGATGGCTGCCCGCCCCCCTCCTCCGCCCCTCCACTCTCTTCGCCATACTGACTTGTTTCCCGCCGTCGCCGCTATTCTGCTTCGATGTCTTACTCGGGGCCTTTACTTTCGGCTCTCTTTCCTCGTCTGTGTCATAACTCCCATACCTTTCCCGGCTCCGCGCCCTTGCTCGGCGTGTGCAGCAGCTTGCTTCTCGACCCATAAATGTCCCCCTTCTGCGCTCTCTTTACTGCGCCTTGTGTAAGAAATCGGCCGATTCTGCCCTCGTTACCCTTCCCCTCCTTACCCACCTCCTTTTTCAATCTTTCTCTGCCTCTTTTCATGTCCATCCACCTTTGCCCGGCACTCGTCGCGCCATCTCCCGGTTCACTCGCACAACCATCTTTCGTGTCCACAAACCTTTGCCCGGCACTCGTCGCGCCATCTCCCGGTTCACTCGCCCAACCGTCTTTCTCGCCACTTTCTTCCACTTGCTACGCTTCTGTCTCTCCGTTCCACTGGTCGTTCGCCGCCATCTTGCCGCCTTGGTTTCCTAACCCCACGTTTTCCAAAAATTCTAGGGCCGTAATTACTCACTAATTACTGCATCCCCCACTCCACCAACACTTCCACCTGTTCCACCCACTCTTCTTCGCCCTTATCAACTTTTTCCACCCTCACCTTCCACGCCATTCACTTTTTATCCAATTCACCACCGGATCTTTCGCTCTTGCGACTTAGTTCCAACCACCTCCCACTCCTCAAGTTCTACAAAAAGTATTATAATTGACTGTTAAAGTCTGTGCGCTGCTAATTTTTACGGAGAATATTTTCTCCTCCACTATCACGAATGAGTCACGACTGCAGCGTGCGGCCTTTCGTTATTTGATATAGTCGGCCACGGAGATGGACCATCGAATATTAATTTCAACGACAGGGCCATAATCAACGCCAAATCATTCTCCTTCATCACTACGTCGCAGAACCCGGACAACCGAAGATTCGCATTTTTTGCGATTTTTTTAGAGAAAGAGGGGAGAGAGGAATATAAAGGAATGATTTTTGAGAGAGAGAGAGAGAGAGAGAGACAAATAATCGTCGGATTTGTTGTACATATGTATGTGTGAATTACGGGAATGCGAGTGTGATTAATTTTGAGAGTTGCTAAACCATATGAAACAATCATAGGCATAATAAAAAAAATCGAGAATGCTAATGTTTATAATTGTTTTCTTTTTCTCGTGCTTTCTCATGGTCCTTGTTATATTTTTACCTAGTTAAGATGCCACGCGTTATTTATCAACATATTCCGATTATTATCATTGTTTTTGCGATTTATGTGG
Source organism: Dyspetes luteomarginatus (assembly GCA_963669185.1). Lineage (NCBI taxonomy): Eukaryota > Metazoa > Arthropoda > Insecta > Hymenoptera > Ichneumonidae > Dyspetes > Dyspetes luteomarginatus. The sequence goes on from OY769905.1 coordinate 10,647,872, forward strand.
CCCCGTCATGTATATGGAAAACGTACTAAATTTTGAAGTTGGCTCTTGCTATCAAATCACCATTCAAACGAGAGCTCATTGAGATGACAACAACAATAGTAAAAAATAAAATCATTACATATTATAGGCGGGAAAATCATAATTAATCTTACGCGGTCTTTTCCTCGCTACTGTCTTTTCTAGCCTATATACCGCGTATCGAAACGATGAATGAAGAGATCTCAACGATAATACAAGTGTGTATTTTTGTCCACCCTGCGGTCTCAGCAAAATAAATCATCGAAGAAGTGTATAAGAATTTATATTGCATAATTTCGTAGAGAGTTTGTAGAAAGTATCGAATCTATCTAATGTAGCTAATCGGTCTAAGTAAGTGAAGTCTCAGAGCTGCTCAATATGAGGCCGGACCTCTCATGACTAAACTCTGAACCTTGTCTTGTTAAAAGGCTCCATCCCTCATCAGTCTAGCCCTACGCAGAGTTATCCTCTATATAAGGCCTGAAGCCTCAGAACTCAAGTCCCCGCCGGGCAGTTTAAAATAAGATCAGACGCTACTTGAACCAAGTCCCAGTGCTGTCCTATGTAAGGCCCGGACATCATGATTAATTATGTGTACTCTGGCCTTATCGCTGGGGTCATCTGCTCATCCTAGTACCTAAAGCCATTTTAAATTCACGATAATTGATCTCCATGACAAATTGACTCATCATAATAATAGATCCTTGTCACGTGTCAGTTCCTGGATTTGTTTTAATTTTCCGCAAGCCATGTGTGTGTGAGTATTTTTCATAATCATCAGGTGTTCATGTGTTGATGGAGAAGTTTGATTCTGTTCAGTAGTTTTTTTTTATTTACTCGCTCACGTGGCACCGTTATTCAAATGTCGTTAAAATTTGTAAACAGTGAGAGAATTTTTTTAGTCTACAGACAACTTTCTCCAATTTCCTCCGCCAGGCATGGAGCGAGTCGCAAGACAAAAATCGATGCCGCGTGTCTCAAACTTTGTCATGATGCGTTTTCATCTTTCGTACCTTGTCATCATTAATTTTGTCGTATAGTGTCATCGTCTACATTAGAACGTACCATTAACCGTTCTCTTAGAAGCAGAGGTAAAGGATGAGGGTTAGTAGAATGTGGTTGTGCGTAGAGAAGGGAGTCGCAGAACGCGCATGTACACTCGCTGGCTTACTCTTCAATCTTGGCTGTACAGCTTGCACCTGATGCAAACTATTTTGGTAAGCGAGAATAAGCAAAAAGGCCAGGCAAAGCGAGGTAAGTCTAGATATGTGCTGTTGTATGTAAGCCAGAGGAAGTGAGCGCTGTACACGTTGCGGCGAGAAGAGAAAGTTGTCAAGCAGAAGAGCACGGGAGAAACCGGTGGAGGGTAGAAAAAGGGGGGTTTGGCTGTACTGGAAGGTTGCGAGTATCGGGAGCAGCTCTGGCTTGGTGCCTTTACAGACCAGCGATTAATTACTCCATCGCACCACTCCATCTACGCGCGCAAATGCATCTACGATATCTAAAGCTCGAGCGAGAGGGAGCGTGACCGAGGATGATGGACAAGTCTGTCGTTTCTAGCGAGATACATACATAAATATATATATATATATATATATATATATATGTATATATGTGGCCCGTTAACTGATCTCACTTCACTCTCATTGCGTCGTCCTTAACCCCTCTGGACGATGAACAGGAGTAAGCGACGACGACATAAAGCGTCGTCGTCTTCATCATCAGAGATCCACTGGGGTTTTTGAGAACAATACACTTACATACTTCTCGGTATATTATACGAAGAGGTATTCGAATCGGAGTTTTTAACCCTCTAGTGCCCAAGCCCCTTTCCCGTTAGAACAAAATTCTGCTTCTTTGAATATGTTGCTAAAAATACTCTATGTGACTTTTTTTGTTGGAAACTTTTTTTTTATTGACGTGTGGAAATATGATTTCTCGAACGTAACAAATTCGCTACATTGGGCATTGGTGGTATAAAATTACCAAACAATTTTTTTCTTCAAACAAAAGTTTAATTTTCAAAGTAATAATACGATCTGCCGTTGCAAATATACAATAGGGATGTCATTACTTGTTATGAAACTCATTGAAGCAGTTATTATTGTGATTCATGCAGAAGTGCAACTTGCACCACTCTGTCTTCGAAAATGGATTGGGTTGATTAGATTCCTCCGATAAGGCGACATTATTAGAAATTGGCGCCACAATAGGCATCATTACTGATTTTCTTCTTTGAGTTGACATTGTTACTTGAAAAACGTAAGAAAAAACGATAAAAAACAACAAATAATCATTCCGGAGTTTTTTGTTATTTTTTGTCATACCCCGAACGCCGATTGCAGCAAATTTGCTACATTCAACATCACAAACATCCACCAACCATAATTTTTAATATATATATCAAAGAAACGTCATGTGTTCTACATTTATTGATCGCTTCCCTTACAAGACTCCATCCATCGGACGTCACAAATTTCAGCAATACGCTATTACCATTTCGAGGATTACAACGCAATAACGAACCGAAACCAAATAAAATTGGTACTGGTAGTTCCGGTGTGCATGTCTTTAAGGAACCATAATTCGTACTCACCTACTTTTATCGATCCATACATTTTGGAAGCATCGTAAAGTGCACGTAACAAATATGCTCCAATATTGGCGCTAGAGGGTTAACTTCTTTCTGTTGCTGGAAAAAAACGATCTCCTTGACCAGCGAATAAATTCGCAAGTCAAAAGCAAATAAACAGTAGAAATTTCAAATAAGAATAAGTGTTATTATAGATAATTAGTAGGGTGGTGCGAATAATTCGACGCGAATCGAATAGTAGGTATTATGCGATTCGAAGTTCGCATGAAATAATTCGACCTTTTCGATTTTTTTCGAATAATTCGATGATTTTGTCAAATAATCCTAATATTGTATAAAAATCTGATTTTGTTCAATAATAACGTCTTAACATACCAAGAATGAGTGAAATAAAGCCTCAAGGCTTTGAAATTATTTGTAGATGCGTTGCATTATAATTTTTAATAACTTAAAAGACTCTACAAAGCTTCTATCCAACGTGGTAAAAAACGTATCCAAATTACAAACAAGCAATTGTTCGAAATACTTTTACAACCATATAATAAGATCGGAATTTAAATGAAGCACATATTAAAAAAATGAGACTCTATTCTGATTTTGGTGGATAGGTTATTTTGTTGCAAATTACAACAAACTTACCACTTTTTTCTGATTTGTTTTACTTGAAGTCCCCTTGTAGGAATGCTGGACGTATATAATCACCATCAAAAGTTAAATTCGCGGGAATTTGAATACATTTTAATAAGATAGAGATTCAAAACAAAAAAAAAACTACTGAATATGCTTAAAACAATATTTTCAAAGAATAATGATCCTGACAAGTAAAAATTCGAAGTATTCGAAAAAAGACGCGAATTATTCGAAAAAACTCTAATTATTCGAAAAAATACTAGAATAACTCGAATTATTCGAAAATTCGATTCGAACGCTATTCGCCCTAATAATTAGTTTTTCTATCCAAAAAATTAATTTGAAAGGGCATTGATAAATAAACAAAATTATAGAAAATAAGTTGAGAAACAGTGATAAATTGCGAAGTTTCCAGGTCACTGAATGACCAGTTTCATAAGTCAGTATCTTGAAATTTTAGAGACCGTACATTTAGAAATTAACGAAAGAATTGTTCATAAAATGGTATGTAATTAAAGACACAAGGGACTACATATTTCATTAAATTTGTTTTTGCATTCAGTAAACTATATTTTTTATACCGCTTTGTTAATATAATTTCGGTATTATTATTATTTAAAGTATCGTAAAGTAAGTGTATAGTTGTTTTACTGTTTTCAGTATGTTTATTTTACTTTTACATTTTAGCTTACTTCGATGTATTCAAATGCTCGTTGAATGTAAATTTGCTTGTGAAGGTACAGGAACATAAGCAATTAGTAGTGAAATCTGTTGATAGTTAAAATTTACGAAAACCTCATGTTACTACTAATGATTAATTATCATTCACTAGCTTCATATTACTATTAACAATAACTAATAAGTTTTGAATGTCCAAGAAAGGGAATGAAAAAATTAATGCAATAATTGATTTTGTATAGTACTGAAACTTGTGTTACTATTGAATTGTAAGTACTAGTATTATCATACAAATAAAACTGATTCTACTAGGAGACTGACAATAGTTTAATCGTCAATTCCTCAAATACGCGTGCGTATGTGAAAAGCATATTGAAAATATTTCTTCGTAACTTCGCTTAATCACTTCACGAAATTTGTTGATGCACGTTTGATTATCGATACTAATGCTCAAATACTTGACAAATAAATGTGAATGTAATACACATTGACAATTATCCAGTGTCAAATAAATAAATGAACTGCAAATAGAAATTTGTACAGGCTTTCCTTATACTTTTTCCCCATTCCCAAGGTGAACTTTATGAGTAAGTATACTATTTTCAATTTTGGCTTCCTCATAGAGGAAGTCAACATTTTTTAAATGGGGGAGTAGGACGAGGAACCAATGTGGAAATTTTAATCTGCAGTTTTTCCACCCCACATTTCGAGTCCCAAACGAAAATTCGCAGAGAGTTCCTTGAATTGACTGTTGTTCAAGTCATCCCAACGGATTCTGAATTCCATAAAATCCAGACTCATCCATCAATATTTGATACATTTAGCGTAAATTATGACCAAATCCAAAATCTAATTGATTTAATATTAAGGAAGGCATTGTATTGCTAACGTGAGGACCGCTTGAGATGAAGGGTTAAAATTGATGTTTTTGAAAATTTTGTAAAATATTAATGGTTTGACCGATAATACATCTGTGTGAAAAGTTTAAGCTCGATGACTCGGAAATTGCAAAAGTTACGCATTTAAAACACTTTTTCGAAAAACAACTAAGAATCCTATAAAATCCGATCAAGTTGATGAATCTGCATGAAAGTTGTATGGAAGCAAAAGGGTTCTAGCACACGCACACGCACACGCGCACTCGTGCACACACGCACCCACACTCGCACGCACACGCGCGATTAATATCACACATGCGCGCATCCGTCGCACACAGCCAGACATTTTCCCTCAATTATACTTTTTTAAACATTTTCAGTAGTCTTGCATAAAAAAACCAAAAACTTTTTTCTTACAATAATATTTAATAATACAAGGTTTCCAAATCTTACCAATTTTTCATTGCGTGCATAGAATCGAACATTCGATTAACGCTGTGATGTTCATAGAGCTAAACAGGATGGCTGACCATATGAGAGCTTGTACTAATTATTGTTAGCTTCGAACTTGATCCTCAATTGTGTTTCACATTCAAGTGTGAACTCAAATTTAAATTTGATCCTCCATGTTTTTTAATGTACTCAAGTTTAAACTTGATCCTTAATTTTCTTTGACACTCAAGTTCAAGCACAAGATTACATATACAGTACCTGTCACAAGTATTGGGTTGATGCGTTGTTGGCCGATTTCAGAAAAAGTTTCAGGGATTTCAAAAAAACAAAAAAGTATATTCGAGTCAATTCAATTGTCTTTTAAATGTAATGAGTTTTATGGCGATAGGATGTGAATTGACATGGTGCGAGAGGATAGCGTGGGTGCATGCAGAATCGAGGCTGTGCGATCACGTATTACCGGTCTAAGTATCGATATATACAGCGGGCATGAAATTCCTGCAACGATGTATACCAATTGAAAGAGCACCTCGTGGTGATGAGACCCCCTTCCCCCCAATAGGTAACGGTTGCATAACTCCAAAAGGGGATACAATACCAGGAAGCGAGAGTCGCGTCCTGATATTCGCTGGGGCACGGTGATTACGCGAAAACACGTTGATCGATTAGATTGAAACGTGCCGTGGAGTTGTGTTTTGCGATGACGTCGAACCTCGACTAAGTGTTGTAAAAATTCTCCCTCAAGATGAGGTCCAGGTTTACAATCCAGGATCATGAGTGCGCACTGACGCATTTATCGGTATTTTTCGAATTGAAACTTCGCATTGAAATTCGATCTTGAGTGTGAAACAACATTGAGGATCACGATTAAACTTGAATTCGATCTTGAGTGTGAAACAAAATTGAGGATCACGTTTAAAATGAGTTCGAAGTTTAGTTTGAAACAAAATTGCGAATCAAGTTTGAACTCAAGATCGAATTTTACTGTGAAATAAAATTGAGGATCAAGAATAAACTTGAACTCGAACTTAATTGTGAATGAAATTGAGGATTAAGTTTAAACTTGACTTACGTTCTGTGTGATTTGGCCCTGAGCGTACGTCTGTATGGTTCAAGGGTCATTCTCAATAAAAAGTCAATTCAGACTAGTTAAAATGGCCAAAAATCTTGTTACGTACAGATTCTCTATTCTTATATGCGAAAGTATCCAATAATTTGTCATATCTCGTAAAAGATTTCGTGAAATTTGACAAATTGACAGGAAATTTATCTCATTTTCCAATTATTCCTGCTGCATATGGAAACGAACATTCGAGCAGCGAAATGAGAGGTATAATACTTTGTGACAGGTTTTCATTTGAGACAGAATGTGAAGCGTTCAAAAGAGGCAACCAGGATGGCTGACGACACGAGGGTTTGTACTACTTACCGCCACTCTGTAGCCAATCTATAAATTTAATTCCAAGTTAAACTTGAACTATATACCTAAGTAATCTAAAATTTCAACTTCAAGATAAACCTAAATCAATTGAACTGAAATTGAAGTAAAAATAAAACTACTGAAAGATTTTGTAAAATTTAACAAATATCATTTTATTTATAACAATTTCCTTATACTGCGATTTTTTCATCCTGCATGGGAAATTATATGATTGAGAATATGCCAGTAAAAAGAAAAACATTCATTGAAATTTCTTAATTATTTTTTGTCAATGTTTGTTTGAAAACTAGTGTCGAGCTTTCAGAAGAGGCTAACAGGATGTCTGATGCTGCGAGGGCTTGTTCTCCTTAGCGTATTTTTATACGGCTCGAGTGCCTGGAGAATAAAACGGGCATAGTTAAATATATGTGCTCTATCTTTTTGTCGAGCGTGGACTAACACGGCATCATAATGTCAGAAAATATGTGCACGAGAGACTTTGGGCAGGCAGAGGGTCGCCCGGTGGGTGGTTAACGTCATAAAAGAATTATTTTGCAATTCTAATTCGTGGAAGAGAGAGAGGAGAATAAAGGGAGAGGGAGAGAGGAGCATAGAGAACGAGGGTGCACCAAAATTCGCATAACGATCAAAGTCTGTTGGCGGAGAAGCGCCCCCTGGGGTGTTGTTTCCACATATAGGGGGCCGTCTCTCTCCCTCACTTTTTGCTCGTAACAAAACTACTATGAGACAGCCAGTGTTCTGTTATAATAACTATAGCTCTACCAGAGACAGACGGATCCTGTATACGCGCTTCGAGAGCCATAGAAACCTAGCAGTCGAGATATTAGCCATGTATTTTAAATTCTTTCTCATTCCATCCAAGAGCCCACATATAAGGAACTCCTTGCGACTCTGTCGATCCAGGACATGCTCTTGCCGTTATAAACTTTTATTTTCCCATTTCGTGTCTCGCTTCCTCCTGTCTAGATTTTTTTTCTCGTTCTTCCTCTTTCTCTCTCTTTGACTCTGTGAAATTTCATTTTTATTGCACCTCTCCATCTTATACATATTCGTGTTCGATACGAATTGAAGGATTTTTCCTCGTTCTCGCGGAACGTTCTGCCAATGCCAATTTATATCGGGCAGCGTTGAACAAAAATACTTTTTATATTACTTGAGATCGGTGGAAAAAAATATGTTCCTCAGGGGAGGAATACGTTCATGAATTCTGTAGCGTCTTTTATAATTTTGGATTTTCAGAATTTGTAATTTGTTATCAATTTTATTTGTTTAGATTATCTGATCATATTATTTTGAATATAGACATAAACATTAATTATTCATTACTTTCCTAAAAATAAATTACATATAAACTACAATAATTCGACGTAACATCCACCGTCCTAGAATTAACTGCATGTTCGGGGCAAATAAATGTTCAAGAAGCTGAACATTAATAAAAGTATGTAACTGACCACCACCAGGTCTATGTTACTAAACATATTCAAATTAAATATACACGTCAACTTATCCAAAAATTTCATCAAGTCAGCTCATTAAACTGAACTTGTTCAACTCATTCAAAGACAAAAACTGAACTCTTTCCAATAAAAAAATGAACTCCATTCAAAGTTTGAACAGAAGGAAAAAAAAATCTCCGAGTTTAAAAGTACCCAAATTTGTTTACAGATCAATTTCTTCAAAGTGTAATGATTTTTCTTTATTTAATATAAATTTAACTTTATTTTCGTGATTCGACCATTAGTAATATTATTCCAATAAAAAGAAATACAACCATTTATTGTCTATTGTTGTATGTGTTTTATAATGATTTTCCGTCAATACAAAAACAGAAGAAAATATCGACAAAGATCATAAAAGACATAAAATTATTTCGGATTTTTTTCTCTGTGTACTTATCTTGTATCTGGTGCCAAGGAAAAAATGTTTGATGTTCTACCAGGTCTAGTTATCTCGGTGATGGACATGGACCTGATACGATATGAGACACCGTGTAAAAATAAAGATTTTAAATATTGATAAAATTCCGAAATACTATACGTATCGATGTTTGACTCTATATAGAATTGAGATGCGTATACTGATCAGAAACCTAACGACGAGTAAGTCTCGCCACCGAGCTTGTGACTCTTGTCAGGGGAAAAATCAAACGTGATCGAAGAATTTCTTACATCTTTGCTTTTGCAAACGTCCTCATCTTTGACAGTACGATTTGATTTAAATTCGATATAAAAAAAGTTTAAAACTCAATTTCATTCAAAGTTCGACATTTGCCGTTATTTTTTGCTAAAAAACCCAAACAAACCGCATTACCCCAATTGAATCTCCGGGACAAAATAATGAGCCTTCAATATTAAAGTTTTGCAGATAAGACATACAGGTATATTCTCGAAGATTATTAATACGCAGTGAGTTTATAAGTAGACAAGAAATATTTCTTAAATGTCAATAAATTTGACTTCTCTAATTTATCAATTATGAAAAATTATGTTTTTATTTTATGAGACACCGCTTCGAAATTTGTTATTCATCGAAAATTCACTTCATCATCTTCTACATATCGCACCTTTTCGTGCTCCATTTCTACATGAGGGGCACGATCACTCGAGGAAAATTCACGAGGCTTTCGCTTTGATCCTAATGGATTCTTCCCCCAAGGGTAGATCGTTGAATCTGCTGTACTCATACACATATATTTGTATGAGTATATATAATATATATTACGCTTTCCTTGTCGTCAGCACGGCGCTATCGTATTAGGTACCGAACCGCGTTAAATTTCTCTTCTATTCTCCTCCAATAGCCAATTAAGTACGGTCACTCTATTACCGCTCGATTTTCATCGTGGAAGCGACGTGGGCACAAAACGTCAACGTCGTAGTCACCTATATATATATATATATATATATATATATATATATATATATATATATATATATATATACTATATAAACCGTCTATATAGTTCATGAGGTAAGTCCAGAATAGTTGGAACACTTTTCCTTAATTGGCTGTATTACCTTTGCAACTAGGTAACCTCTGTAAAACTCTATTGTCCTCAGTAAATGATACATAATTCTTTATACATTCGAATTCCCAGAGAGTTAAAGAAAAAAAAACTTTCGAGGAGAAATAATTCATGAAAAGACAAGACAATCACTACTATATTATTATAACATTATTCCACGACCAGCTTGCATATTCAATGAATATTATGAACCCTTAATCATGTGTAAAACTAAGTTGGATAACAGCATTCATCGGATTCGTCATGTTTGTAAACTTCTAGTGAGACATCGAAACTTTTTTCCATTTTTATACCTAAGATTTTTATTGGCTGCTTGATCCTTTTGGGTGAGTCGAAAATTTACGAAAATGTAATTTCAAATGCGAAATATGGCACATTTGCATATTTACCACTCCAATACCAAAATCGAATTTTATGTTAATCTCTCCACTCCGTCCACTCCAATCCAATATAACAATACGATAATATATCTCTACGAAAATATGACTATACAGGGATGCGACTGTCCGGAAATATTTCTATTAAATCACAATTCCATATCAACTAAAATATTTACCTGATAAGAAAACGTGCATATGTCTATTGCCTAACAATTTCACCAAAATACGATTAACCCGCAACATCTGTACCCAATTACAAGTATCCCAAAGAAGAATGCGTCTAACAATTTCACCACAATAAAGCTTCTGAAGGAACGTCGTGTCTACCGGTATGCAGCTCTGCCACTTAACATTTCTATCATTTTACAACTTTACTAGGGTACAAGCCTCTGGTCAGTCAATAAATAAACCGATAAAGCAGTTCCCACTGCTCCCCAGATAACACGAGCTGGGAGTCTAATGTATGACTTCCACCTAGAATGATAGCGATATTATTCAGCAGGGTGGTTTTCTCAGCTTCTTACATATATTGTTAAAAATATTCGATATTTCGATGCAACAGATACAGGCCTATCTGATTTTTACGTTATTGAATATTAGACCGATATTCTTACTCTGCGAGAAGAGCTCTTTCCAAGTCTTATTTACTCTCTAGGATCCATTATTCTGCAATATAGCAATATTCGCAATGTGTATTTGATTTCTAGTATTAGTAGATTTTACACTCCTACTTCTTCTAGTGGAAAGTCAATTTACGAATACAGCTCTGCTCATCTCTCAATTCCTCACTACAATGAGCTATCTCCTACCAATACACATTTGATTCCTAAAATTCCAGCAAGGGTATATAACTCCTATTTCTAGTAAAAGAACAGTCTTTGTACAATAACGACGAGAGTTCCATTTGGTTCGCATCCTCTCCCTCGAGTCATCTAGCTACGATTTCATACATGTGAAATGGTGGAATAGTACACGGTAGATATATTATCAAAGAACTTAAAGAGAGTATTACAGAGAGAAAAATGAATGTGCTGTTACAAGAAAAGTTCGATTGTTGAGTGTGTACTCGATTTAATCGCAATTGAACCGTAAGTTTAGTAAAATTACAATATATAGTTATATATATAGTTCTGGCATATTTCCTATTGTGACAACATTTGTACGATAATTTTGATTTACTATAGATGTACACATTGGTTTGTTTCCGTAACCTATGATTTGCGAATCGAGCAAAGTCCCTGTGTCAAGAAAGCAAAAGGTTGGTTGTTACGTATTATTAGCCGGAGTAGCAAAACAAAAAAAAACGAGGGCAGAATTTGTAGGCTAAAATTATACGTGCGCCAAATAATTCGTAAGCCCATCGAATAGTACTTATGAATTATAAAAGCTGAACTTATTTTTTACCGGAATAATATTTACTGTATATAATAATAAACGAGTGGATCTCATCGATCCCATGCCGACTAGTGAAAGTCTGTACAACTTCATTAATTTTAGAAATTCTCGTGAAACCGCCACTAACATCACTTTCTGCAGTGAAATTTTTTGTTGACATAAAAGGACTTCGAGTTTTTTTTTGGAAGTATCATAGAAAAATCCATAACGTATCGAAAAATGTTCAAGAAACATTTTTTTGAACGATATTTTTAATATTTTGGTCCAAATGAATTATTTGAGTCCCATGACCTTCTTCAGAGTGCAAAAAAACGAATTGCTGTTTATATTTGTATGTACTGCAAAATAAATTTCTACAAACGAATGGGTTTGTTGTGATAACAAATCAAAACTTATCAACGGCAGTTTGCTCTTGCAGCAAAGATATCTGTTGTCACCATATTAGCAAATGAAATTTGCTACGTTGTTGTAGCAAAAAGATTTTTCTCCCCGATTCTAGAAACAAACACAACCAAATGATTAACGTTCTAGTTGAAACAGACCTTGCTCGTGCGGGCAAATATATATGTTTGGTAGAGTTGTAGGCTACGCTGTAGATGTCTGCTACGGATGCTTTCGGAGCGTAATATTTTAGTGGATTTTTTATTTGGTTGGGAGTATTCCGAACTCTGACCAAAGCACAATTACGAACCCAAAAAAAGATTTAGTTGAAGTTAATCAAAAGAGTATACTCGAATTCTTTTAGTTGATTCCAAATAAATGTTTTTTTTTTACTTCAATAAACGAATATTACTTGTTACGTTTCAATTACCCTGCTTAGGTGCCCAACGTCAGATCGTAGAAGGATTATCTGACGAATTTTGATAGGCGTTTGCGCCGTCGTGTTATTTAATGCGATGTTTCGCTAATGCGAAACCGGTCGTTTACGCATAACTCACAATTCTATGTTAGTCGTTAACGGGCAAGGGATTACATGTTAATCGTTCATGCAAGCTGAAGAGCGTATATAGGCTATGCGAATTACTATAGTCATTCAGGCTCATGCTGGGGTGCGTAAGCAAACTATATCAAACAAAAAATTTAATCAAGATAAATATATAATTTATTTGGAATCAACTAAAAGTTTAGTACGCCGAGATTGAATGAAATTTCGTTAATTCAATTAAACATTTTTTTCTCCATTCGTATTTCATACAGTTTTAATATATGCCAGAGATGTTACGACGAAGTTGTATTTCAGTAGAGTTATAACTGCACCGAGTTTTGACGAGGTTAAAAAATATTTTTCGTCTGCCGAAAATCGAATACTCCCTTTAATATTGTTCGTAATGTTGATGGTTCATCTACCGGTATGTCTCTCATAGTTTCGTATTAAAATAATGGGAAGATCAGGAAAGAAATATTTTAATAAGTCGATTCGTTCAAAAGTTATGTAACTATCCCATCTTCCATGGCGTCCCAACTTTCCTGGAATTAACGTGCGTACGAGCTCGGGAGCTACTGTGGAGCCCTCTGGTCGATGAGTTCGCGCGCCCTCTCTGTCAATGTGGCCTCCAGAGCTAATAGCCGTCGCGCCAGAACGTCGCAGATATTCACCCTCTTTCGTCCAACGTGCTGGCGCGTCACACGGACCGAAACCGATCAAGCTTTTCCTCCCCAGACCTTCTCTCGTCACTCGTTAAAGATAAAACGCTCAAGGGAGATCCAGCGAGAGAATTGAACGCAAAAATATCGAATATCGACTGATCGCTTGGCAGAAAAAAAAATCAAATTCTCATAGCTCATCATCAACGCCCCTAGATATTTCCGTCAACCCCTCTTTCGAGTTTTTTTTCTCTGTCCCTCTTCATTTGACTCATTATCGGAAAGAATCGTCAAGCCAATTTTTGTGAGAACGAAATTATTTCGTGAAATTTTTATTTATCACGTATATTTTCTCCAAAACGTACTTTTTTCACTCTCACATTTGATTGCAAAAATCTCAACAGATTTGATGCTAAAAAAAACACGTTTTGTATACTTGTTTCATTTTATTGTTACTTACTTATAAATTGATCATTAATTGCAAATTTTTTAATACCTGGTGATGAAGTTTGTGTACTATAAATCGGGTGTGTATAAACGAAAGTCAATCGAAAGTTTGTTCGACTACGCTGTCGAGTAATCGGCCTTTTACAATATGTATAAATATATCAATCATGTAATGATGCTGGAAGATGAAACTCTTATATAGTACGAAAGTACTATATAAGACCCTTCCCGATGACTGTAGAATAGACAAGTCTCCATTCCAGTGTTTTACTATACATCGTGAAATTCGATACAATCAAGATTTAGTTCATGTCGTGAATACATTATAAATTTATGATACGTTGTCCGCTAGCTCTGGCATGACTATGAAACTTTGCACTATCCTGGCGTTGCTCTCCTTACTATAACCGCGGCTCTTGATGGGGTGTCAGACATGCTCTCTATACGGATGCGAACATCTCGGTCCTCCCCTGAGTCCATGGGGATGGCCGCTGTCCGTGCTACATCTATAATAACAGGCATATACTTATAGACATATCCGTTGAATATCCAAGTATACATATGTAAAGAAAGTACATTTCTTAAAATTGAATTTGCCGTTCACTTACGAATGTGGCAATGATAAGTAGACACCTACTTATACGGGAGATAAAACAAGAGGTTATCAAGGAACACATGGAGTAACTTTATGAGAGATAATTAAAAAATGAATAAGACAAAATAAAATTGTTTGCGGAAAGTTAAATGAAGGGAATGACATAAATGAAAGAATAAACTTTAATGTATTTTCTTTTTGTGACAGGTGGGAATAGGGAAAATAGTATGAATAGGATTCATAAGTTCTTGAATTAAGAAATAAATACATTTTGTTACAGAAACTCAATATTGTTTATTTGGTGGTGGCAAAATCCGTACAATAAACCGAGGAACCTTATACATATATAGCTGAAAACAAATGATGGCATTTTTGAGGTGACGATATGACGATATGACGATGGCGTGCGTAAAATACAGATATTGTGCGTAAGAGAAAATTTATAGGGTTTCTCGTGCATTCATTTATGTACGCATTTATTTATTCTATCCTCTATCTCATTGAGACTTTAAATATTTAAAAGTTTAAATTATGTTTGTTTCAAGATACCAAATTGATCAAAACTTTGTGGGACTCTCTTTTATCATGTAAGGCAGAAACTCTGAGGAGGGAATCAAAATTGCTCGTTATATAGTTTAGAAGTTATGAGGCTTTATGGATATAGAGTGACATTTTCGTAATTTTGTTCTCATAGAGGAAGTTTTATTTTCGTAAAAAAAAAAGTCAAATTTTTAATGCCAGAGCACTTATAATGTTTCTAAAGGTCCGAAAATCATATTTAGAAAAAATGTCCGGATGTGTGCGTATGTGTTGCTGTTGCAAAATTCAAACTGGTATATCTTCGGAATGGCTGCAGCGATTATCGGGGTGAAGTTTTGCACGCAAGTAGTGACGGCACCCCCTTCCTTCGATATAATTTTCGTGAATATACTAGAATTTGTTTGGATTTTACGGGAATTTTAACGTTGTTGAAAATGCCTGTTAACGGTATAACTTTCGCAATTCCCGCGCCAACGGGGTTAAATTTTTTACTATCATGAAGCACTGCACCCTATTGAATAAAGGGTCGAACTAATTAACGATTACATTAGATAAAATTTTGGAATTTTTGTAGAACTTAAATTTTAACCATCGACGCGATATGACTGCAAGGTTTGATCCTATACCGTTCCTAATACTAAATCGATATTTGATGATGATTTAGTCTAGATTCAGCAGCAAATCTTCAATTCAATTCAATTCAAGAAAACCTCAGCACATTTATCTGAAATGTTCGGAAAAAAGCTTCAAATTGAAACTAGAACATTGCACCCTCATACAAAGCATGCTGTCGACCATGTGTCTCACACACACCAAACTATTACTCATCCTGATTGTACTATTGGTAGCAGCTGTCACTAATATTACTGCTATGTTTACATGAGAGATCCTCCCTCAGTAAGGGAAAATTGTTGCGACCGTAGCGCCACTCTAGCCCTCGAACCCTAGTAGAGGATGGAAACTCCGTTAAGTTCGACTACCCCAACAGATCGTCATGTGAGATACATCAGTTGTGAGACTTATCCGCTAGAGAAAGGTAGCCAGAAAAAAGAAAAAGAAAAATATATCAGGTAAAAAATGTTGAGGAGTCGAAGCAAAGAAAAATGGTTCGATTAATTGAAAGTAATAGTGACCTTTTCTCATTTTATTTATATCAACATGTGTGTGAATTTATCTCAAAACACCTGCGTATTTTTCACCAAACTCGTACGTTTCTATACATAAGATCTCTGTTAATTTATTTCATGGATTATTTACTGATATATGTATGTATATATAGATATGAAGTAAAAAAAAAAAATTGCGCATGAGTTTTCAACGGATCGAGCCGAAAGTTGGTACAGATCTTCACAAATCGAGTACTTCACCACAATTCGATACCGGATTACTTATATTCAGCAAAGTACAAAAATGTTTCGTGGCACGAAACTCCAGTTGAAAAATCGAAAATAATTTTTTGCATTAACATTTTTGTACGATGAAGATATTTTGAGAGGAACTGTGAATGAATGTTAAAACTAAGTCCTCAAGCTACCCCAGCTCCGTAGTTCATGATATATGCACGATTTCTTTAAGGTTAGGCTTTTTTTGCTTCGTCAAGGGTTCTTTCAGCAAATTATTCATGAAATGCTGTAAAACTCGTGGAGCGGATTGTAGTTGAAATAACCCAACACGAATATACCATTTTGATGAACAAGGCTTCGTATGGGTAAAAAGTCCAAAAGTTCCTTCAAATCCCCTTAAAAAATTTGAAAGAAAATGGTCAATAAAGATTTTGACCCTTTCCATACCATGTGAAAAACGGCAACTGATCCATGCATAGGTCTTTCAAGTCTGATGACTTTTCTACTTATACGAAGGATAAGCATTGGGGAGATGAGTTAAATCGACCAGATACGAAAGACCTAAGTTTGCACAGAAAGGTCTAATAGGTTTATATATTTTTTCTATAATGCATGCATGAAAAACTTAAGTTTTTGAACGCCCAAAGCGGTATTAAAGGCTTTTTTGCCCGTGAAAAAAACCAGAGAAAAAACTCGCAGCACGGAAAAAACTTTCATAAACAGTGAAATAAACTCGGAAAGTGCTGCCTCAGGCGGAGAACTATATTCGGTACGATGTTGTGACGAGGCATATACTTACAAATCGAAGGAGCCGTCCTGACAGTTCTAACCTCACTTTCATTCAGCGTTTGTGTAAAGTTCCTTAAAAAAACTATATTTAATTTATACGGGGGGCTCCGCCTCCCCACAGTCCCTGTGAGGCTCTGCCCCTTGACTCCAGACTCACCGCGACGGATGCGATAGAGCTTTATGCGGTTTATCTCGTTTTTCATGCATTTGTTGTAAAAAATATCGCATACACTATAGGAAGAAAACGTTTTTTCTGTCGCGCGATGTTTGCAGAACGAGTCGCCTTCAGCGCACTCGACCTACGACTCGATCTGCCAACATCGGCGCTCAACAAAAAAACGCTTATTTCCTTTCCTAGGTGCATAATATACTATTGTATATTACGGAAGAGTGAGTGCCTAAAAATATCACAGAAACGAAAATTAAAGAAATGTTGTATTATAAAATGTATAATTAGAAAGTTCTGTTCAATGGTACTTCATTCAAACGTGGTGCGGCTATAATGATGCGAAACGATCACAATTGAAAGTTAACGTCAAATAATGGTGTATTGGCGAATTCCCATGGTCATACAACATCACCCTCTTTCTGCACATTTTTTCATGAGTATTGCCCATCATTTTTTATCATTTGAACCTATCTGTAGTCGTTACGGTCAATCCGCACCCGGTTAATCGAGGTTCTACTGTAATAATATCTATTGGGCTCCAAAATGACCCTCATATTTTTTTTCGCGATTCAAAGACTCGACTATCTCAAAATCTGATCTGTAGCTATCGTGGCCAAGCTGGTAATTTCCTGTATGTACTTTCGTCATTTTCCGTCACAATTCCGGTGCACCTTGCTAGGTGTCCATCTCTACTTCTAATTTCTTTCCACTCAGCGTATAGATGTCGCTTCGGCCATGGAATCGAGTTCTATCCATGATCGTCACGAAGCACATTAAATGTTGCTGGTCAGATGACAAAAGAACTTACAACAAGACGACGAAGTCTTTTAATAAGACAACACGAAGGTGAGTGAAAGAGAGACGCAGTGAGAGGGGAGATTCAGGTTAGCTGTCAGACCAGCATATATGTATATCAGAAGGATTCATGTTTGATCTTTACTTTTTTTATTGACTCTCGGAGCATTCGTGACGAAACTTAATAATAAAATTCGCCGTAAAACCTGGACGAGGGAGAAAAATATTTAAAGGATGCCACTGGGAAATAAAGAAAACATAATCTTTTCTTGTCCTAATCTTTTATGTTGGCCATTTGTAATATCGAAATACCTCTGTAATAATAGAAATCGAGTACCCAACGCTTGTGCAATTGCACTTTTAGTCAGAATAGGCAACTTCTATCGATGCTCATTTACAATTAATAATAAATCTTGCAATTGCCCCTATTATATTTCAGACAATTGAACTCGTCCATAATATCAATTCCCTGCTCAGCGGTATCGTTATAATAACGCGAAGGTGCTTACAAACTTTATGACATCAGCAGCCTACTAAATGATCGGTTCGCGACACAACTTTATATTTATTATAGTGAAAAATTGTGGGCTATTAGCAGTTACGAAGTGTGACAAGTTGACTTTGCATTGATCGCTTTCCTTGACAACAGCTTTCATTTAACGATCTTAGTCCCTGCACATCCCAACTATCCAATCATATCACGCCTCGAATCAAAATACAAACATCATTTCGAATTATAAAACGTATAAAATCATTAAGATTGCCGTTATTCCAACGATTGTCAATATTTAATTGATCGTCCAATTAGATGTTTTCATCGAAAACGAAAAAGTGTCTATAAGGGTGGCGCCAGAGGTTTAGGGGAGGGGGGTGCAAATAATAAATTAATATGCAGAAATCAAAGTATCTATCGGAGCTTTTGGGTAATCAAAGACTACTCTGGACTCTGTGTCCTGCTTGCAATGTGTAGTTCATGTAAAAGCTGGTAAAAGAAAACATTTACCCCGTCAACCGAGGTTATGAATATTCGAGAAATAGGAATCATAAGAGCTGGCGTTCCTATTTTGTTTTATAGATTCGATTTTATGAATACAGATTAATAAGAACAGATTATATATATATATATATATATAGGTTGTCTTCTTCGTATCATCGTCATCGTCGTTCTTCGTATCATCGTCTTATTAATCTGTATTCATGAAATCGAATCTATAAAACAAAATAGGAACGCCAGCTCTTATGATTCCTATTTCTCGAATATTCATCCTCTTATAACAAACCCACTCCACAGTCACCACTTCATCGGAATATCGTACGTTCTATGTACAAACAAATAAGCCGAGCAAACATAACCTCGGTTGACGGGGTAAATGTTTTCTTTATTTATATTTTTTTCTATATTTATATATATATATACTGTAAGGCGGTATAATTGTAAGATCGAAGATTATTACTAGTAGTAGCGTCAGCTATGCTCAATTTTCACAACTTTAGAGTTTTAAGTTTCCCGCTTTTAACAGTGGCCCACGTCCGGTGGTGGCGCTGCATGCCCCGTTTCCTCATATATTTTAGAGCTACCTTTTCTTTTTTTTTTTTTTTTTAAATTCGCATTCTGAAGATGATTACCGGAATTTTGGGTTATATTTGGGAGGGAGGTAATCATCTTCGAACGAGACGTCTTCGTATAATCTTGATCGAACTTCGCCCGCCTTCGGCGGGCTCGTTCGATCTTACAATTATACTGCGACGTCTCGTTCTCGATGATTACTAGTAGAGTTTTAGAGCTTGAGTTACAAAAAAAAAAACAAAAACAAGGATCACCTTTATTTGTTTATATAACATTTTATTACCATATTTATTGGTTGAATGTAACTCGCTTATGAATTAAGAATAGAAAGGGCAAAAGCTTCATTTTTGTCCTGAATCGGTCGATTATAAAACTTTGCGAAAGTTTTCGATTTCTCAGACCATCCCGCTACGCGTTTGATCGTATCGACGTTAACACCTTTATTTATTGCCTTAGAAATAGTTGCGTGCTTCGCACTGTACGCTGAAAAAGCTTTCATATCGATCCCCGCTTTTTCTAACATAGATTTTACCCAGTGAGACAAAGTCTGAGCTGTAACAGGCTTGTACGGTTTAACGGTAGAGATAAACAAATTTGTGTGTTTTTCTCTGTTATGTTTTGTGCGTTCTATATATTCTAATATCGCTCTAGCCGGACATATTTCCTTTCTTTCTTTGAAGAACGGTAATATGAGGTTCGGTTGACATTTTCCTGGCTTAGAAGTTTTAATTAATTCTGGAATCTTTATCTCAATACCTGTCGTTGTTTCCTTAATATTACCTATTCCCTTCGCCGAAACATTTTCTACATAATGGAGGACTGGGTCGACGTCCCACGTAGTCGCATATTTTGCTCGTGTCGGTCTCTGCTTAAAGACACCGCGCATAAATCGGCTTATCATCTCACTTCCTGATAATTTTTTGGACGCTATCAGCGTAATTGCCGCTCGATCAGAATTGAGAGTACCATATTCTGCTCCTTCTTTGAAACGTTTGGTCAAAAACTCGATTATTTTAATCTCGTCGGTATCAAAAATATCATAATTTTTTTCTTTGGTGAAATTCCACCACTTTCTAAGCGAAGATTCATACTGTTTCATCGTAGATTTTGCGAGTGAATTGACCATGATATCCGCTGCTTCTTCGTCGAGGCCTTTTCTTAAAAATGCTTGCCTGACACATGACCGACCACCAGCGAAAGTGTTCGTGATAGTGGGTGCGACTTCTCCCTGCAAGGGGATAATAGCAATTTTTTATTTGGCTTAAAAATAATAGGAGGCCCCCTGAGCAGCGAATTGAATAGAGGGTACCATGATTGGGTCGGCCAATATGGTACTACAACGACGCCCTCGATTTTATCCGCAATGAATTTTTTTAGAGTTGGTAAAATTACCGCGAATGGGGGAAATGCGTATGGTTTTTCTTTTTTCCACGATATTGTGAAGGCGTCGCCTTTAAATACATTTGGATTAGGAAATCTAGAACAGAATTTCTTTACTTTTTTGTTCAAATCCGTGGCAAACAAATCAATGCTAAATGGTCCAAATTTCTTATTTATTTTTTGAAAAGCTTTTTCTGACAGTGCCCATTCTGTGTCTGTGTTCGTGATTCGAGAGGCTGCATCTGCATAAACGTTTTCTTTTGATGCTATATACGAGGCGTGTATCCATATTTTTTTCTCTTTGCACCACTTCCAAATCTGACGTGCGAGTTCGTTCAAGATTGGGTATTGAATTCCTCCAGTTTTGTTTACGTACGCTATCGCAGTAGTATTATCGAGCCTTAGCAAAATTTCACAGTCATGTAACTGATTCGCAAAACTTTTTAAAGCGTAAAAAGCCGCTAGAAGCTCTAGATAATTTATGTGACGTTTTCTTTCTTCAATACCCCACCAACCGTTTATGGATAACTTATCGCAGTGAGCCCCCCATCCTGTTAAAGAGGCGTCTGAAAAAATTTCGACTCTGTACTCGAACGTCCTTATGGGATTTACTCCAATTTGACTGTTGTCCCACCAATTTAAATCATCTTTGAGTTTACTGCTTACTGTCATGCATGCCTCGTAATTTCCATCATTTATTATCAGCGCAAGAAATTTTTCTCTCTCGAGTCTTTTGCAATACACGGTGCTGTAGGCAACTGCCGGGCACGCCGCGTTCAAAACTCCTAATAAATGTGCGAAATTTCTAATCTTACACTCTGTGCCTGGTCTAAACTTTTTTAGTAATTTTTTGATTTTTTGTTTTTTCTCGCTTGTTAATTCCAATGTATAGTCAGTTGAGTTAATTACGAACCCCAAAAATTTACATTTTTGTGCTGGAATTAGTGAACTTTTCTTGTCATTTATGACAAATCCAAGCTTTTCTAATAGCTCTTTCGATTTCAGCACGTTTTCCTGACAGCTTTGAAAATGTTTCCCTATAAATAATATATCGTCTAGATATATTGTTGACAGAAAACCCTGACCCCTTAGCACATTTATTACCGGTTTCATTATCTTAGTAAAGACATATGGACTCGTAGATAAACCGAATGGTAAGCACCTGAATTGATACATCTTTCCGTTAAAAATAAATCGTAAATATTTTCGATGTTCTTTGTGTACCGATACCAGAAAGTAAGCGTCTTTAAGGTCAAGCGATGCCATAAATGCGTTCGGTGTGATTAAATTTTTTGCTGACCTAATGTTCTCCATTTTAAAATGGAGAGCTTGTATGGACTTGTTTAAATTTTTTTAATTTAGTATGAATCGATTCGAGCCACCAGGTTTTGGCACTAAGAAAATCGGGGATACAAACTGTCCGACGCATTCCTCACATTCTTCAATCGCATTTTTCTCGGGCAATCTTTTAATTTCAATTTCTAATGATTCTTGTTCTGCCGATTTCCATTTTCGCTGTTCAGGAGGCCGAAATTGTCCTGGAGTTTCTTCAAACGGAATTTGATACCCTTTTATGCAATTTATTATAAAGTAATCGTTCGTAAGTTTTTGCCATTCTCCGATAAAAAGGCTCAGTCTTCCTGCTATGTTATTTACCTCGACTATTTCTTTGATGATTCTTTCGTCGACGATCGATTTTTGTCCCGATTCATCGGAGTCGATCGATACGGTGTCCTCTGTTTGAAACGAACGAATTGTTTTCGGTGATATCCGCCCGTCTGTCTGTGTTGGCCAGACGGGCCCCTCCAGTTTCCCTGGTTCTGTGCTCGATACGGGGGCTTTTTCTCTGGCGCTTTGATATTCTGGCACACGGTTTCAACCATCTTAACCTCCTTGATTTGTTCGGCCAGGTTTTGCCCATAGAGCCATTCGTCTGAGTGATTTGCCTCCACTACTGACTTCACGCTTTTCTTCATCATCGGATTGATGAAGGACTTCTTTCCCACAGACTGCTGATGAAAGATGTCAGTCAATAATTTTCCAGTATCGGAGAGAAGCTCAATGAGTTCCATCTGGTCCACCTCGTCGTCAGATTCGTCGACCAGCAGCGATATAGCTGCGCCAAGTGCTACAATAGCTGTACCTACGCATTCCTGCGTTTGCACAAAGTGTCCGTCTCTTTTTTTGGCAATTTCTGTCATCGCGGCGCCGATTTCCAGATTTAGTTTGGGAGGTTCTGCGTATAAGTCCCCTTTACGGGAGTATTTCTTCGTCAGACTTTTGACATCTTCCTCGGATAACCCTGCCTTCATCCAGGTTTGCCAGCGATTTTTAATCTCCGGGTGAAGCTTGCCTCCCTCGCCCCTCGTCACATTCGGGTCGTCACCCAATAGATTGAGAATTTTTTCGTCCACGCCGTTTGGATTTCCTTCAAGGACTTCCTCGTCTTTCTCTTTTTGAAGCGAGTCACCTACCGAGTCCTGCTCACGATTCTCATCGTTATCGACGCTCGATGCGTTTGGCGCGTGACTGTCATTTTCCTTGTTGGAATCGACCTCTGATATACAAATTTTCCTTTTTGGAATTCGCCAATAATTACAATTATATGCTCGTGTGGAGCTTTAGCGAACTTGTTCGATTATCTTTATTAGATGGCACGGTTCGTGTGGAACCCGCCTATTGCATTTCGTGTGGAAATGCCACTATACAAAATATTAATGCAGTTCGTGTGGAACTTGTCATTATTTCCTGTATACTATACCTGAGTCTCTTTCTTTTTGCGCCATAAAACCGTGCAGTAAATTTGTGAGGTTATGTATTTTTGCATCTCTGCGTCAGTTCTGGCGTCTGCCCTTTTTCGCTCCCTCGACGGGGATCGAGAGCGCTTTCTCTTCTTCTCCTTACCCATGTTGCACGTGCTTAAATACTTTTCTTTGACTTATTATTACACGTGGTTACTCCTTCGTTGTAAATTCGTTGAGCACAACGAAACGATATGAGGAAACGGGGCATGCAGCGCCACCACCGGACATGGGCCACTGCTAAAAGCGGGAAACTTAAAACTCTAAAGTTGTGAAAATTGAGCATAGCTGACGCTACTACAGGTAATCATCGAGAACGAGACGTCGCAGTATAACATGTGAGGACGATCCGAATTAAGTGTGGGAAGCGGTTCTGGGTAGCTTTGTTGGAAGAGCATTCAACCGGCGATCGAAAGGTACCGAGTTCGAATACCCGCCACTCCGTCCAGTCGGCCAGTCCGAGCAGCGCTTTTTCGGATGGTTCCTCGCATACCACGTTATTTTCCGACTCTTATAATATACATATATTGTTACGATTATCAGGACGGAAACCTATAGATAATGGTAAACAACGAACAAACGGATAAATGATTAACTTCGTAACGATCGTATGGATTGAGAGTTGTGACTGAAACATAAATACGTACGGCCGTACTGACGTTTCACGATGGGGAAATTAACATTGTAATGAATATATATCCGATATTCGCCCCAACATAAAAGATATGAATTCGTTTATTTCGTTCGGTTTATAATATTTAGTGGCTGCTCGATTATTCCCAACTAAAGTATAAGATTGGTGTCGGTAGTAGAATTCAAAAGTACAATATGTATAAGCCTGTAAGATCTTTGTATAAAAAGTAAACAAAAAATATTTAAATCATCGGTAGCAGCCTCCTAATATTTTCCTAGCACCCGAGGTTTTATGACAACTTTTTTTTCTGTAATTGTCACTACTTTTTCGAGTAGCAAGTAAAAAAAAGTTTAAAAATAAACCAACCTAATATCCGTATATAGATATTTTCAGTGTTAAATATTTAAAAAAGGTTATCGCGTATAGTTTTACATTGAAAATAATGTCAGATACGCTACCTTGCGGAGTTCAGGAGAGAAGTTCTACGTATATCTATATATGTATATACTATGAGTATATGTACATAAAATAAACTTATATATGTACAGACACTGCTCAGAGAGCAGGAAGATGACTTCTCAGCTTCCCGTAATCCTTTACTCAACGCTCGCAGCTTCAACAGTTCCACTCTGGTCTTCCTGTTAATTATTCTGGAGGGTACGTAACCGCGATTCTACCAGAGAGCAGACCGCCCAACGCCATCAGCATCACGCCAGCGGCTGAAAATGCTACCACACAGTATATAGTGAAGTGTGTGTTCCAAGCACATTGGTTGTTATGTTAATCATTCTCCGTGACTACTCTTCTCTTTATACAGATACAGTACGAACTCCATTAGTGTACACTTTCCGTATCGGCACTGACCGAAGAAGGTTTTCTTCGAACTCTTTTCCATCAATCCGTGTCCACCGTTCTCCACCATCCGTGTAGCGTGGCCCTTGGAAAGTGTTCGGAACTGTATCCTGGTAAAAATGTTCGTCAGTATTTTCACCTGGTCAAGTTAATATGCAGTATGCTAATAATTCGGTGGACTTATTCCCGAAGTACTTTATTTTGGTAAATTCGTTGATCAGTAGGGATGTTAACGTATATTCCGATATTGTAGAGTTGTAATATATGTTAGAAAAGTTTTATACGAATTATTTCTTAATGCAGTTGTTTCGCGGTAGAATAATAACTGGGAGGGCTATAAATGCGCTTATATATAGTACAAACTTCGATAGTATATACTCGTTTATTACCGAATGTACCCGCATTAACTCCGATGTTACAAGTCTATCTGACCTCATAACGATAGGCTGTGATCCTGATCACGTCCATAATTTGTAATGAAGGGCCGCTAAATGGTTGGCATGTGCAATTAATCGAGGGGGCTTTTGATTAATTTTTTCTTCGATCAATGTAGGTATAAAATGCGTGTATCATAGAAGAATGCATCGATCGAGGGACGGGCCTCCAATTGCACGGAGTAACCGTGTAGCGTCACGCAAACAAAAAGTGGGAGATAGTGACGCCGAAGCTCACGGCGCATATGAGTGCGAGAGAATGAATGTGGGGGAACCAAGCAATACAACGCAGGCACTAACCGACTTTAGACTGTACGATCAAAGTCTCCATAACTTGACTGATTGGAAATGGAAATACATTTTCATTTACCCTGCAGTCTTCAATCTAAACCCATACATGCTTCCAAGTCAGTGTTGCGCCTAATTGATAAGCCTGCTCATGCGTAACGAGGTTAAGGGAAGACGAAAACGGAAACAGTACTGTAGCGGGAGTTAAACTCTGTGAATTTGAAACCGTGGTAACGGTTTAAATTATGCGAATCGTTTATCAGTGAGGAGTTAAATTGTGGGAATTTTGACTATATCTTTTAGGAGCCCCGATGCGCGACTAGGTCAAGCTGGCCAATCCATGAGAAACACTCGCCTGGGGTATAATAGTGAGAGTGAGAGTGAGAGTGAGAGACAGAGAGACGAGAGAAACGAGAGAGACGAGAGAGATGGTAATAATTCCCGGCTTTCTCGCCGTCCTTTTCCCTCCTCGATCTCCCTATCAGCTTCCTTTTTGCGCTTTCCTTTGCTTGAATCGAAAATTTATTGTCCAAAATATTCCCGCGAGAGTGCTTAACAACTTCGAGGTGATTGGAAAATTGTATTTAGGAAAAAAAATTGCATATGGTTGTTTCTATAAGAAAAGAGTATATTGTCAGATATATAATATCAAAGTATAGATATATAGACACCAAAGATATAAAATTTCTATATCATATATATATATATTGTGAGATATATGAGTGTCCCGTCCCAAACGGAATTCGTATATTTTCTGTAGAATTTAATTTTCACGAACGATCATTTTTTCTCTATTCATTTTCGTATATTTTCTGTAGAATTTAATTTTCACGAACGATCATTTTTTCTCTATTCATTTTCGTATATTTTCTGTAGAATTTAATTTTCACGAACGATCATTTTTTCTCTATTCATTTTATTCGTCGCATTTCTTTAGACACGATAATTCAAAACTTTCCGTTTCCTTCGAGAAACACTTTTATTTATGTGAGCATTTGCACGCCAAATGTTCGAAATATTTTTGGCCAGATTGTCGATGAGAAACTCAGACATTCAATTTGTATATAAGATAAGCCTTTAAATTACTTCATTGATCGCAGCTGCAATGCTTATTTTTTGGCCATTGGATTTTTTCGTTAATCCTCTGCAAGGCGCGTCGATTTTCTCATCGAGCCTCGTCGAGTCTTTTATTGTTTTATGGTTTGAGCCTTTTTGAACGTCCAGTCAGACGGCCCGTTGCAGACGTCCTTCTCTCTCACGAAACGTCTTGCTACAGCCATCGCGTGAAAGGTTTTTCCCAAAAAGGCGCCAATGGCAAAAAACTTCGCTTTCTCAATTTTATTTCAGCCAATCGAAAAATTCGTTATTCTTCACCAATCATAATGTCAATGAATGTCTGGGACGCTCTTTCAAGACTTCGGAGCTCTTCACCATTGTTTTGTATTGTCATTTGTTCATCAATTTTCAACGAGACAAGACCTTCCCAAGAACGGTAGACTCTTAAGCTCTGTCGAGCTGCATTCAGTACGCGGACTTAAACGTTTTAGACTTGTCTCTTCGCGATCTCAATAGTACATATTAGTTGCGTGATAACTCTTTTAATATGTTTAACCTTAATAATACAACAAGTGTAAATAATAGCAATATATCAGAGTTTTTCAACTGTGTGTTATTATTTCACGACAAAATTACCTGCACCCCATTAATTTGAGTTGTAGGCAGTGCGCGTCATCACGGTGTTGAGTCAGTCTGTATCAGGATTTACGACCCTGGTTGACTCATCAAAAATCGAGGCGCACCGTAAAGTGTGCAATAACAATGAGGGATATGTATATCAGGTATCCTGAGTTAACGATATACCGTATATGATTACGATATATACTACCAGAACTACGTGATACCAATTTATCCCATTTTTTCATTGTTCTAATAATCGGAGATGGCTTTGCCAGCGCCGTACCAAAATTATATAATACATACCACATGCCATTAACCGCTGACTCAGGTCCCCGCCCAAAACATGTATTCAATAAATCTGGAGTATTGTATATTCGCGATGTACAAAGCAACGAAGAATTTTATACTTTCGATATATTTCGGATATGTTTTGTCGTGCCTCTATGATTCTAGAACTCCTTGAGCCATTTGACAGAAATTTGACGCGCAAGTAGAAAAGTCGATCTTCGATTCGTTAGTGACAA
Organism: Dyspetes luteomarginatus; assembly: GCA_963669185.1. Classification (NCBI taxonomy): domain Eukaryota; kingdom Metazoa; phylum Arthropoda; class Insecta; order Hymenoptera; family Ichneumonidae; genus Dyspetes; species Dyspetes luteomarginatus. Next base: position 10,675,785 of record OY769905.1, read on the forward strand.
TTTTATCCAGGCAAGGGGTGGGGGCCGGTGTCATTGACATTCAAGCCACAATGTTTGCAGTACTCTATAATCCTTTCGCCCTTTTTTGTCTATTCTTCCTCGTATTTGCTTCGAAAAGCTTTAGTAATATTGCTTTGTATTATAGTTCAATAAATTAATAATGGTAATAATAATCATGGAAATAAAAGTAATGCTAATAATGCAACGAGTACCAATCTGCGCAGATTTTTTTTTGTACTTCACTCTGGCACTTGCTGAATCCCCTACTTACTTTTTTGCCTCTCACTGATTAAGAATCATCCATTGTTTTCGTCGACAAAGTTTCCAAGCATCCAGCCAAAAAAGAAAAACCTTACACTCCATCTTGACTCCATTGACGGGGATAGCGATTCACAACTCTCTCGTTGTGAACGAGCACGGTATTATGGGCGGGGGTGGCTGCGGCTTGGCTCTCGCAAAAAATCACCACCCTCTCGCCAATGTACCACACAAAGTACGACAGGGAGGGGGGAGGATTCTTACCTCTCCTTCTACGCTCTTTCTATCAAGAGAATGCGATCGCTGGCAATGCCGGCGAGAACCAGCACGCTCATGCACATATATACACATATACTAAAAACTCTCCCCCGAGTCGATCCCTCATGGGCTTTTTCTTTCTGCTATAGAGTCACCTCCGAGTTTGAGAGGAATGCACCGCGTCCCTGCGCGCTGTCGCGAATGGAACACTCCCGGAGTTGCGCTGGGAAAACTATGAGAACTTACAAGTTTTAAAAGGCTTAAAAAGCCGGGCTCAAGCAGCCAGAGAAAGAGAGAGAGAGAGAGAGTCTTCCTGAGTGCCGCTCCCGCGCCACATTGTTATACGATTGATACGAGCTCGGTTTAATGGCGCGAGTTTCTGCTAGCATCGAGCTCAGGCTATGGAAAAAATAAAATAAAAAAGAATTTTCTTTTTCTCTCCATTCCTTTCCATCATTGCTTCCTCTCTCTCTTTTTTTCTTTCGCTCTTTCACCATCTTTATGGGGGTTCAGAAACTGCACCACAAACTTTATGTATTATTGTACAGTACACATACAATATGTATATGTATGTGTCGTAATAATAGAGATCTTCTATCAAGAGAGATATGCAGAAGTTGAACGATAATTCGTCCCGTGGTTGCTTTATGACCTTGCTATTGTTACGTCCTGCGACTTTCGAGATTTCTTCTTCTCATAGAGATTGTCAAATCGGGAAATTCTCAAGACATAAGAAGGGAAGTACGAAACATGGTCGAGTTCACGTGCGCACAATTTTTCGTCACCTAAATGAATCGATGGAAGTTATAAGTACGGATGGTTGGTGTGAGCGAAGAGTTTTCAATACCGAGAACCACCTAGGAAGCGACGGAACGGCGATGACTATCGCTGCTAACACTAACAATCGTCAATCGTCGGAAAAGAAACATATCGAGGCGAGCTGGAAATCCTTGGCGATAGCTTCGAGTTTCTCAGCGCATAGGGAGTCTTTTGGCCCAGCGTGAAAGAGCGCGGGGCACTATTACCGTCCGCGCGTCCACGTGTTTGAACCGGCACCCCATACCAATGGTCCCACAAATGTATGTGTGTATGAGTGAGTGCATACGACTCGTACAACTAATCAGCATCCCATGAAATAATATGACAGAGTGAATTCCCGAAAGTTGCGTAGAGACGAATAATAATTAAAGGTAGATTCAAGTATGAGCATGAGTACCTGGGTCAGGCCATCAACAAAAGTTTATTTTCTACATAATTTAAGGGTATGAAAGTAGGCATGAAAATTTTACTCGAGTTCGAATAGTATTTCCTTTTTCTTAAAACTTTAAATGCAATAATCATCCGGGAGAAATTGGCGTTGAATTGTGACTACATGCAAATTTATAAACAGTATATCGTCACTCTCGTTGGCAAGAATTACCCGAAGACGGAGGATGTTTAGACGGGAAGTCAAGAGCCATTATCAAGAAGGAGTTCGAAGAAATCTTATCCACATTGAAATAAATATTCGAAGCGAGTAACAAGAGTCAGAATCCAACAGCTTGGGTTATGAGAAGACCACGTGACGTTACCCTATGAATGCAGAAATGACAAAGAGATGCGTTGGTAGGCGATGCCATGTGTGCTTGTTCCACCTATACTCGAAGCCCATGCTTCGACTCCAAGGCTGGTCATCTCACTCGCACTCCCATAACGAATGCGAGCCTTCCCTACAATTTTATCGGATCTGCTTGGAAACGCTCCATGCTAAGCTCGTGGGTACACTCTCTGCGGAGGAAGAGGGGAAATTATACGAATGAGTAACCAAACGAGCCCGAGATCACGCGTATGCAATGGTCCAATTAAGACACCCCGATAAAGCATTTATGATGTTTCGATTTCAGATCTTTTATTGTAGAATCACTAATGAACAAATACGAACTCATGTGAATTTTGAAATGCATGGAAAGAATGAATTGATTTCTTACATGAAATAAAACGATTGTTGTATCCCAATCAGGTTATCAAATTATTCATTTCAAAGCAAATTGAATGAAATATAAATTAGCCACAAATTCAATAATTATATAATTCGATCGAGAGTAAAAATTAATCACTCATTGACTTAATTTTTGCGGGATCATTAATTTATAGATGTAAAAGCTTTAAACATCCAAATTATTTTTGAGGAACAAACATTCAAATATAAACGAAAATTCAGAGATCTTCGGGATTTATCAATCAATAAAAGGGAATTTTATTAAATCCAGAATATTACTTATCAGAGATCCGTAATAATAATCACGGTTTTCCATAAAATCTAAAATCATTAATAATCCATTGACTTGGTTGTTGCGGAATCATGAACTATACATCGATTGTATGATATAGTAAGGTCTTGCGTCACCTAAAGAAGAAACGAAATGAAAGGCAAGGACAGGATAAGAAACGACACATGAAGAAGCAAGAAGGAAAGCCTAAGCATGTAGAGGAGAGCGAATGAGAGTATGTAGAGGAGAGGGTGGAAAGAGTCCCTACGTAGGGGGCCCGGCGAGCGCACGCGCCTCTGAGGAAGAGAGTCCGAATGATGCAGAGATGAATGAAGTGCAAGGGAGATGAATAGGCAGAGAGGAAAGTCAGGCTCCAATGCGCCTGCGTAACATTTAAGAAATCCGCAGAAAATACCCAAAATAATGGGATTTGCGAACCCAATTTTTGCGTAAGACTGAATGAATGAGTAGAAATAAGATCATATTAATTCCAAATAAAATTCAATAATTAAGACAACTCTTCCAAAGTTCATTGTATCGAGACATGAGGGGCGATAAGCACACGCATACTCGAAGGTGTGCGGAGTGTAAAGTGTCCGAAGGGTCATGACCCACTTTTTACTGAATCACTGCTTATATAATTAGAGGTCAGAGGCCTGGAGGAGGCAGTTCAGTTTGCAGTGCAGTTTTAAGTTCAGTTTAGAGTTGAGAGTTCGCCGCGTAAGTTTGAAAGCAACTCCACGACAGTTTTTGGGCCATTCTATTTCCTTGTTCAGTAATTGACAGTTCTAAGTTTCCATTTCTTTTTTTCCTAACATTTGAATTTCGTGTGTGCTTTTATTATTCTATTTTTGTCAAAGTTATATATATATTTTCCTTATAATTTACTTCGCAAGAGAACATTCGTGAATTAAATAAATAAACTATAATAAGCGAACTTCCGTGTCGACGCAAATTATTCATCGCACCCTCACCTGATTTATCCGGCCACCTTCAGCAGCTTATATTCGTTACCACCACTCTTACCATCATCATCATCCTCAATTCGTTTACTTTCTCTACTACAACCAAGTAAGTACAATTAAAATGTTTATCTTTGCAAGCATGCTGTCTCCACATATAAAATCAGTGCGCGTTACCAAGTCTCGGACGAGAGGTCCCAGCGATACGGCCCTGAGGGCTAATACCATGTGTTCGAGAATCCCACCAACGCATCAAAAGTTTCCCCTTTTGTCCGAAGTTTTTTGTTGTTCATTCCCATTTTATTCTTTCCTTCGACATATGTACCATAATTCCTCGCGTCGGAAGTAAATTCTTTTGTTATTCTAAAATTCCCGAACAGTTTAGTTAAATCAAAAACCTCGTTCGTGATTTATTCTCAAAATGATAAAGCGCGTCCAAATAAATAATTTCCATTCAGAAGAGAATATTTCGCGGAAATTTACAGATCGGCTGGTGCTGTAATAAAATAGACCAGCTTCGACAATTTTAATGTGACGCGATTTCAAGATGAGGAATCTTAATTATATTTCATTATTGACAATTTTTCCCAACAATTAAATTTGAACTCTATCGCCTTTTATAAAAACAACCACAATACGCTCCCGCCCATCCTGAGCTTTTTTCCGCAAGGTTAGGCTCGAAACAGGGCAACACTCTGACCAATGCGCTTTTTCCGAGAACGTGTAAAGGGAGAGCTTGCTTTCCTTGACCGAGATGGAAAAGTAGCAAGTCAGGACGTAACACTATGGAGGCAGGCTTTCTCAGATAGCTTGCACAAGCCACCTCTACTGTGTGATGCGGCTGTTGACGTTGTTGCCGCTGTTTCCTGGCAAAGTTATAACCCGAGACGCTTTCTCTCTCTCTCTCTCTCTCTCTTTCTCTCGACCTATACTACACAAATAGCGACGTGGTAAAAGTTGTTATATTCCATTACTCAACGCAGAAAGCACAGAGCATGGCAACTAACGTGATGAGACTGGGAGGTGGCTGGAGAGGCTTTAGCGCAAGTCTTTGTGTATGTATTGATAGCGAGAAGAGATACCGTACAAGGAGGGCTTATAGGAGTTGAACCTGGACCCTTTCTGGTGGACGTTGAGATGTGGGACAATGCGAACACCAACAGTGTTTCCTAGAAGATCCAATTTCTTGCAATTGCAATGGCCGTTCAACAGCTGATAATATATAGGGCCGCACAATCTAAAGTATGCTTCGGGAGTAGAGTTCTTAATGAAACTTGGTGTGGAATATTTTTTATTATTATATTTTTATCATAATCATAGTTTGGTCGATTGACTAAACATGTACATTGATAAATGGATTCCGCGGATCCAGCCAAATTTTTGGGTCGACCATCACTCAAGGGAGTTTGAGTCAACCATATCACATCGTTTAGCGGTTCTCTCAATTCAACTATGTCGAAAGGTGAGTAAATTCGGTATACATCATCTAATATACGCATAAATTTGGCTAAAAGGTATTTAATGTTGAGTCAATGTGAATCTGATTAAATAAAATGATTTCTCAATCGTTTTAATTAGATTGTGAGTTACATCAAGCTTCCAGCACGGTTGAGTCCACTATATTCATAGTTGAAGGAATTAAATAAATATATGTTGGATTACACGCTGTTCGTGATGATACAACTGTGCATATTAATTGCAACCAAATAATTCGCTACCTGGATTTTTCTGATTCCTTCAAAAAACCTTAATTTAAGTAAGTATTTAATATACATAGATTAGATGGGTGCATTATAAATTTATAAGTTTCAATCGCATTTCTGAGCTCTGAGCTTTGCTCGAGGGAAATCAGATATATATACATGTTACGTGACTCCAACACGATTACGGTAGTGGCCACACATACTTATACACGATGCAATTTTCGTTAACTTTGGAGCGTTAACTCTGCTGGTCCTCATATGCTCGCTGATATTTTTAATCGCTTGCGAGAAACGTTTCCTATCTAGCGGTGATGAACGGTACTATGTACATGCACGTTTCAGCCTGCAATGAAGTTTCAACTCCGTTTGTATGCTAGCGATCTGAAAAGTTTGCCGCGTAAAATCTACCGTGAAGCCAATCAAATGTCCGTGTAGTTGGATGTGACAACCGACAATCCGATCAACTCCGTACTGTATTTCATTTCAGTATATAGATACTTGTTCTGATCATATCATCACTTGATTGAAACGATCAACGATTCTTTTAGACGCTGCAAAACCCAAGTTACATCAATATTCATCACTGAATGAACAATTTATAAAGCTCTTTTTCCATGAAATAAGCGGATACCTTGGGTGTAATCTATGAAGATGAAAATTAATTGACTTGTTACGTTGGGTACGTGACTTTCCGCAGGGCAAAAAGACGGGAGTATGCGTTTCACTACTTGGGGAACTTGGCCTTGTGACGTCACATGTTTTCGTTTTGTCCGATGATTGCCGAAACGGCTGAATTTATCTTAACCTAATTTTGCATAATGATTCTGTCGTTGACGGACAGTGTTTATGGTAATTCATACTAAGATTGGGTGTGTACTCACGTTGATATAATACTTTTAGGCAAAAAGTACTTCAACTCCCGCGTATACATATCGCAAATATGACGAAATATATCGTAATGCTGTTCACACGTATGAATCGCCGCATCCACCTCACTTGTTCTCGCGGAGATAAATACTTTTTTTAAGTTGTTAAATATCCTTTTGTAAAGCGCTATCTAGGTGACAGGCCGAAAAAAAAGATGAACTAAAGTACCGCTGGCGTCGTCGGTAAAGAAATTGACGAACAAAAAAAAGATGATAGTAATTTCTAAATAAGTTTTACTAACTTTTTGGAACATTTTGAGCATCTTGCATGAGAATCTCGGGAACAATATTTTTTTACGGAAACAAAACTTTCTCTAAAAACTCTATTTGGAATCAACAAATATATCAAGAAAAAAATTATTAAATATACCTCATAGGTGCATAATTCGTATCGGTAAAAAGCATCCGATTTTGTTATTAGTGTGATGTCCGTCTTGAACCGAATCAAGTTTTTTCAACATCAAAAAAGATTAAATAAAAGAAAAATTAAAAAAAAAACTCCCGTCTGCAACAGTTACTAGAAATTCAATCACATAATAAGATTTAAAAAAGGTAAAATAATTTTCAGTATTATAAGAATAATAAATTAACAGTTATAATTATTCTTAGAACACTGAATATTATTTTACCCTTTAGAGATAGATCAAAAGTGTTTCATTGCTCCCTTGTATATATGTACAAAAAAAGACGAAATTTTTTTTAATACTACGTCCATACTATTTAGTTGTCATTTACTTCAGATTGCGGGGTCTCCTCTCATGATATTTTATGCCTACTCTACAAAATACTCCTACAATAACTTGAGACCGGACCTTATTTCGAGGTTAGTATAGTACATTGTGTACCAACGAGGCAAATTTCCGACCTCCGTGATGTCCACGATACTCTATATAACAAAACAATGTTTTCCGAGATTTTTTTATGTGGAATTCAGTGTAAAACAAATGGTAGCCTAACGTGGCCATGGTTCCTCGGCTATCGGGTCTCTGTGCTTAATTATTTTAATTTTATATTGGACACCTATTAGTTTTTACGACATTAATAAAACGAATACATTAAATAGATCACTCAATTATTAATGGCTTGGCAATAAAATGCTGAGACAGTCACTGGGTGGGTTCAGTTTGGGGTCTATAGGATACGAAAGAATTGCGAGCTTAAAGCAATAAACAGTTGAAATAGAAAATATGAATTTATTAAATGACGACTTACTTCCTTGTTTGACAATCTCGGATATTCCGTAATAATTCCTGGGAATATCGCCTAGCAGACAAATGTCGCCGAATCTGGAATTCTGTTGACGATTCGTTCACACGATTGACAATGTTTTACAGTTTTCACAACAATTGACAAGTTTATACGATATACTTGATAATTTACAATATTACAATATATGTATGCCAGACGATTCACAATTATTCTACTCCACCGCTTTCGACTAGTCGTGACTCTCCGATAGACCTCAATAAATTCTCTCTTATCTCTCGTCGATCGTCTCTAGCTGGCCCTTTTCGGGCCCCCTCTTCGCGCGTTCAGTATAGTAAGGAAGTGAGGTTCACGGCTGATAGTTCGAATATTGTCGAATCTTAAAGTTCCTATGGCTTTCTCTTCGACCTATACCCCTTCCCTATTCGCCTCCGAAGTATATACTTCCCGTGGTTTGTGCGAAAGCTTGCTATTTGACGGTATACATCCTTGGCCGGTGATAATTTTGCTATAATGTCGGAATATAGTACGATGGAAAGAGATGTCTCGGAGGATCTTGTCAAACCGTGACATCGAGGAGTTTTCAATTGATAATTTATTCTCCTGTCACAAACTATAGGTGTTAATTAATTATTATAAAAAATCATTATTTTTAATGCAGTCGGGAAATATTCCCACTTCCATGAACTCAGTTTACTGTTACTGATTCGTTCAAGCTTCGTTCTATATGATAATATTATGATACTTAGCCGCAAAGTCCTGATGCGATCTAAAAGTACGTTTGTGTGATCGGATGACGTTTTTTGAGTGTAGTAAAAATTATAAATAAATTTTTATAATAATTAATTATTATTTATAATTATTCTCACGGAGCTATATATTATATCATCTATTTTAAGCGCTATCTAGGTCTCTATGAAATCTTGTTGTCTGATTAAAGTTTTTGTGAGATAAAGTTTTGCATTCGGGAGTTTTTCAAAACGATTCATTTTTGTTTGACTTATGACCACAGATATATTGGCAGCAGAGGAGTAGTCAAAGTACTATTGTGGTTACTAATGAACAAACTGGAATAGAAAGATGGAATAGAATATGCAGAGAAACTGAATCCGGACATAATATAAATGCAGCTATTTACCGCATCATAAAATATTATAATAAACATTGGGGCAGATTATAAGAACGTAGCGTTCTTAATTTTGGCTTCATCATAGAAGAAGCTTTGCTTATGGTCGAAAATTAGGACGACGCATTGTGCAAGTTGTAATTTGTACCTTATCCTTCCCTTTTTATCTACATAGTTTGAGGTTTACTTTACATTGCATGTTTCTTGCGGGATCGTTTTAATTCAAACAACCACACACATAGGAAGTTTTTATTATTATTATGTAACACGGTGTAAAATTGTCATGGACGATCACGTCAATTTTTTGAAAAATTGTAAATCTCGTAAATTTTGAAATTTTATAAATTTATTTTTACCGATATTTCTCAAACTCAATACCAAAAGAGATTCGCCCCTAGCCTATTAGTGTAGGCAGTTTTAGCTCGGTAGATAAAAATTTACGAAAATCAGAGCGATAACGCTTTTTTTTTCGGAAAATTCAAATCCTCATAAAATGAAACATCGGCGCAAAAATGACAGCAACCCAAGATGGCTTGGCCCCAAGTTGTGCGGCAAGTTTGAGCAAGAGCGGCCATGCTGTTCTCGAGATATAGCCATTTGAATTTTTTAAACTTAAGTCCACATACAAGTACACTCACGCACACACTCACATACGCAAACGCATACACACGCACATGGACACGCACTGGCACTTTTTCTAAATACGATCTCTCGACTTTTTGGGACATTTTAACCATTTTGGCATTAAAAACTCGATGTGTTTTTCACAAAAAAACAAGGCTTCCTTTATGAGAGAGCAATAAAGGAGAATTCTCGGATAATGATACAGTGAGAGAAACTTTCGATGGAGCCTTGTCGCAGAACTTAGGTGTGAACTTATTGGGGATATGCTAAACAGAAGCTCGGAGATGAATCAGTTATTAAAGAGTATATGCAGTTTATGGGAATTGTGAAGATGGTCAAAAAGTTGACCGATTATCCGTACCTAAGGTGGGGGAGGATCAGAGGGAATAAATTTAAAAATATTTGCTGTGAAAATAGCGCATTATGTATGAAGGATAATGCGGGTTAGTCGATCGAGACAGCATAGCCAGACGGGTCTCGCTTTAGCTCGGTCTCTGGCATTTGGTTCAGTTTGTCTGTCTATCTGTCTGTGCTACGTTTACAGCCAAACGCCCGGATCAATTTCAATTAAATTTATCAGTCTTCTACTTTAACACTCAACTTGAAGATCTGTACCAAGTATAGTCAAATTTTACAAAAATTCTAAACAGCGGAGTCAATAATGGCCTACGGAAAAAAGATGATTTGCTTTCGAAATTCCTGATTTTGTCAATTTCCATTTGGATCTAATTAAAATTCTGGTATTCGAAAACAAGGCACTGGATGACTCCTACTATTTTCTGAATTCCCGGTTTAGTGGTTAATAAATTTTTCACTTGTGACTGGTTTTGACATATATTATACTCATAGAAAGGTATATAATCAGCATGATCAATCGTCAGGACAGCAAAGCATATACTGTCGTAACCATTATGGTTCCTTTATCATCTTTCGTATACAAGGGAATATAAATTGAAAGAATTTGAATTTATTGAAGTATATGTTGTAAAATTATGTAAAAAAAATATGTGAAATTTTCATAAATACATTGTGGCTTATTCGTGATTTGGGGGTTAAACTATGTGTACGGAGAGAAAAGCATACACCACCTGCTCGGAGTTCTGTCAATCGCGAGTTTCGTTAGGTCAGCTTGATCATCAATTGTGGTCCATTAGCTTTCAAAAAGAAATTTTTAAATGACAAGATTCGAAAATGACCCATACGTAATTCTATTCGTTGAAAGAATTTGAATTTATTGAAGTATATATTGAATAATGTGAATTATATAAAAAATATGGGGACGATGTCGATGGACGATATATTTTGATGTTGAAGTTTATTTAATCCCTCATAGTGAAGATGCCTAGGCAACATGATCTGGGAATAATATTGTCCAGGGGGGTGCTTTTTCAATTCAGATAAAACGAAAAAACGATAGAAACAGCTAAAATGATATAGACCTATCAGATTTATAGCTCTATCAGTGGCTTATTCGTGATTTGGCGGTTAAACTACGTGTACGGAGAGAAAAGCATACACCATCTGCTCGGAGTTCTGTCAATCGCGAGTTTCGTTAGGTCAGCTTGGTCATCAATTGTGATCCATTAGCTTTCAAAAAGAAATTATAAAATGACATAATGCCATTTACGAAGATAATTTGTACCTATATCTATATTTTTAGGATAGAGTCCCGAAAACAAAAAATCGTCAGTAAGTTAAAAAAGGTGATAGCAAAATGCGCATTCCTAAAGTACAAAATAGATGAAATGATTAAAATGAAAAAACCCACCGACTGGAAAATCTGTAATTTAAAAATGAACAAATGAATAAATTAGACTACAATCCTGTGATGCAGTCAGGGAATGGTCGTTGAACAGCAATCAGGATATTTGCATAAATTTGCAAATTTACATTCTTTTACGTATTCTATTTAAACTGATGGGTTATTTCAAGCCATGAATATTTTGCACCAACTTTGTGAGTGAAAACCTGGAAATTTTTTCGTTGAAGCCAAAAAATTGCAACTGAATCCATCAGAATAAAACTCCCCGAAACATCCGTGCGAATAAGCTACAATCCATAACTCCATAACAACTCCATACCGTACATACCATACATAACAACTCTCTCATTTTAAAGCTTGACCAGATTACTAGTCTCTAGCCGATCGAAAAAATTGTCGTTGAGTGACATTGATCGTATGCACATCTCTCATCCACATAGCCATGGAGACCGGCTAAGTGGTGTTCACTGTTTACCGGTGATCATTTTTAATCAAACCGTAAACATTTCTCATCTTGTACATTTTTTCCATTCAACACATCAAAATAAAATTACTGCTACGATCAGAGCAATTTTAATAACTTGGGAAATATTTGAAAGCATAATTTTTCGTTTTTTTCTGTATTAACTGTACATTCATCAGAGGGCAAGAATTGCAGTTATTCTTTGAATATCCTATATATAAACTAATCCTTAAGGAAACTTTCATCCTAATCCTACTAATCTTCAATAGCAACTTTTGACACTTTCTACCCTTGTCAATAATTCTCCACCAAACTTGCATATTCTTTTCAGACTATTTTTCCTCAAAATGTCTGCAAAGTTCGAAGCATTCAATGAATTATTTGCAAAGCCATTTGCAGGTACGATGCAAACAATATTTCATTTCGAAAAATTCATTATTTTGACAATGTTTCATTGAGGAGCCTCTCCATAAGTTGTCTCGTAGCAAGGGTAGCAGAAGTCGATTAATAATGTGCGTGTGTATTATCAATCAACGGCGCGCGCATCGATCGTCAACAGACTGTTGCGACGATTACGCGTGGGATTCAAACAATTATATAAATGTATCAAATTATAATGAGCACACAATGTTGTTTGCCTGTTATAGTTTTATATATTTCCATTGTTATAGCGTTATCGTTACTTACGTGTTTTCTTGCGGTACACATAAAAATCAAATATGATTTAAAAAATGTTACACTAGGCAATATTATAGAATAATATAAATATTATACTACTCATTGCACTTCAGAATAGTACTAAATAAACAAAAATGTAAAAAATCGATCTTTTAAAACGAAAATATGATCTCAGTAACGAAAAAAAAATTGGGTGTCTCGGCACTTTGCAAATCAATCTGGCATATTATGAGGAACATTTTGCAATAATTTCAAAAAGGTGTATTTTTGGGTCGAAAATCATTATAATATAGCTTGCTTTGCATTGAGAAAAAAGATTTGTGGAAGCAAACGAAATTCAGTTGTCCGGACTAAACCCTGCTGTCACGGGCTGCCACAAGATTGTTCAGTTAGTAGAACAACATGGTTTTGTTGGTTAGAAAAATGGCACATATTTGACTCAACAAAATATTATTTTGTGCAGTGGTGAGGGTAGGTCGGTTTATGGAATAGATTTTAGCTTCAATTTGCGACCACCAGATTCGCGCATGTAGACGTAGGTCATATACGACAGGAACAAAAATAGCTTACATTTCTTTCTTTTCCGAACTCACCGCATGCGGCTTAGACCCTAACATTATTCCTCGTATTTATTACACTTGCGTAATCAATACTTGAGGTATGGAAAATCGAACAAGAAGAATGTTTGTAAAACCTAAATAAATAAATGAATTAATTTTCATTTAAATTTTGTCTAAATCTTAATGGGTTTCGAAGCCAAAAAAAGCATGTTTTCTCGATTTTTTTTTTTTCACATTATATATAAATTATTTTATTCAAAATATTAAGTACATCAAAGAGTAACATTTCAACAGTATTTAAAAAAAGTTTCATCCAAAAATGTTGGAAATTTAGCCGGTGGGACCTGATTTCCGGAGACCAAAGTGTCCTCGCGGTGCCCACGATAACTCGTGTGATAGCTTTATCTGAAATTAAAAAACCAAATATTTTCTGTTAGTAGATAAGCATAGCTCGTGATTGAACGAAGGATTAAAAAAAATTGAAATTTGAATTTTTGGCAGAGTTGTATGCAAAATAATACATTTTTTGGTACAATTTACACTACGCATAACCTTGTAAAATTAGTTGTAATAAAAATAAATAAAAATCCTTCGTTCAATCACGAGCTATACTTATTTACTAACAGAAAATATTTGGTTTTTTGATTTCAGATAAAGCTATCACGAGTTATCGTAGGCACTGCAAGGACACTTTGGTCTCCGGCGTCACGACCTACGTTGCACGGAGCGCCACGTAGTGGCGACAAAGACCGTGATATATGCTAACATTGGTTATAGCAAATCCTGAATAACGCGCGTCGCGTGAACGTAGTTACCCCGTAGTCATCACTTAGTCAAGGAATCGCGGTAAAATACGTATGCGAGAAACGAGTTCTGCATCGCCGCTGCACCTCATGCAACTTTGTAGAGACTTTGTTTATATCTCTAATTGTAAGAGACGCAATCATCTCGAGTCACATGACATTGTATGGTTCGGTAGCAGTGTCAACGAAGATCGTAGTCCTCTATCTTCATTTACAGTATGAAACTATAATGTATGTGATAGTCAAATCCCATTTTTTTTTCACTGATTACGTGTGATACGTCGCTTACATGGTGCATTATTATATACTTCATTTTATATATACTAACACTAGCTGCTGCTCGCGGCTTCGCACGCGTTGAATTAGTGTAAAAACATTTTATCCCTTTTTATCCCGTTAGGGGTTGAATTCCAAAAAAATCCTTCTTAGCAAGTCTCTACGTCATAAAATAAAATTACTGACCAAATTTCACATTTATAGGCTTTATAGTTCCTGAAATTTTGTAAAAGAACTGAGAGTATCACAAGCATTAATACCTACACACATACACACATATATATATATATATGTATAACGATCTCAATTAATTTTTATTTGACCCACAATAGTGCTTTTGACAGCCTAAGTCTCGCCTACTCACTCAAATTCAACTTTTAGTCATCACACCAATGCACATACACACATACATAATACAAAAATCGCCATTGCCTATTTGTTCGCAACGATAACAAAATATTCCACAAGTACTCAACTGGCATTCTAGATGTCGATCGATGGCTCTTTCGTAAATCTCTGGGAGCTCTCAAGATCGTGGTGTGAATCCAAACTCCTTTGTAGTGGGCCCTTGCCGACACTCCTTTATTGCTTGAAAAACTCCACGGATTCAGGTATAGATTTTCCTCACGAGATCCTTTCCAAGGAAGGTGTTAGCGGTGAGAAGCCCCCAGAGTGAAAGAGAACGAAATTTCTGGAGCACGTTTCTCGTGGATCATCAGTAATCGATGATCATGCGCATTATATTCAAACACATATTGCATGCGCGCGACCTACTCCCGTGAGAATTAATCGATCATCAACCAGGAGTGTACAAATAGTTTTCATTGAGGGGGTTCATTCACATACCTCACAATTTCGTGATGAGTCAGTGCTATATTTGTTTATATATATATATATAGATTGGTTATAGAAAAACCCGAATAACGCGCGATCCAATCCAATCGATAATTCAGTTCTCCCAAGCGTTTAATTACGGTTGAAACAACTGAACATAAAGTTGTTTCGACAGCAAACGCTGGTCTTTCGGAACAAGTTGACCTACACCGCATTTAGTTGGTTCAAAAATGTAGTTTAGTTCCGACAATGCATAATATGTGTTCACCCAACTATATCCGGTGAAATATTTCTTGTATATAGTGAATTATTTATTTTGTCTACTATAATACCATATACTGTTACTCCAACTATATCAATGTTCAGTCAACTAATTAGATGTCAACTACATTTATTTATTTGAACTGACAAATCCTTTCTCTCAGCGTGGAGAATATTGTGGGGAATGTATAGAAAAATTCGTACTTCTTGAATATATGGCCAACTACATGCATAATAGGATTTCTCACCGTTATCTAACTACAAGTAACGGGACCGAGATATGACACTCGAAATCTTCACAATGCAGCATAACATAATGCATGCATAATAGGATTTCTCACCGTTATCTAACTACAAGTAACGGGACCGAGATATGACACTCGAAATCTTCACAATGCAGCATAACTTCTTGACAGGTGAATTCAGTACTATTAGGTGAGCACACATAGAGAAAAAAAAAAGATTCTGTGTGCGTTGCCTGGCAGAGTCACGAAAGAACGAGAAAGAGTTAGGGAACGATATAACGCTGTCTGGCACGAAAACGAGAGTAGTAGCAGAGAGAGAGAGAGAGAGAGAGAGAGAGAGAGAGAGAGATGGGTTTTGGGTTTCTATGGAAAGCGACAAAGTTGAAATTTAAGCCAACGTAGCTACATAACGACACGCCAGACAGGCAAGCAGGCAGAGAGGCCAGACACGTCGTCCTAATCGTGAAGAATTGGAATGTGCACTTGGGAGCATGTAGAGGTCAGAGAGCAAGAGAGAGAAAGAGGCAGAGAGAGAGTGAGAGAGCAGCGAACCCCGAGTATACGGAGACAAGCTCGAGAAAAGGGTAGGTCATAATAGCCCATATACGAAACAACCCTCTTTCTCTCTCTCACACACACACACACTCTTGGTCCGTGGCAAGTCACGAGCTTACAGAATGGCACGAACCTCGGAGGTCGCGAGCGCATTCGCGACGTCCGCGTGTTCTACACGGGGCATCCTGTCCCAAATCGACGTATACCATTTTTAAAAAACCTATAGCTTTTTTCCATCTCGTTCATCTAAGTCATGGAGATTATTTAAGTTTTTTTTTCTATTTTTATATTTCTCATTTCACGAAAAGTTCAGGTTTCGACATTTTTAGTACAAATAAAACTTGTATCGTTGATACCTAATTGATCAACTGTCCTTATAATTACAAACCTATAATTGGCCAATTTATTTATTTTACTCGACTTGAGGTATTTGAGACATTGTCATCATTTAAGTATTTGAGATTTTGCCATTATGACCTTTTCACAGCGAAAAATTTCGATACACATATTTTTTATACTTTTTTTATGTTTGCAAAGTTTGCACATCTATAAATAGAAAAAAACATCTGACATTGTGTCCCACGATATTGTGAATAACAGAAACAATATGTACAAGTTTATTTTGAGTCGCTCGCTACTCAAAATATTCATCTTCGTCCAATTTTGTATTATATATATTACCCGTAAATTAAAAAATGAATTTTTATTCTTTAACGGTGGGAAGTTTATTCCAATAACATAATGATATTTGTATACTGGATCCACATTCTGCGGCAGTTCGTTTGACTTCGTATTATTTTTTATGTGATTTAAACTATTAAATATCGATGATTCAAATCTAACTGATTTTTTAAAATTATCATCCTGAGAAAGTGGGCATACATTTACTTTAAGGTAGTACTGTCGCAGCATAGCGAGTGAAATAAATTTCAGTATATTATGTTTCAATACCGATATTTTAATACCGAAAAAAAAATAATATAATAAAACAAATTTTTATATGTTCGTGAGAATACTTGATTCCATTCATAGTTTCGCAATCGATGACAAGTTTATAAATAATTGATTCTTACACAAATTTCACTTATTTATATATACTTGCGAACTATCAGTCTAAAATAACAATTTAGAACAGTTAGAATAGGAATGGCACCGAATTTGTAATGCTGCCATATTAGTAACGAATGAATCTTATGCTCACCAAAAAGTTATTCGAATTAACTACAAAATTCTCATTGAAAAATTCGGTAATCCGAATTTTTTGCGCTATCGTTATGATTTTTGGAATCTCCGGAACATTCTACGCTTTTTGTCCCTATTTATGCATCTAAATGATGGCGAAATAGAAAACATACTGAGCGAAAGGGTGATTGCAATGCCTTTTCCATAAGAAACAATGCTAAATTTTTAGGTTAGGTAGGTTTAGATTTATTTATTTAGCGTAAATAGTCGGTAATATGTTTGTAGTGTTGATAGACATATGTTCCTCTATGCATTATTTGTAATATGAAAAATTAAGCCATATATATAACATTCAAGTTCATGATAGCTGGAACGTCAGCTGCGATGCTTTGTATGAGTAAAGCATGTAAAATAACGACAATATTTAGTTATAATAACACACTTTCGTACAAAATATACACACACTCTCAAGACACATACATTTAAAGAAAACCAAAGAGCATATAGACAAACGCACATTTTCAAAGGGGACGGTGGAATCTTCCAGCTATATATTTTGGAAGAAAATCTGCGAACGCACTTTTGGCCACCAGATGTTTTATTGCCAGTTGAACGTTAGGGTTTTTTCCGCGAGTCTACGCGTCGAGTCGCTTTGCATCTACCTGCAAGGGACGCTAACCCTTAAGCTAATCAAGGTTCACGAAATTACTCAGCACAATGAAAGACCAATGAAGATGTGCGATTCAAACGCTCGAAGACTTCTCCTTCCAACTCACAAAAAGTGGGAGTAAAAATTTGAGCGTTTGAGTCTTTGCAATTTTTAATCAGTGTTCAGCTACTAGTTGCCGAGTCAACTTCGAGATCAGACCTGTTACTCTTCTTGACACACACGACAAACACTTGTAGCTTTAGAATTATCCAAAAGTGAAGTTCAAAATACAGTCTATTATTTGTTAATCCTAAATCCTTATATTCCTATCATTACGCAAAACCAGTTGTAGGCGATTTAATTTGTACTACAACACGTACCGTTTGATACGTCATAATACAGTGCACGAGAATTTGTAACTCGCGGATTTTCAAAAGACTCGCGAGATCCCTCGGTACAATTCAATAGCAGTACCTTAATCATTTTATTTTCTATTTTCTATTTTCTATTTTCTATTTTCTATTTTCTATTTTCTATTTTCTATTTTCTATTTTCTATTTTCTATTTTCTATTTTCTATTTTCTATTTTCTATTTTCTATTTTCTATTTTCTATTTTCTATTTTCTATTTTCTATTTTCTATTTTCTATTTTCTATTTTCTATTTTCTATTTTCTATTTCCTATTTCCTATTTTCTATTTTCTATTTTCTATTTTCTATTTTCTATTTTCTATTTTCTATTTTCTATTTTCTATTTTCTATTTTCTATTTTCTATTTTCTATTTTCTATTTTCTATTTTCTATTTTCTATTTTCTATTTTCTATTTTCTATTTTCTATTTTCTATTTTCTATTTTCTATTTTCTATTTTCTATTTTCTATTTTCTATTTTCTATTTTCTATTTTCTATTTTCTATTTTCTATTTTCTATTTTCTATTTTCTATTTTATTTTCTGTTCTACTCATAACTTTCGGGGATTCCTTTGCTTGGGATGAAATGTCCCATATATATGAATGTATATAAAAGTCTCGCGTTCCGACGTGCTGCGTGTCCTGCAGTGCCACGTTGTGCACTTTAGCAGCAGGAGAAAAAAAAAGAGACAGAGAGAGAGAGGGAGAATAGTTGGGTGTTTGCAATTGTCTCTTTACCATTCGTGAAATAATCGCACCTGTCTTTCTCTTTCTTTTTTCTACTCACTCGTTGCATCGTTCGTCTTTTTATGGCTCCATAATCCTCTCTATCCCCTTTTCAACGTTACCTAGATTCGCACCTACCCGCAATAACTTCACGAATCATGTCGTAAATATAGCTGTCGTTTACTACTTACCGACTGCGGTCCCAAGTCTTCATTCAAATGATGTAACACTATCTGTGTAGGCTTAGTACTGGTACAAGGCGAAGAAAATAATTTCGTTGAATGGCGAGGTTTGAATATTATAAAAAACAAAAGTCATCGTTCAAGATGTTTTGCTTTCCTCGCGTGGATTCAGAGATAAGTTTCGATCCTCGTACCGATTTTTGGTCACCAGCCTTGCTGAGTTTCGGCTACGTTTTGTTAAAGGAATGGAGTGCTCGGATTGGTCGTGAATAAGAGGTCTCAAAGAAATGAGCAGTCCGAACAAGAAGAACCACCAACGAGGTTTCAACAGGAAATAGTGCAGGACCGGTTACCGGTGCCCTTTTTTGAGCACCGGTGGCCGGTGCAAAATTTTGAATTTTACTACATTTTAAATTTTTCGAAAAATGGGGTGTTCGTTTCAACTTTCGTTTGAAATAATGAGGTACATTTTAATTGTAGCGCTTCCCATGATTTTCATACTATCACAATAGAAAGCTTCCTCTATGCGAGGAAGCCAGAATTGAGAGTCATTATCCATTGAGCAGAATCTACGGGTGGGCAAAAATCGCGAGGAAGCAATGCGCAAATTTCGAATTTGCACGGTTTTTATTTATGAATTTTTATTTTTTATATATTTTTACCATTTATGAGCAATATCGCGGTAATTGTTCATATCCGTTCACGATAGAAGAAAAATTCATTTCAATGCAAACTATTCTCTTGTAAGAAAAATGATGAAACTGCACTTTGAGTCAATTGAAGCAAAACTGAATTTGGCAATGAAAACCGCATGTATCGAAACAATTTGTGACTATCGTGAACTGATTAACCCAATTTTGTAAAGAATTGAGCGTAGTAGAATAAAATGTTTGTAGAACTACGCTGTATACTAATTTTATAAGATTATAATGACAATTCTTATCGAATTCTTGACATGATTGATTTTCGTTGAGCTTCATAGAATTTTCAAAACATTTTCTCAAGTGGTGAAATATATATATATATATATATATATATATATTAGGAATTCATGGAACGAAGCAAGGTTTTCAAGAACAATAAAAAAAAAACACATATTACACATTATTTTTTTTTTTCGTTTTCTTTTTATATAGATTTTTGTTTTTATTGATGATTTCTGAATATTCGCTGATAAAGTTGTTTATGTACAAAATAATGCTGAAATATACTTATAACATTACTATAATATATTCAGTAACCTAATTGTATTTTCCCTCAGTTCTCCTCAAGAACGCGAGAAAATTTCCGGAGCGGATGAATCGTCGACTTTTTTTTTTCTTCTCATTCTCGCAAAGTTTTTGCTATCAATCTCGCGGATTTGTCCAGCCCTCGCGCTTTTCCTCATCGCCTTCGCACAGATTCTTCCATCGTCTTTTTTTTTACCTTCCAAAGTATACGGACAACGCTCTTTCAACACTTGACTGGATGGTCTCTCTTTTTTTTTTCATTCTCTCATTACTCACAATCTCTACTATTTACAAAAGCCGGCATATCGCTGAGCGTGAGGCGCGGGTATACATCAGCAGTATTTTTTTTTCTTCATTACCTCTCAGTCATTTTAGAGTACAGCTTGAAGGTTAATGAAGGAGAGTTTTTAATTGAGTTAAGACGGTGAATGGGTTTTTCTTATTTTGTTTCTGTTTTTTCTTGCCGTTCTTTTTTTTTACTCTTTAACCCATTTGTATCTCTCATTGATCGAGAGCCATATATATCTGTATATTTACAAAGGGAGAATTTGCGTATTTGCCTCGAGAGAAACTTTCTTGTCATTTTTTTTTTTTTCGTCTCAAGAATTTCTCGACAAAATTGTCAGACAAGTAAAAAAAAATGAAAAAAGTCGTACAATACAAGCCAATGTTTGTTCTGGCAGTGAATTATTTGGCGAAAAAAAAAAATTGTGAAGGGGCGATTTCCAAGTGAGATCCACAAACAATTCCACAAAGATAGAAAAGAGTCGAAATTTTTTGAACGCCGTCTCGAGGCTTTTGCACATAACTATAGTTATATAATACACGACGTACAGAATGTGAGTGTGTGTGTGTGTATATGCATGCGTATATGTCGAATATTTCTCTTTATCTGAATGTCCAAAGAGGGACGAAGAAGAATTTGACACAAAAGAGCCACGAGAGAATTTGAACAAGACTAACGAACGCACTCGATCAGCAGTCCTGGCTCATATTTTTTTTCCCCTCTTTTTCTTTAATCCCCTAAAATTCCCAAAATATTTTGCAATCTTATATCTCTTTCAATAACACTCACACTTTCATATTCGATACTTTTATTCGTTATTTTTTGCTTCGTGTGCGGTGTCATTTTTTAAAATATTCATTATCATTTTTTACGTTATCAATTATTTTTTTTGTTGTTAATTTTTTTTTTTTCGTCGTCTTTCCTTAAGTTTCGTTTCGTATTGCTTTCTCGATAAGGCGCGCTATGATTTACACGAATTTACAAACGTCGTCCTCCGATCAACGTCTCGCAAACTTTATTTTATTCATTCATTCTTGGTAGGGCTGAAGACTCGTCAGAATCCCTTGATGACGTTTTCGCATTAGGGAGAGGTTGGGGTGATTCAGAAATTAACTATAACTGGTGTTGACATTTTTCATTTCTTTCTTCATCGACATTTTTCATTTCTTTCAATTCCTGATTCCCCGTGTGTGTAGCATGGAAACAGGATTAAGGTTTATTCTACACGGGGAATTCCAAGCTAAACTGCAAGCTATTTTTTCCCTTTAGTATGTTTGAGGGTTACACTGAAAAAGATTCCATATCAAGTTTTCAGAATTTAAACAAATGGCGAACAATTGGTGCATGAGCACCGTTAAACGTTCTGGATTCTTTCATAATTTGTTTTTTTTTTACAATTAAGAAAATCTGTGTAATAAAATAAAATTATTGAGCTAAAAATGTTTTGCAGCGAAAAAAGTATTATTATTGTTTTCAAATTTATCTCTATTTTATATATAAGATTTTATATCATTCCCGAAGAGGAATAAGAATCTTTTATTGGAATGACAAATCATTTCTTAAACATAACATGGGGGATATCGCGAGAAAAAAATTATTATAATTTTTTTGTATGAATTACTTTCTTTTTTCTAAAAGCACGCCCCTCTACGAATGGATCCAAAAAATTTTGGTACGATAGATGGTGGCTAACAATGTTAATTGAAAACTCCATTTGTCAATGAACAATTTTTTTAATTTGGAAAATGATGTAGATTATTTTTTTCTATTAGCCTACAACATACTAAGAGGAGAAATTGACAAATGCCGAGAGTCTCCATCCTGCCAATTTGACCTGGAATTCCCAATACATATATTTCGTACTATAGATATTTGTATAATATGTCATACATAAATACGTACGATTTTTCGTACAAAGGGAGAGGAACGTTATGGGGGACGGTAGAAAAAATGACGAGTGGCCAAAAGTACACTACTTTCTTCTTCTCTGGGTTGTTTATCATCTCATAATTTAGTACAAACATTTTTTAACATTTCCAGATCTCTCCCTCTCTCTCTCTCTCTCTCTTTCCCATCACTTGACTAGCACTACGATAAGTTTTTTGTTTTGTTCGATGAATCTCCGTCTATTTTACGATATATCGAGGGCATTTGTTTGTTGTATTTTTTTTCTCATCCATACGCATACGCGACTACTTGGTAATAAGAGATACACACCATTCTAATGAAAAACGCTTTAGAAAAAATAATGATATTCATTGTTAGGGACTAATAATTCAAAATTATTGTTCTCAATTTGAAAAAAACGTCGAACGATTCTTCGCAATAATTGTTCACTTTATCGTACAATCGTAAATTTTGTTAAATTAAATGTACAATTTTTCCACGGATGTTAATAATTAATTAATTTGACTTAAAATTGAAACCAATGTAAGTAAATTTATTGTACTTAATTGGCATCGCCACCGCGTCTCGTCATATATTCAATAGTTTTTCATTAAAATGGTGGAATAAAGTTATTCACGTATTTTACCGGAAGAAAGAACTCACCCTTTTATCGCATATTTTTTACCCCTTTCATACCTATAACGAGATATCGAGCTCCCTCACGGAATCCACGTTTCGGATGACTCGTAAAAAATTAAACACACACACGCGCACGCACACACGCACGCACGCACGTACGCACGCACGCACGCACGCACGCACGCACGCACGCATGCACGCACGCACGCACGCACGCACGCACACACACACACACACACACATATATATATGTATTTCCACATTTATTTTTCATTCCATTTTTCAAACAGGGATACCTTTTGCATCGGAGAGTTTATAATAAACGAGTAACCGTCAGCACAAAAATTCTGTGATCGCAGTATAATTTTTTTCTTTTATGGACATGCATATATACATTTACATATTAGAGTGATTTGAAAAAAAAAGTCTTAATTTTTTTACCCCAGCTATATAAATTGTCCGGCAGTTTGACTGGGAGGAACATATTAAAATTTTATGAAAATTCATTAACATTTCGCGGTCGCTCAATCAAACTTTGTATTTGTCATAAGAATAACCCGTGAATTAATAGACTTTAAGCTCCAAATTAGGATTATGTGTTTCAGTATTTTAATTTTTTGAGAAAAACAGCTGGAAATGAGAGAAAATGGTTGGAAAAATGAGAGAAAGCGTCGCACATTTCCATTAGTTGCTGTGCAGTACCGAAATGGTAAAACAACATTAGTTTAACATATTCCATTCACTTTTTCTTTTATATCTCGAAAACTAAGGCATATAGCAAAAATTTTCAAATTACCTTTTTTATAACTGTTATTTTGCTGAATAAAAAAGGTTTTCATAAATTTTTCTCTATACCTCCAAAATTCGGAGTTATTGTCAAAAATATAAAAATAAGATGGTGCGAAAAAAAAAAAAAAATTTACCCTATTATGAAAATTTTAACAATAACTCCGAATTTTGGAGGTATAGAAAAAAAATTATCATAACCTTTTTTATTCAGCGAGATGATAGCTACAAAAAAGGTCATTTGAAAATTTTTGCTATATGCCTTAGTTTTCGAAATATAAAAGAAAAAGTGAATAAAATATGTTAAGACTATTTTTTTTTACCATTTCGGTACTCTACAGCATCTAATGAAAATGTGCGACGCTTTCCCTTCATTTTTCCAACCATATTCCCCCATTTTCAGCTGTTTTTCTCAAAAAATTAAAATACCGAAACACATAATCCTAATTTGGAGCTTAAAGTCTATTAATTCAGGGGTTATTCTTATGACAAATACAAACTTTGATTGGGCGACCGCTAAATGTTAACGAATTTTGATAAAATTTTAATATGTTCCTCCCAGTCAAACTACCGGACAATTTCTATAGCTGCAGCAAAAAAATAAAGACTTTTTTTTTTCAAATCACTGTAATATATATACGTGCAGGATACACTCTCGCAGCTAGTTCATTTTCTTCTTTGGGTTCCCGCTCTCCTTTTCTCTCTCTCTCTCTCCTCTTCTCTCGCTCTCATTGTCGGCGTTCCTGCATATTAAGTTTATTTATATGCCTATACGTACGTCGAGATGGCTTTACGAGGAGGGTACACGACACTGGTTCTTTCTCTCTCTCTCTCTCTCTCATCCATGGCTAACTAAATTCACCGAGTATGTAGAATGTGTAGACATGGAGAAGGGGGAGGGGGTTTCGAAGTCCTCGAGCGCTGTATTCCTGCTAAATTTATACTCCTGTACGGAAAAAGCGTCACAAGCTTTTTCTCTCTCTCTTTCTCTCTCTTTCTGGCTATTAGTCATGAGAAAAGTAGGAAAAATAGGAAATATGTAAAGTAAAGGGAAGTACCACTCTAATGTTTTAATAAAATCAGTGTCGAAATACATAAAAAATGTATCCTCGTTTTTGAAACTCTAAGTTTATTAATTTTATTATAATAATTCAATACTTTTTGGCATGTACTGGCACAAAAAGCAAAATGTAACTTTAAATAAAAGCAATTTTTTCAATATGGCGGTACCGAAAACCAATCAAATCAGCACATATCCATATACTTATTATTTTCACGAAAAAAAAACAATGAAGTTCAGATAAATCTTGTAATATTCATTAAAAATTATAAATTTCAATTTCGTTCATATGAAATATATCACATGAATCAGTTTTATCTTATTTAACAGTCGCTCACAGAAGGTGAAATGATATTTGACACATTCGCTCATTCACGTATATGCCGAGGTTATATTTGACGACCGCTGAGCAAACCAACGACCAATGCGTGAGGAATTCTGAGCTCAAAAACGTTAATCGTGGCCAGCAAATGTCAGCAATAGTAAAGGACGAAAAATTCGGGTACTCATCGTTCAATGACAGTGTCAACCCCTCTCTTAATTTTTGTAAAAATTTCAAGGACACTTAATTGAAATAAAAAACCATTAATAATTGTGACTGCATATTTAACGTGCAAAAAATCATTATTTTTTCTGATTCGACACCGATGTTAACTCCATAATTGAGAAATACTCCGCAAAATTCCTGATCCGAGCGCGCTTTTTATTAATTCCAATTTTTTCCCCAAAAGAGTCTCGTTCAATCGCGCAATTTTACGTTGCGAGAGGGAGAGAGACAGAGAGAGCGAGAGCAATGAAAAGCAAAGAAAAAAGAAAGGGGTTTCAGAGTTTTAGCCTCGTGCGGATTCTTGGGGGGAAAATGGATTGCTGGCACGTAGACGAAAGAGCGCGAAAGGATACGATCTTCACGTGACTTTTTACCGGGATCACTTCGAGCTCTCTCTCTCTCTCTCCTGCTCTCTGTTTCTCTCGGGGAGCTTGGAATGCGAGAGAGCTATCGATAATACCAAAGTATTAATCCTGTCCTGGCTGCTGGTATCTTGGGAACAGAAAGCGAGAGAGAGAGAGAGAGAGAGAGAGAGAGAGAGAGAGAGAGAGAGAGAGAGAGAGAGAAAGAGAGAAAGGGAGAAGGTTCTCTCTCGGTAGAGAGAAATGATTTACTGGGTCAACGAGCACACGCCACGAACGTGACGTTAAATAATTTCGGGCCATTTGCCATTTTTTTTCTTTTACTTTACTACATTTTTCCCTTTCCCATTAATTTAAGAAAAACCCATTCTCATGTGAAACTTTAGAATAAATAAATAAGTTAATTATGGCCGTTGGACGGCTCTTTAAGCGCAAAAAAATGGGATCAAGAAAAAATCTAGATATGGGCACGAAGAATTTGCGTGGTATTCGGCGAATGGCATTTCTCTTCATTTTGAAATTGCTACTTTTGGAATTTATCATTTCAACATGATTTTGTACGTCTTCCTGTACCACGTACTCAACTATTTTACAATATTTTGGAGGAAAACAGTTTTTTCCATATCGATTAATTTATTTATTTATTAAAAAAATTCTGTTAGGGAATAATTATTTTTTTGGTATAATTAAATGTTTGAACGCAAATTTAAAAGCAGTCAAGTTTTTTGTTCGTAAAATAATTCGAGACCAACAAAATAGGAAGACAAATAAATGAGTATGATCGTTTTTATTTCAAGTAGCCAGAAGTGCCCATCCTTGATTGCATTTTCAAATTGGATTTTCAATTGGATAAACCGTTTTGCAAGGTTTGTATTCAACGTCTTTTTTGCCCAACTAGATTGCATACGTAGGAATTCTATATCCACGCCCGCTTGGGAGAATCTCGGTTCAAGGCAAGGTGCAATCACCTTTCTCCTCTCCTTCTCGTGTTTTCTATCTTTCTCACCCGGACCATCGCCATCTTGATAGTACGGAATTCCATGCGAGTACAATCCAAGAAGCTAAGAAACGAGACTGCCCTCGCACAATCACCTAACACGTTCTTTCAAAAGGAAAATCCAGTAACAAATTTTTGTACTGAAAAACCAGTGTCCGATATTTTCTGAAAAATTTCCACACTGGAATTGGAATTTTATTCCTTACAGTTTTTTACACTAGAGTCCAGGATTTTTTTTACTGGAACTGAAATTTCACTTTTTTTCTCATTGGAGTCCAATGAATATTTTGTTTACTGAATTTCAAAATAAATTTACAATTTATTCATTTCTCTCTTCCATTCTCACATGCGCGTATCAGGGATATTTTTTTTTCTAACAATAATTAACTATAGGGAATACCTTATTGAGGTTAATCGTATGCGTATAATTGTGTTATTTTTATTTTTTTTTATACACAGGGAGGAATGATATTCAATTGAATCTCGTTAGAATGTATTTTTTTTCCGTGCTCGCGTCAATCGTCGTCAATCAACGCGGCTCGAATGACGAAGGATTAAACATGTCAATCAATTAATAGCCAATGGTCGCGATCACGATCGTCAAAACTACAATGTTTTGTTAGACACACTTGCCTAATTATTCTTATTTTTTTCTTTTATCCGTTTAGAAAATAATTCGACGTTTAGAATATATATTTATATATTTGTGTATATATATATATATATATATATATATATATATATATTTGTAAGATGGCTGAACTCATCATTAAACTTTTTTTTTCACTGATATACACGATCGCGCTCTCATACTTTTCATATCAAACGTCCATAGTGACCCTGCCAATGCATATGCACACATATGTACGCAGGGTGATGAATCACACGATCGTTCCTCAGATCACTTTAGACCGTTCCACTATAGAACTTGACACATTTTTTTCACCCTCACACAACGCTTGACACACTATATATTTCCCTACAAGGAAATAACTTGAATCATGTCGAACACTCAGGAATATGGATCTCCGAAGGAAATCTCTTCAAAACATTATTTCTCCGTGCTCCGGGAACATCATCATTCCATTCATCTCAGTCTTCATTTGATTAAACTGTGTATGCCGCAAACTCATGACCAGTCGCATGAGTTTCATCGTTCCATCTGTAATTCTCTTCTCTTACGCCCTGTAAGTACCAATTCCATTGCTTGTATCGTCTGCGTGAACCTCAAGCTCGAGTTTCTCACCTCTGAGCTTGTTGTTGTCGCCCCTGTGAGCCACTGGAATGATTTCACGATCATGTGACCGGCTTCGATCCCTCGATCTCTCTCTCTCGCCTCGGTAGTGACGATAATGATGAGTACTGGTTACGTGACCATTGATCGGCAAGGTTGGATAGGACGATTGTGGACATGGCGGAGAGTGACGTGGTGGTGGTGGTGGATGGCTCGGTATCATTCCATTGGCCATGCGGGAATTGGCCTGTTGTTGGGCCCTCTCATTGGCACAGGAGTCACCACGTGCTGGTAGCGCAGGAGCCGCTGAGGATTGATGATTCCTCCGTAATGAGTGACTCGAATGATGAGTATTGACATTGCCAGTTCTGAGACTCGTGGAACCATTGCTGTTTATGTCACCGGGTGTCTGAGGACTGCAGAATAAAGCAGCTGGACTTGTGCGTTGTTGAGAAATCGAGGTTGAGTGACTCGTGGCATTGGGCAGCGTTCCCGGACGTCTCATTTGTCGTGCGGTCTCACCGTCTATGTACGTAAAACCCTCGCCAGCAGGTGTACTGCCCCCATGCGGCAGAAACCATACACCACCGTTACCCGGGCTCGCTGCCCGAAGTTCTAGCTACAGTTCCGTAACAGGTATAGGTTTAATGCCTGTCACTACCTGCTGCTGTCCGTGTTGTTGTTGCTGCTGCTGCTGCTGTTGCTGATGTAACTGCTGCTGTTGCAGCTGTTGCTGATGATGCTGCAGTGCCTGCTGGTGATGATGATGTGCCTGATGATGATGATGATGATGTGGCGCATGAGCAGCACGCACTATGTACTCATCGTCCGAGAATGTCTTCTGGTACTCGTGTTCCTTTCGTGAAATGGCACGATTCTTCCATTTGTAGTCCTTAAGAGCGTCCCTGACGCGTTTGCGACATCTGTAGTATAGAATCAGGGCAAGTCCTGCAAAAAGACCGAGTCCTGCTGCGCACAGAGTTGCCAGTAATGCCTGTTTTCGAGGATCAGAGAAAGCGCAGCCTAGCTCATCGGGTGTCATTCCTTTGATGAGTTTACCGCGAGATTCGGGTGGCTCGGCGCAAACTGGGCTGGAGTTCCGCGGTACGAGAACCTCGGCCAGCCACAGCAGGGAACAGTCGCAGAACAGAGGATTGTTGCTGAGATCAAGACGTCGAAGTTCGCTCCATGCTACAAGTGACTCGGAAAATGTCTTGAATGCATTACCAGGTAGTATGAGATGACGCAGGTTCGGTAATCCACCAAGTGCACCATCCTCTATCGTGGCAAGACGTTTGTTGCTCTTGAGAATCAACGTTTCCAGATTACCGTTATCCGTAAATGCACCACGTTCCACGGTTTCGAGCAGCTTTGCCGCAGATACATCGAGTTTCTTGAGATTAGTGAGGCCTTGGAATGCTCCAGAGCGCAGTACAGCGAACGAATTAAGGCCCAGGGAGAGTTCCTCGAGACGTGTAAGGAGGGATAACTGCCCGGTTGGTATTTCGCGGAGATTATTGGCTCCGAGATTCAGAGTTCTTAAGGAATTCAAGCCGCGAAATGCTCCCTCGCTCACATTGTCCAGAGAGACACTCGTTAAATCGAGAACGGCCAGACGCTCGAGACCGTTGAAAGCATCGTCCGGCAATGACGATATTACATTGAAGCTCATGTGCAATTCGGCTAAAGCGTTCAGGGGTGACAATGCTGCCGAGGGTATCGTCATCAATTGATTATCATCGAGATAAAGAACTCTCAGAGCACCCAATTTCTGAAATGCTCCAGGCTCTACTTTGGAGATACGATTTTTACCAAGATCAAGCTCCTCCAGCTTCGTCAATGACGCAAACAGACCACCCTTCAGTTCCTCGAGATAATTGCCACGTAGATTCAGTATTGTGAGTGACTTTAGTCCCGTGAATGTTCTTATCGTGAGATTGGAGATTTGATTGTGCTTGAGATCGAGCTCAACCAATTGCTTCTGGGCTTCGAAACTACCGTCGGGTATCGTCACCAAATGATTATCCGATAGGTCGACGTTCTTTAAATCACCATAGAACTGAAATGCTGCAGCCTCTACCACCCTTATGCGATTCTCTTTCAGGACTATTCGTTGAATACTCGGATTCAGTGCTATTGGGATTACGTTTAAATTTCCGTGTAGGCAATTTACGACAAGGGTCTCGTCGTCACACGTACAGGTCGTTGGACAAAAGCCTGTCCTGCCGACAGTGAATATCGATGCTGCTATCAGCAGAAACATTAATCTTGAGGCACCGATCATGCTGCCGACTTCTCGTAACGTCTGTAACAAAGAAAAAGTAATTTCGTTCAGATTTGAGGAAATATTCGTGCGAAGGAAAATATTATTTAGCAAAATTGACAAATTTTTTCAAAAAAATTATACCATTTCAAAGATTTCTAATAATTCTCAGAAAACTAACTGTATAAGCCACATTAAAAATTGATTGTCTGAAGAAAAAAACTTTATCAAGATCCATTAAGGAGACCATAGTTTTGAATCTGCTCGGTTAATGAGACTATACAAGGGTAATTCAAGTCATTAAAGAAAACTATATCCAAAATTATCAACATACTGAATTTTTTTAATAGATTTTCTTAAGTAGCATAATGGATATTTTGCATGTACATATTTTGTACTGCAAGTTACGAATAAAAGGTTTGTGATATACCTTATCTGATAAGGTATTGTGATATACCTAATCTGATTGAGGGTATATCAAACGATTCAAGGAAATGAAATTGAATTTACCAAAATAGAACACCTGCTGAATCAACTTAATATGCTATCGTTCATCCGATCAATTAAATAAGCGATTGGTTATACATTATAATTTTTATTCAAATTCATTATTATAATTTTTTCACATAAATTATGTTCGACCTGTGCCGGCAATAAATCATTCTCGATTTTCACACAATTTTGCAGATATTTTTTCATTGCGCGCAGAGAAAGTCGTACTACTAGGTCAGGAAGGATTTCGGCATTATTATTTCGCCCGACGAATTGTTCTCTTGTTCTCTGTGGCACACGCGAGAGTGACGAGACGGGCGTAATTCTCGTCGAGAGATATATGAGAGGCGTACGTATATGTGGACCTCTATACAGTTATAACATACATATTTTACTGTAGCTATCAGATACAGGTGCATATTTGGATGGATGAAAAAAAAGGAAACAGAGAAGTAATCCTACAGAACACACAAGAACACACAAGTGTGTGTTCTCTGTCCGGAGGGCGGGATGGAGCGACAGATATTATGGGTCCGTGGGGGAGTATACTGGAGGTAGTGACAGCGATGAAAGACAAAATCATTATCACTGCGGTATTACCAGAAAAAAAAAAATGCGCGCGTCATCAGAGCAGGATGAATCTCTGACAGTGGTTAGACTCGGATAAAAAAGCCAAAGTGAGAGAGAGCGCCGCACATCATTGGTGGAATTTTCGCTTAATACCGAACTTTTTCGGATTAGTTGCACTATCCGTGGCAGTTGATAGGCACGTTGTTACTGATTATGACCCCGTTATGGCATTATAAGCTGCTGATGCGAGCAAGTTGATATTAAAAAGTCACATGCATGCATATTATTACGAATTTATCGGTCAGAGGCTCTGATATACGTTCATAACGAGGCTCTTGTGTGTAACGGGTAAATATTCCAATAACACGTTTTGTCGAGGCTTTTGATGGAAATTTTTCAGTTGCAGTTGCTTTTGATATATGGTACTAAAATAAATTTAAAAAATTTGGAATTCATGAGCGATTCATATACGGGAAAAATTGGTTCAGGTTAATTTTTTTCGTAATCGTTGAAACGTTGAGCGCGCCGTTTGGTGGAATAGGCTAGAATTATTTTACAATTCTTCACAAATTTTTCAAATCAAGTTCCTTGCAAATATTGGAGTTTGTTTGATTTCTGGAATTTTTAAATCACACTTACACGATTGTGAAGCTTGAAATATTAGAACGAAATAAACGACATTCTCTCAGTCTATTCGCGACGATTTTCAAACACTGTTGGTCAATATAAATCGGCGGCACAGAAGCGAAGTTATGACCATTTGAGAATTGATGTTTGTTTTCAAAGTTTTTGGTATCTGATGGGTCGAAAAACTATTTTTTTTCTTCTGCTATTTTATCTAATTGGAAATTTCCTATTGTGTCCCAAGTGCTTACGCAAACCTGATAACTGTACGGCAAAAACGCCAAAAATCGTACGATATTCACTTAAATTTTTCGCCCGATCCCTTATGCAAACGTATCCTGATAAAGCAAGTTATTTAATCCGAAGCACGAATCCAAGGGCAATCTCCCGGGAATCGTGCGTGTATTAGCTTCCGAAGCAGGGCATACTGCGCAAAGAGACAAGAGACCGGGATAGCATATACGGAGTTTGTATGGTCATGACAAAGACCTTTTGTCTCGAGATTTCCCTACGTTAGCGCGGTGTGTGCATAGCATCGTCCCCAATGCCAGAGCATCTCTTGTAGCAATAGCAGCAGTATTATGCGCGCATAGGTGCATGCAAACAAATTCCAGGACAGTCGGAACGCCATATGAGTAATCGCGGGTAAGTCGCATAACTTTTAGATAAATCGCCGCGCCATATCGAAATGTTTTCATGGTGATCTTCTCATTATTCCAATACGGGAACGTAGAAAAAAATGATAGATTCAAATCAATTGCAAAAAATGCTCTGATTTTAAGAGTAAAAAAAAATATTTTTCAGGTCCCCTGTACAAACCGGTATTCAAGAGGTTACATTACAAAAATCCTTCTGTAAAAATATGCCTGAATTCATCAGAAACCATTCTCCGTTTGGGGAATTGTTGTATATTAATTCAGTTTCGGGAATGGTCATCACCTCTTGACGATCGGGAATAATGGGACACCCTGTATACAATTTACTGTAATTTTGGTGCCCTTTGAATATTCTTATAATATAATATTTTGATGAAAATATCTTCATGACTTGGTCGATCATAGTAGTTTCGTTTCGAATTCATGTAATGGCGCTAAGGACCGCGATGTCGAGGCCTGTAATAACCGTGACTTGGCAATTCAAGCTGCATCAGTGTGAGACAATTGTTCTGTTTCGGCATCAACAGTAACAGAATTTCGAAGAGAGGTTTAATTTGGTGTTAGAGTTAATTTTTGCTCGTTCAGTTTCAGTTATCTACAACTTCATACCGATAAAACTTAAAAAGTACGGCGACTACTGGGTTAGTACTGTTGGAAGTTCATTAGTTCTCTAGCTTTGGTGTCCGTTGCCGGACGCCCAATGCAGAAGGAAAACCCTCTGCGAAGCGGTGTTACTTATATACCAGAGACTAAAAGCGAGTGCATGCTGATTGGTGTGGATGTCCGAAGAGGGGTCGCGCGCCGTTTCACTTACGGCTCTGAAGTGGGGGTGATGGGACAACTTGGATTGCGTTAATCCGCACTGTATACCGTTAGTATTGATTTTTCCTATCAAGCCTTTCTTATTTACTATCAACCATATCTTATTACGAAACTGGTTAAAATGTCGAGCAAACTGAACGATATACTAAAAGGCAATTTCGACAGTGTGTATAAAAATCGTATATCTGGAATTAAATTTACGTACTTCTTTTTATCAGCCGAAAAGGTTGCTGCATTCAATAAATGGTTTAGTGAAAATATAACGAAAAATTAAGATGCCCCGTTTGCACATTAAAAACACATGCCTCTAAACAATTCGTTAATTGGTCCCACAGATTATGAGAAGTTTACAAATTAAAATATGTTGGACTCGAAAAAACACCGTCAAGTATAATAATCATTTTTCTGTGTTAACATGAGCTGCTCTGTCTATTCTGGACTCACCTCAAAACGTGCATAGGTATACGTAAGTAAATATCCGTATTCATGGGTTCAATGCCTCTATATAGACGCATATATATGTATAGACAAAACAGATACATCATCGAAGGCACCCCGCTATTGCGGGACACTAATCATGAGAGCGTAAGGATAATGTCAACCCCGTCGCTATACAGTCAAGCACAGAGAGATGAGGCAAGAGGGATGCACTATAACCTCTCTCGCACCCTCCTCATCCCTGACACGCTTTGCGGTTGCGTACTCACCGGCTTGAACACGCAGATACGTCTGATTTAGCCCACTGTAATTAGCAATTACAGATTACCCTTTCGTCCATTAGCCGAGAGGAGATCCTCTCCAGCTCTTGCTCGCTTACATTTTCGCCAGGGATGGACATCACGCTGGACGCATGGAATCGCGTGAAATTCATTATTTGCGGCTTTCCTTGTCAGTGGGACACCTGAATTACGCTATTACGTTGGGCAGTGTCATTTGCTTCATTAGTTTTTTTAAAGTTATATTCGGAATGGAAAAATGTCGATAAAATATTGATTTACCATTAAATGTTAAATTATTATTATTATTTTGTAAATACCGGAGATCATACCGTTTCTACTACCTATTATCTATCTATTGTGAAAAAAATCATGAAGACATAGGGTAGGGCCTCCAACGAAATTCAAGTTTACCAAAAATCTACCAAAGTGGTACAAAATTCAAAGCTTATGAAAATTCCAAAAAAATGTGACTCTTTCGAATTGGTTGAATTTTTGTAGATTTTTGATAGACTTTTTGTAGAGTTTGATAGAGCTTGGGGTACTTTTGATAGCGTTTTGGTAACACTTGGTAGTCTACCAGATAGTGGTGGTAGGAGCAAAGTCAACTGTAAGTCTATCATTTTATCAGTGCATTGAATTTTTGATTTGTCAATTATTAATCAACCACAGACAATTCTTGTATTTCTCCTGTTTTGTGAAGTCATTGCACACATTGGATGGTTTATTTTCGTTTCCAGCATTTACATATATGTATCGCTCTCGATGTACGCTTTTTGCAATTAGCATCGCCCATTCTAGTCTGCGTTTATATATGTACATATATAATGCCGCTATCGCTTTAATTATCATTAAGCGCGAGATAAAAGTGAAATAAAGCGAAAAATTGAGGGCGAGAGAGCAAGAGAATGGAAATTCCAACCACCCGTCACACACCAGACACAAAACGATCTCGATTGGACTCTGTCGCGATCAAATTTGAACTCGAATGCGAATGAATCGAATGATTTATCGATCGGCCCATCTGATGGTAGAGAGGAAGAGAGAGTTCCGGTCGAGGGAAGCGCCCTCTGCTACGATAATTGAAGCCATTGTCCCTATTCATCATTCTCCCTCTCTTTCTCTCTCCGCACGGTGATGGGCAGCCGGTGAAAATTCTCTATATTCGAGGAGACATCGCGTCCTGCGACGAAATTCGATAAATCGAGTTCGGGAATCAGTATACGTATATAAAAGTATAAAAGAGATGGCGGAGCGTTGAGTTGTATTTCGCGGCTTTGTTTTTTTCTTTTATTCTCTTTCTTAAGAAAAACTCAGTCTCGAGGAGTTTTCAATCTACTCCGGTACGCTTCGAAATTCGATGAAATGGTCGAGAGAAGAGGAGAGAAAAAACAAATGAGAATACATATATATATATAGATATATATATATATATATCTTGACGTTTATACACCGGATGTCTCATTTCAACGGAACTTGAGAGGGGTTCATAAACATAATCTTCTGGGCATTAGTGTACATCTGTACCAAAAATACGCCAGAAAGACATACGTTAAGAATCCGCTTCAGAAGATTTGAAGTTGATCTTACCGGTCATCCGTAAACTATTTTTCCCGTTTGTGTAAAGAAGTGTTAAAGAAAAAAAATGCATCAGCAAATCATATGTTACAAATTCGTTTCAATAAATCTGGAGTCGATGTCAATAATTGTCCGGAGACAGGTTTCTGATCTCATTTTAAGGGGGATGCCACCGTTTTTAGTCAGACTAATTTTTGGGGACAACCCGGCAGTGGCCGTAGAAAAATTGCCGAAGATGCCTTACTTCAGACTGATGCAGCTCTCATGTTGTAAATTTCAGGATGAACGGAGATTAAAATAGTCTGCCGATGTGTAATCTAGGCCATATCAAGTCCCTATCGAGCTCAGCCTGATCAGCTATGCGCTACCAATTTCTGATGCGGATCTGACCTAACATCGAATAGCCTGAATTCATTTTTGCTCAGGACATCTGGCAGTGCCTATACAGTTCCGGAGTATGACATGGAAGAGAGTGGTTATTTTTGGTTGGATCGGAAATGAACGACGATAGAGAAACTGTCGTAGAATTAATTATTATAAGATGGAAAAAACGATAATTGTAGGAAAAACAAATGACTAGCGTAGTCGAAATATATCATTTAAAGTAACTGCGAGAACGTAAACTGCACCTACTAGTATTTTAATATACGATGAACTGTTCGGCGATGGACTCCGTAATTACGGATCACGAGAAAAAACAGATAAGGAGCGAAAGATAGAGGGAGACGAAGAGGAAAAAACTATTGCCGCAAAAACCATGGCATCTAATTGCTCATAATTTTCGCTAAAAATATTCCACTAATCATCGAGACGATCACGCCGAGAATTTTTATCATTTGGCGAATGAATAGCGCGCATTGACGACAGATTGCATATTAACTTATCTCTCTTCTCTCACTCTATCATCAGTTTTACACTGCGCATCTAGCGATCAAATATTTTTAGAGTCATCAAATTGGCGACGCGATGAGAAAAGGGACGGCCGTATAAAGCACTGCTTAAATAATTCGATGAACGCGAAGCTGGTTGCGATTTAACGAATCTCCCTCTTTCTGTCTCTTCCTCTCAATAATTCAACCCGGCGATAAGAGGACAGCAATTCTGCGATGGCTTCTTTTTTTTTTCCAGCATTGCTGATTCCTAATGAGAGATATTGCAATCAAGTTTTCTGCGTTAGCCCTCGGGAAGAATGAAGCCACTACCAGATCTCATGTTGGATGAAAATAAAGAAAAAAGAAACATTTTTTTCTCTCACTGCGAGCAGTTTTGCTCCGCAAATCATGAAATAAGTTCAATGACATGCGTATTTGAAGAGCAGAAAAGCTGAGAAGAATTTGAGATAAAATCTAGCTATGTTTTGTCGTGAATAATTGAAATATAACCCCGCCTTGATAATAGCATTTATAGGATCACGAAAAAACACGTTTATGGAATTGTTATCGAAACTTTTGAGCTTTTGATTAAATATGCTAGTATTAAGGTTGAGACTGGTAGGACAAATTAATCGATAGAGGGTTCTGAAACTAATGTTTTTTGTTTTTTGATACAAAACAAAAAAATTCAGTGAAATGTCTAAATTCCACTTCATGATGTAGATGGAACTATACTTTGTTCTTATTCCCATCATAATTATTCAAGCTTTAAATTATTGCATTATACGTTGAGCTACGATTTTGCAAAGTTTTCGGTTAGATCTCAACGATCGTAAAAGCGCTCTCGAAACTACGAAAATAAAGATATCGAAACAAATCAATCGGCCTTGCTTAATTCTTCTCGTGGCCTTTTCAAAACACTACGATTAAACCCAAACGCAAACGTGAGAAAAGTTATCTTCACTTTAAATTAGCAGTATTCTCCACTTTTTGCCCGTAGAGGGTCCAAAATAAAAAATTTCTTATTACCTATCATCCTAGCCGGTAGTAAATTTCCCACTGATTACGAATTGCACAGTTTCCATCGAAAAGCCAACGGTTACGCGGAAAACCAAAGAAAAAAAAACATCAAATTAAAGCATTCCTTTTCTTGTACTGAAATTACGAATTATGAGAGCTGAGATAACATGCGAGTCATTTATAATGCATAGCTGAGTTTTATATAAGTACAAATGATTTTGCAAACCGCATCAGATATAAACTGTCGCCCGAGTTTTGGTTAGATGTCATGGCTGTACGCTACAAATCCAATTAAGCGAAACGCACACAGAGAAAGCTGGAGGTTGACGGGCGTGCTGCAAGAGATGATGCTATTGCTTTGACGGGTGAATCACGTCTCGGCAGGCGTCAGTGCATAAAATATTTCAACAAACCCAATTAAACGGAGATGCTCCGACGGCGAGACCAAGGTAGAGGAATGGAAAGAGAAAAGGAAGCTGCTGTGTTGAGCGAGGAAAAGAAGAAAGGAAAAAACGAGGGCAGCATCTCGCGCTTTAGACGTAAAATCTTTTCTCTCCTCGTTATGCATTCTCGCTTCGTCTTCGGGGGGATATATTCTTCACTTATATCCATGGCAAAAGCTCCGAACGACGAAAACCTCGGACGCGCGCGATTACCAGATAGACGAAAGGTGAGGATGAAAGAGAGGGAGCGAGGAAGGGAGAGAGGGAGAGAAAGAGAGGGGATGGGGGGAGACAGAGAGCGGTCTGTCTCTCTCTCTCTCTCTCTCTCTCTCTCTCTCTCTCAGTGCGTCCTGGTTACGTGCCGGTGCATAAAACATCCCGCTCAGGGGCATTAATTAAAGCGAATTACCTAAAGGATTTCAAGCGCACCCTCTCTCGGTAATAACGTGTACTCGACCTGTTCAAAACTCACGCACTTCTCTCTGCAGCAGTTTCGATGTATGTATACATACAACAAATTAAGGACAACGCCATTACTTTTATAAACAGTTTTTCGGGTCGTATATACATACCTATATATATTCCTTGAACGATCAAATGTCGTAACCCTGTACTTTGATAATACAATTATTCTAATGTATACAGACGTCAAGAATTCCAAATACAGTCTTTTTTTTTCAAGTGGAGGTCGGAGTGTAATTTAAGTAAGTAAATTTTCTGGAAATTTTTTTCCTGGGATAATATAACTTTGGCCGATAAAGTATCGGAGTATAATGTGTATTGCGTAGTACCTGATGCCGAATTATTGAAGCAATTAGAGCATTGAATTGGGCTCTGTCGAGAGATATGAGTAATCTGTCGATACTGAGTTGGGTTGGTTTGATATGGATGAGTAACCATTGGATAGAAACGAGAGTGCATTTGTGTGCTGGTTTATTCTATCGGTGTGCTAATTTCGTGAGAATTGGGAATTACTCGCTCCCGGATTAACGGGTCAGTAATGGCAATTAATAAATTTATTAAAATTGTAATTTGTGTTGAGTATAATAGTTTATTTATCCGTGTTCCACCATGTTTTTGAAATGTTAACCTTTATAGTTAGCAGGAAGATTGGACTATTTCTAGTCTATACAGCAATTAGAAATAGTTGCTAATACATTAAAAACAGTGTTTGTATTTTTATTTCCGTTTAAAAAGTTACTCACATCACTTTGTGCACGGTGACGATGATGTGTTATAATCGTTACACTGAAGCTTTATTCTCTTGATCGTATTGCTACTCGATCAATTTTACATTTCGTTATTGCAAATTTTTTGGTTTTACTTTTTAGTTTGCTAATTTGCCCGAGTTTTTTAAGTAACCCTTTTTTTTTTAATTGCCAAGCCGGCCTGTTCGAACATTTTTGCTCTAGGGATTTTTTTTCAGATGATTTTACAATTATATATGGCAATCTTTTAAAAGGAAATCGAATTTCCACTTGACAATCGATCTAAAGTCAACTCCGGTATTTAATTTTAGCGTTACACTTCAGAATGTTTGTTGCAATAAGCGTTCATCCGTTTCACATTTTCTATTACGTCTTTTAGCCCCTTGGTATATATCCGTTATCAAACGGAAGACAACTATTTATACATTTCGTAAAGTGAGAAAAAAAATCCTGCATGCTATGCGACTCGGAGATTGAATACTATCAACCTATAGATGATTTTGATTGATCAACTGCATATGCGGTTGAGTCAACCAAATTTAGTTGAAGCAACCAAAAATATAGCTTAATTGCCCATAGGTTAGCTGCATGTGACTGCCGAGTTAGTTGGCATCGAGGATTTTCTCGCTATGATTTGAACATTATAAAGCCGTGAAAGTTCATCAAAACTTTCATTGGAATTTCAGACCATGATAAGTACGCGGCATTGGCCACTGCTAAGATATATACATTTGGAAAGGATTGGAGAACAAAATGCGGGAACAATTGCTTCACTTAGATCACTTTGAAGTATGCCAGACGCGTAAAAAGGGGCGGGGGGGGGGGGAAGAAAAAGAGAACATTTTCCGATGCAGCTGGCAGCCGTCTCGCTACGCCGCCCGCGCCGGTTATTATACCAAAGTAAAACCGGAAGGACGTAATTTCCGGACGTTTGCCGGAGACTGGGCGCGAAACATGAACGCAATATCTGCATATATATATATATCGTTTAATATAGTATTCTATATCTATATACATATTCAGTGCATGTGGAGAAGCTAGGAGTGCAGGAGCTTATTCATCAATGATTTGCCGAATTTCGTGTTGTCGTAAAAAAAAGTTTTAACAGAAATAAATCTTCCTCCACGAGGAATATAACAATTCCTTTGTACCTGTATATCACCATTTATGTATAGGGCATTTTATATATAGGTTAAAAAAAGAAAATCGTCACTTGTGCCTCAAACTGGAAATAAACACTCGCCGTTGAATTATTTGTCCCTCCATGGGATTCTTTTTGTTCCAGCATGCACCGCGTGATCGATTACGTATCCCAGATACACACCCTGGTCGCGACGGACACATGCTATTTACACCACAATGTGCAGGTTGTTCCACGCACGCACACAACATCCAGAGTTCTCTCCTCTCCCTGTATATATTTCAACTTTTTTCTCACTTGTCGCTGATATATACATGTAGATAGATGGGAAAAACTCGCACTCCGGCAAGATCCTGGCAACTTTTCGTTCGTACGTGTGAACGGTTATGGGAGAGAGAAAGAAAAAAAGTAACAAAGAAAAATAAAGTTGCTGAGACGAAATCCTCATCCCACTTTTTCTTCGTTTTCTTTGTCGTCATTGTCAGAACTAAAGACCCTCTTGCGGTTCTCGCGTGTATCTTTTACTGATATTTTCCGTAGCAGCAAGCTAATGGAACTCGGCCATTTTGCGCCCTCACATTTTTGCAGCGTAGAATAATAATTAAAAAAAAAAACAGTTTGTGTGTTTTTTAATGCATTTTTGAGGGAAGTTATGAACAAATTTCAGTGCTGTTCGATCTTATTCGGTGTTATTTGTATTTTTTAAATAGCAATTTTTAAATGCGGAGAAAAACGAAGAAATTTTTGGTAATTTCTGTAAATTAGAAATCAAATTACAAGTCGCTACAACGTTACTCCCGCTTACCCGATTTAAGTTTAATTCTGATGTTTTGTATGACGAGTAGACCCAGAGAATTCCGTTCGGGCGATTTCCATATCTCCAATTTTTTTAGCCGTGAAACCGATTTTTAAATGGGTGGAGTCGAATCGAATGGAAAAATGTAAAGAACTAAATGATCCAATCAAAAAAATCTATAAAAAATTAATGAACATCGTAGCGTGATCAACTAATAGTAAGCACCACTTTCAAGTTCGAGTGATTACGAATAAAATTATCGCAAAATATACTACCAACTTCATTGGAAAAAGGAAAATTGGGG
Source organism: Dyspetes luteomarginatus (assembly GCA_963669185.1). NCBI lineage: Eukaryota > Metazoa > Arthropoda > Insecta > Hymenoptera > Ichneumonidae > Dyspetes > Dyspetes luteomarginatus. The sequence continues at coordinate 10,717,214 of OY769905.1, forward strand.
CTATTTTGGGATGAGAATTTTTATGGAAATCGTTCAAAAGAAAGTCATTCTTTTTCCAATAATATCGATTATATTATTCCCGTTAATGGGTCATATATGATGTTCTGCAGGTGTCGTATCATGTCATACTCTATCTACTGGCAATCATTCAAATCCAGGGTACACGCCTATATAGTAATAGAAATTTGCGGATGGACGAGCAACCATCAGGAGAACACGCAGACACAGCATCCGGTCGTGGGCTGGGCGACAGATATTTCTCCCTTTCTCTCCTCTCTGTCGTTCCGGGACATAAACTCGTCGCTAGCGAGCCAGAAGCTCCCTCTGGGTGGCAGCATTATTTCGTTCTAGTTCCCCTCAACAGGTACTAAACACGCTGTTGTAGTGTGGAAATCTCGCGCTAGAACGCTTTCCTCATTTTCTCGTCACATATATGTACATATGGCTCAGCGTATAATAACGTGAAGAGAGAGTGAGAGCAGAAAGAGAGGGATAGAGCAAAGAATCTCTTTGCTCTCTCCAGAGACTCGCCAGGAACTTTTCGACTTGGCCGCGAGTGTGACGACCCGCGTGAGACGGGGAAAATTGCTCAATAAATTCTCATGTAACAAGACCGGTGTGGGCGGTGTCTATTCGTTTCGCAAGATATATGTCGCTGCAAATAAGAAGCCTTCTTCGTACAACTTTTATGCGGAATTTTTTTGAGTTTAATATGAAATGACTAGCGAATTCGGCATGAGTGAATACCAAAGACCATCTACAGAGATGTAAATGAATTATTATAGATTTTTTTTCGTATTGATAATAAAAAATATCGGTTTTGACACCTCAAACATTATTTCCAGCGATATAGTACAAACTCCATTTTACAGTATTTTCGTAATCCTTCAGCTTAAAATTCCACTTAGTCCATTTTGTTGGAATTTTTTTAAAATAAGTTTTCCGAGGGCGAACCCATTAACAATGGGCATTATATTAGATAGAGTACGAACCCCATTTTATAGTTATTTTCTTTGCAATCGTTCAATCTTACAATGTCACTTAGTCTATTTCGTTGCAATTTTATAATAATTAAAAAAAATAAGTTGTCCAAGTGCAATCTAATTAATAATAGGCATAGGTTGAAAGTTGATTTCAAAGGAACTCTCGCTACTAAAACAATGAACATGTCGAGAAAAGCAAAACGCCACTGTGCAAGTCAGTACGCAGTGTTTCCAGAAAACTGCAAGTATAGGTACGTCAATCGGTTGAACAGAAGGGTAATTATAGCTATACTCAGGATTCCCTGTTTTGCGATATCGTCAAGTTTTTGCGGACGCAAAAATGGAGCATTTAATCTAAAATTTCCTGCTATTTACGAACCACACTGATTCGTTACCGAAACATAAAAATTTATATGTAAAACCGAGAAAAAACCTAAATGTTCTACCATTTTTCGCGAATTTCAATCATTAAGTATTAATATTATTATCAGGTTATATTAGGTAAATATGAGGCAAATCTCCTGCTAGATGGCAGAACGTTTTACGTAAACTTATGTCCTAAAAATTATCCCCGAAAAATAAAGGTGTAAATGATCGATTATAATTTGCCGGTATTATCGAATAAAATTTCGAATTTGTATAGTGAAATATCACGCTGTACCAATTGTTGATAGCCCTATCGAATTATTGATAAACATATGTTTCCCTTTTATATCGACAAAATGAGCACTTCGTATTTACAGATATCGATGTAGAAGATGCCGAATGTACACCAAAGTAGGTACACGAACGGTGGCGAGAAAATGAGAAAAGGGAGAGTGGAATGTTCCCTGGTCGAAGAGCCAATTACGAAACTCCTGACGAGATGGAAGGAAAAAAGAAAAAGAGTATACAGAACCGTATATAAACGAGCAGAGAGAGGCGAAAGAAAAAACGGAAAGTCCTGCTGCCCTGAGAAAAGGCGGGAGGGTTTGAAAGAGAGAATGAAAAAAAAGGAAATAAAAAATGGCAGGGTAGAAAAGAAACGAAATGGCGACAATTCAGACCCCGCTCTCGACTAGAATTTCGTCGGTGTACATACAACTAGAGCGCACCAAAAAACGCGAGGAAGAGAGATACAGAAAAGTGCTCGAAGAAACAGCTTGGGAATTGGAATCTTAAATCGATCCCAATCTTCTTTATTGTCAGTCCCTCGCTTCGCATATAGCCCGAGAGACTAGCTCTAAAAATTCGCAAAAGGTCCCCCGAGTATCTTCTGAGAACTTTTTGAGTGGTTCCCGAATGAAAATTAAACACAAAAAATGTATAATGTATATATTTGAGCAATATGTATATTGTTGGTAAGGGCTTATCATCATTAGTGATGATAAGATAATATTGAATGAATTGAGGCAGGATGGGAACCATGTCATTTCAGTAATATTGTTTCCTATTAAGAAAAAAATCTGAAGATAAATAACAGTCCTCAACAAGTAGGGCTTATATTCCTAGGGGTCCTATTTTCATTACTGTTATACTAAACAACGAAAAATTTGAAAAACCCGACGAATATTTTTGCAATTGTGAAATGTATTGTCTGGAGAATTGTTACGAGGCTAAGCTTATGACGCTGGTCACTCAATGACGTTGGAACTACGCAAGTGTAATTGCGCGGAGCTTCTCCATGGACAATATATCCAAAATGATTACAACTTTCTTTTAATTTTCATTGATTTTAACATTTGAATGGGCCTGTATAAGTTAGGCATCCGTAAACGCCGGTAAATATGGCTATGGAATTTAGCTGGAATTTGGAGTCAATAGCGAAGCTCGCAGCACAGTAAAACTGTGGCCGATATAACGGCTACATTGTGTACTAAAACCTCCCTCTATTTAGTTCCTGACGGATATGGATATGGACCACTGCTTTTCCAATCAAGCGTTTGTAGTATTTTCACAATACACAGCACCGGTATTTTCTGTATGCACATGCATATATTGAAACATTTTCGATGTTTGAATGAGTAAAATTTATTTGAATATTCGATATTTGATTACATAGAACTTATTCAAATATCAAAATTAAGATTTTTGATGTCTTTTTTTACTTTTGGCAAAAACAAGGGGGTTCGTGCTCTGGACTGGCGAGTATTGTCCGGAAATGATACAATGTACAATTATTACATGCCATTCTACCTCTCGTCACAATATAGTTCTGTATACACAAGGCGATTCCATGCCTCGCTTGATGAGAGCTCTCTCGCCCTGTTTAGTGATGGCTTGTTTTAAAAGCACCCCTAAATCTCTTCGATGTTATATATATATATATATATATGAAAACAAAGATAGCTCTTCTCGTTATCATGGTCTCGTATTCCGGATGGTTTTTGTTTGATTTCCTTTCACTTCTGTATACTCGTGAATATCTATTATGTGTAATGTCAGAAGCCTTTGCACACGGTGTGCTGAAAAGCTGCAGGGTCGTAGTACAAAACGGAGAGAAGTTAGAGGGGAAGTCGAATGTTTGGCCAGAGGAGTTTTGCGGCGTCTCTATCTCTTTCTATGCAGTATTGTCTCCCTCTTGTTTGTTTCCCAGTTCGTTTCTACCTCACTTTTTTTTTTACGGTAATACGCTCGGGGCGTATCTCACAAGTAAATATAGGCCCAGCGGATTATCGTGTATTGCGACAGAAAAAAATGACAGGGAATAAGAGATACAGTCAAGACTTCCTCCCATAAGGGTGGAAACATTGCCTCAACGACGAGTACGACGACGACGTCGTCTGCAAGTTGACAAGTCAAGCACGCGAATAAATTGCGACTACCATCCGGCGCTTCGTCTATTCCTCCATCACGAGCACACACAAACAATATATGTATATATATATACGTATATGCAATATATGTATGTATATATATATATATATATATATATATATATATATATATATTGCACTTGCAGCATATAGGAGCCCCTGCGCGTTTTGAGCTTTTGTGCTTTATGTCTGTTTTCCTACCCCTCAGTACGAGAGATGCAGAGAGATGATCTCGCGCAGGAGCGTCGGAGAAATACATGAGAGATAGCTGAGCTCAGTCTGCTAGACCCGGGAGATTGGTTAAGCATACACACGAGCCTCCCCGTAAATTATAACCATCCTTGTGTTTATCTCCACTGACAGTTCCCATTGTTTACGTAATACTTTGATCGTTCAACTCTGTTGCCTCAGGATTTTTCTGGGGCTATTTACGATATAAATTAAGATAAAAATAGAAAAATCTTGAGCATGAATTTTTTATTATGACTTTCTAAGTCATCGTCATTAACTAAGAAGTTATTGTCCATTCCGTTAGTTGGTCATCGTTTACGTATGTTTGGGTTGGGGTTGGGTTCTCAGCTCAATTGTTCACTGACTTTTAGGTTCATTTCTAGGACTAGTTATTCAGGCCAATATTTTGGCTGCTCTGCCAACTGCTCTGACAACTGCTTATGATAGTGATTTAGTCATTAGGTATCGCTTAGGTTTGTGTTCAAGTTACAAAGTCCGATCTACGTCTCTGTTATCAAACATTTCAGATAATTTCGGTTGGCGTTCTAATTATTGTGTACTTGGTGTGTTTTTTGTCTTGTATGGAATTGATGATCCTTTTTTATCAATGCAAGTTTGTTTGTTCATATTATCCATTCGTTTCGTGGAAAAGTCGTAACAATGAATTATCAAGGGAGAATGTTACAAAGGGTTCAACCCAATTTTTATTTTATAATGTTTATGTGCATATACATATGTATAGATATTTCTTTCTGCTTTTTCATTTTCTTCGTTGATCTTGGGTTTTGAATATACTGCTCTCAATTTAATCTCCAATCTCGACTCTCGTAGATGCTCAGCTACGCCCCCTGGCGACTGTCTAATCGTACAAGAAAATTACCTCGGGCCGGAGAGAGAATGGTGGGCGATGTGCATATATATATGTGATATGTATATATATATGTGTGTGTGTGAGTGTGATGTATATATGTGGTATATAGAACAATGTCTCGTTTCTCCCTCGTGCGGTCTCATTTTCGTGCGGCCATCGGAGGCCA